>JAVIAB010000088.1:7017332-7544832 GCA_032433765.1 Megaustenia siamemsis
TCGACATAGCCGCTGGCAGAAATGGGTACCAAGGGTACTCTGTGAAGGTGAGGAATGCCGCCTCATATCGTGAGTTTCGATGTTTGAAGCGACAGTGTCCAGAGGTCTCCGAACACTTCTGGATAGACGACCGAGCACATATGGGTGAAAACTCGCGTGCTAAGACGCCGGTTCAAGTCTCGTAGTTTACCTTGACCTTACGAGAATATGCGAATCACGGAATAAACGAAGCTAGACAATGTTTAAAAACAAGAAAAAATAGACAAGAGCACATAATTTGTGTTTAAATGCATAAAAAAACAAGATCAGAAAACAAAATCACGCACAGATTAGGAACATGTTTAAATACAGGAACGAAAAAAATCAGATCACATAGACAGTGTTGAAACACATAAATAAACAAATCAGTTATACATAGAGTGTTTAAATACATAACTAAACAAATCAGTTATACATAGAGTGTTTAAACATATTAAAGAAAATACCTGAACACGTAGACAGTGTTAAAATACACGAACAAAAGATCATAACGTACAGTCACTCACACATACACACAACCACACATGTTAACATACTGTTTTAACTACACGAACGAAAAATCAGAGCACATAGATAGCGCTTAACCACACGAGCAAAAGATCAGAACATATATCAATACACACATGCACATACGAATTAACAAAATACTTAAACACACGAGCAAAAGATCAGAACATATAACCATACACACATGCACATACGGATTAACAAAATACTTAAACACATGAACAAAAGATCAGAACATATAACTACACACACACATACGGATTAACAAAATACTTAAACACACGAGCAAAAGATAAGAACATATAACCATACATACGCACATACGGATTAACAAAATACTTAAACACATGAACAAAAGATCAGAACATATAACCATACACACATGCACATACGGATTAACAAAACACTTAAACACATGAACAAAAGATCAGAACATATAACCATACACACATGCACATACGGATTAACAAAATACTTAAACACACGAAAAAAAAAAACAGAACATATAACCATGCACACGCACATACGGATTAACAAATACTTAAACACACGAGCAAAAGATCAGAACATATAACCATGCACACGCACATACGGATTAACAAAACACTTAAACACACGAAAACAAAAGATCCGAACAAGTTATAATTGTCTCTAGCCAATGACCACAATGTCTTGTACGATCAAAACAAAATGTTCACGTAACAATCTGCTATGGGAGCCGCGATAGCTCAGTGGTTAGTGAACTGGACTACAAAGGACAAGAGGTAGGGTTCGATCCCATCCGACGGCTTCAGGTTTACCCAGCCTTTAATGGGTACCGGATTGTTTTCTGGGAAAGTAAAGCGGCACGGGCGTAATACCGACCACATTACCCAAAAAATCATGTGCTGAAGGTCTGTAAAATTTATGGTCACTAACACTATATTCCCTATACGCCACTTGGCGTGACGGGGGTACTTTCCTTTTTTTTTTTTTTAAAGAAGCTGCTATACATATGATTACACAACAAACAAGCAATGTGGATGGCAAAGTTCTATTTTAACTCATTATTATGTAGCTGTCTCGGCAGCAAAGGTTGGATACCACGAAGCGTCATTTTATGATGACCCCAACATCAAAGGTTGGATACCACGAAGCGTCATTTTATGATGACCCCAACATCAAAGGTTGGATACCACGAAGCGTCATTTTGTGATGACCCCAGCATCAAAGGTTGGATACCACGAAGCGTCCTTTTGTGATAACCCCAGCATCAAAGGTTGGATACCACGAAGCGTCATTTTGTGATAACCCCAGCATCAAAGGTTGGATACCACGAAGCGTCATTTTGTGATAACCCCAGCATCAAAGGTTGGATACCACGAAGCGTCATTTTATGATGACCCCAGCATCAAAGGTTGGATACCACGAAGCGTCATTTTGTGATGACCCCAGCATCAAAGGTTGGATACCACGAAGCGTCATTTTGTGATGACCCCAGCATCAAAGGTTGGATACCACGAAGCGTCATTTTGTGATGACCTTTGCATCTAAGCTGTTATCATGAAATGCCATTTAGCACATGTATCCCACGCTGATCTGCCCTGGTACAGTGCTGCCCACACCATGCATGCGTCCACCATCCCCATCTATACCGAAGGGTTGAGAGGATTTTCCCGAAATCATCCCAAGATTGTGACGTATTCAGTTATGTTAGCTCACATCCAACTATAGATTTACTTAGGCTTGCGGGCTGAGAAAGACTTTCTAGAAAACCACCAACTAGCGTGACGATTACAACTTTGCGAGCAGAGCTGGTCGTGGGTAGGGTGAGGTCAGCCATCTATATCGCCTGTGTTTGAACACGTCACGCTAGTTGGTGGGTTTTTCGTTTTATTTTCTGTCTGCGGGACTGATTAAATCTATAGCTGGCTGTGGTTAGCAATAGACGGCTGACGTCATTTTACTCACAACCTTCCCTGCTCACAACGCTGAAAGTGTCACAGCCTTTGGGTGGTCCCCCTTGGGCAGGCTTTCAATCAAAGCTTTCTGGGAAATGTAGACTGTTGGTTCTGCTTTCAATGTCGGTGGCTATGGGTCTACACTTCTGGTGTAAATATTGGCACTAGAACCGCAATAAGAACACACCGCTAATGAATCAGCTATCTTCTAATTACTTGCCCTGACATGCACTGTGACGGTCACCCACGTGATATTATCAACACCTTTAATTAAAACGTGTTTGAAATAAACAATCAAAGCGCGAGACATTAATGCACTTAACAATACCAGAGTAGTATACAATGTTGTAACTAAAAGCATTTGGCCGTAAATTAACAAAGATATATAGTAGACGCATTTAGCGCCTAATGTACTCGAGGTACAGGGGGAGTTAATCGGTCGTCCAGCGGCGGCCATTTTTTCGGCGGTGGCGGCGGTCTGCGTTACCCGATGACTTCGGCGCTCCAGCGGTCGGCGTGACCCGTGACCTCGGCGGGGGTTTATCTCGGGCGGGAATCAAATGACGACAGGTAAATGCTGACTCGAGCTTGTTAGTGAAAGTTATTTTTAAAGTTTGTTTGTTATCAAGAATGTAGGTCATTGTTAGTCATGTGACACCGCGTATTCAGTTTATTTTAAATGCTGATCGAAAAGCGCATACTAAAGTTTGGGTTATATTACGGTACAATAACATATTTAAGAAACATTAAGAAATACGTAAAGTTAAATGAATGCGAATTAATAAAACTAAAATTTATTTACACACAAAAAAAAATAATAAAACTAAAATAGGAATTTATTTACATTTTAAAAAATAAAACTAAAATAGGAATTTATTTACACTAAAAAATACGAAATGTGTCAAAACCAGAAAATTAAAGGATTTTTTTCTCGGTCGCCGGTCACGTGACCCCGGACCGCTCTCGGCGGCTTATCTCGGCTCGTGACTCGGATCGGTGGACTCGTCACGGGGTGTGTTATTAGAAGTAGTATCGCTGACATGTTCACTTAACATCGTTAACATCATCATTATGTGTCGGTTGGCGTGTTTTGTAGTAAGGTGGTTGGGCGATGTGCCTAACTTTATTTTGAATGGTCGTCACGGGGTGTGTTATTAGAAGTAGTATCGCTAACATGCTCACTTAACATCGTTAGCAACATCATCATGTATCGGTTGGCGTGTTTTGTAGTAAGGTGGTAATGTGCTAACAATCTAACAGTAACATTAAATAGTGAGATCTCTAAAAAAATGGAGCGATCCTGCCTTCCTTCCTACCTTTCGGATTTGTCTCCATCCACCTTTCCCTCCATCCTATCCTATCACTGTTGGTATTGGTCGAATTTTTGTGTGTGATTGAATGATGGAAGGTCAATCAGAATGGGCTTCTCGAATATAGGAGTCTGATAGTATATCATAGACCTAATGTTGTCTGCGGTTTGTAAGTGGAGTGTAGTAGGATTCCACGGAAGTGATCACTAGCCATGTATCCTCGTAATTGAGAAAGGTAGAAACCAGAAAACCATCGTCAACACATTCCAGTATGCGAACACAGACCAGGACATCACTAACAAAAATGAGATTTATCGATGGAATTCTTCTACTATGCATGACAGCTACTTATGTCCCCTTGTCAAAACAACACTAATATAAAATACTACTCATGAAATTTACAGCTCTGTTAGACGGCTAGACCGGTTTAAGTTACCCAAGTGAGAAATTTCACAGAGAAATAGGGTCTTTGAGCACGAAACATCACAAACAGGAATGTCTTCTACTACTAACATCGTGTACACGATTCGTCAGGGTGAGTTTATTAAACCTTCAGACGACGGCGAGAAAGCCATTTCTGTTTCAGCGTATAACGGAACACCTTTAATACACATTCGTAGATTTTTTTTCGGCCATCTAATTTAAAATATCCCACCAAAAGCGGCATCACGTTAAACCGACGCATATTTGAAGACTTGGTAACTATGGCCGGTGATGTGCTAGCGGAATATGACAGAGTGCAAACCACAAATCTGCAAACGCCACCTGTAGACGCGCTTCGAGGAGCAAGCCAATTGGCACATTGACCATCGATAGATATCAATCTTCGTGACTGTTATTTCGATTAATATTTTCCGGAGGTTGCCTCCACAACCACCGAGTATTGACATTTGTGTAAAATAAATTGCCAGACATGTATAAGACTGCTAATGTCGAGATATAAGAATTTCACGCGCGCTTGTTTACAGCGGACCATTTGTAACTGTAACGGTTGCTAAGATTTATTGTTGTCGTCACGGCTGTCGTATTTTCGGTGTATTAAATAATAAAACATTTTTTAAAAAAAACTCACGCGTTGTCATATTTTTTTCGGTGGTATAATCACTAAAGTAGCACTTGTGAGGATGGATCCGCGCTGGAATCACCCATTGACAGCTCTGATAGCCGGGCCTACAAGTTGTGGGAAAACATTTTTTAGTGTAAATAAATTCCTATTTTAGTTTTATTATTTTTAATTTTAACAAATTCCTATTTTAGTTTTATTATTTTAATTTTAACAAATTCCTATTTTAGTTTTATTATTTTTAATTTTAACAAATTCCTATTTAGTTTTATTATTTTTAATTTTAACAAATTCCTATTTTAGTTTTATTATTTTTAATTTTAACAAATTCCTATTTTAGTTTTATTATTTTTAATTTTAACAAATTCCTATTTTAGTTTTATTATTTTTAATTTTAACAAATTCCTATTTTAGTTTTATTATTTTTAATTTTAACAAATTCCTATTTTAGTTTTATTATTTTCAATGTTAACAAATTCCTATTTTAGTTTTATTATTTTTTTAGTGTAAATAAATTTTAGTTGTATTAATTCGCATTCATTTAACTTTACGTATTTCTTAATGTTTCTTAAATATTTTATTATACCGTAAAATAACCCAAACTTGGATGTGTTATAAACGAAATGTCTCAAACAGCAAAAAATATTTTAACAGAAGTGATGTTTACAGGAGAGAAGGGCAAAATATACGTGGAGAAAACAGGTGGGAGCAGGGGTGAAGATGGGAACAACACTGAGCGATGTTCAGAGAATTTCAAGAAACAGAACAGCTTGGAAAGTGTTTGTTGAAGATCTATGCTTCACAGGGAGCTGAAAGTGTTTGTTGAAGACCTATGCTCCACATGGAGCAGAAAGTGTTTGTTGATGACCGATGCTCCACCGGGAAATGAAAGTGTTTGTTGAAGACCGATGCTCCACAGGGAGCTGAAAGTGTTTGTTGAAGAGCTATGCTTCACAGGTAGCTGAAAACGTTTGTTGAAGACCTATGCTCCAGAGAGAAATTAAAGTGTTTGTTGAAGACCTATGATTCACGAGGAGAAGAAAGTGTTTGTTGAAGACCTATGCTCCACAGGAAGTTGAAAGTGTTTGTTGAAGACCTATGCTCCACAGGGAGCTGAAAGTGTTTGTTGAAGAGCTATGCTTCACAGGTAGCTGAAAACGTTTGTTGAAGACCTATGCTCCACAGAGAAATTAAAGTGTTTGTTGAAGACCTATGATTCACGAGGAGAAGAAAGTGTTTGTTGAAGACCTATGCTCCACAGGAAGTTGAAAGTGTTTGTTGAAGACCTATGCTCCACAGGAAGTTGAAAGTGTTTGTTGAAGACCTATGCTCCACAGGAAGTTGAAAGTGTTTGTTGAAGACCTATGCTCCACAGGAAGTTGAAATTGTTTGTTGAAGACCTATGCTCCACAGGAAGTTGAAAGTGTTTGTTGAAGACCTATGCTCCACAGGAAGTTGAAAGTGTTTGTTGAAGACCTATGCTCCACAGGAAGTTGAAAGTGTTTGTCTTATGCTTCACATGGAGATGAAAGGAAGAAGAAGAAAAAAGGAGAAGAAAGGGAAGAAGAATGTCTTCATTTAGAATTGCTCTGGCCAGGTTAATCATGTTCTAATTAAGGGTTTACGCTTACTAACACAATCATGTCCTCATTGAGGGTTTGCCCTAACACATTTATGTCCTCATTAAGGGTTTACATTAGCTAACACATGTATGTCCTCATTAAGGGTTTGCCCTAACACATTTATGTCCTCATTAAGGGTTTACATTAGCTAACACATTTATGTCCTCATTAAGGGTTTACATTAGCTAACACATTTATGTCCTCATTAAGGGTTTGCCCTAACACATTTATGTTCTTGATTAAGGATTTACATTAGCTAACAAATGTATGTCCTCATTAAGGGTTGACACTAGCTAACACATGTATGCCCTCATTAAGGGTTTGTCCTAACTAACATATTTATGTCCTCATTAAGGGTTTACACTAGCTAACACATGTATGCCCTCATTAAGGGTTTGTCCTAACTAACATATTTATGTCCTCATTAAGGGTTTGCACTATCTAACACATTTATGTTCTCATTAATGGTTTGTCCTAACTAACATATGTATGTTCTCATTAAGGGTTTACACTAGCTAACACATTTATGACGTCATTAAGGGTTTGTCCTAACTAACACATTTTTGTCCTCATTAAGGGTTTGTCCTAACTAACATATTTATGTCCTCATTAAGGGTTTGTCCTAACTAACACATTTATGTCGTCATTAAGGGTTTACACTAGCTAACATTAAGGGTTTGTCCTAACTAACACATTTATGTCGTCATTAAGGGTTTACACTAGCTAACATTAAGGGTTTGTCCTAACTAACATATTTATGTCCTCATTAAGGGTTTGTCCTAACTAACACATTTATGTCGTCATTAAGGGTTTACACTAGCTAACATTAAGGGTTTGTCCTAACTAACACATTTATGTTTTGCACGAAATAAGACAAACACACATTGCATATATACAAAATATTAAACAATATGCGGTCCCGCGAGTTGAGCTGCAAAAAGCATGTAAAATAAACATGTAATTTGTATGGAGCAGCTAAACTAACATAAAGACAAGACAATCTACATTTCGGCAAAGGTCTTCATCAGTTAATAAAAAACACTAAACAAATTACGCAAATAAATCCAAGCCAGCAAACACAATTGAATACAGATCTAATGTCTTGCTATCTTCTCTTCAGCAGATTCCTTGAGCAGTATGTGATATCAATAACGTTTGACATAAGACCGGTGTTACCAACTATAGCTGTTGTTAATATCTGTATAACCAAGCGATTTGATAAGTTCCCCAGATTTAGACTTGTCCCTATCTTAGTCTGACCAGCCCTAGGCAAACATGTCCACACAGGAGAAGAAATACCTTGTGCCAACGGAAGACTTCGTTGCTGGAAAGGATTACTCTGCACATGATGATGATGACGACGACGACGACGATATCGTTGAGCAAGTTGAAGAGGGTAAGTAGATAATGACATCAATTTCTATCCCAGAGTGAAAGAAAACTGTTGGATTAATTTTGTCATAATAGAAAAATTGACAGTTACAGTCCCATTATCTAGACATGTGTCTGTGTGTCTGTCTTCATATCTACCTATCTGCCCACCTGTCTGCCCACCTGTCTGCCCACCTGTCCTACTCTCATGTTAGTCCTGGTGGGAAATGCACCTTCAAAAACAGAAAAAAAAAAAAACGAGATAAAACCCTGAGACATGTTTTCTACAACTCCGAGACATGTTATCTACAACTCCGAGGCGTTATCTATAATAGCGAAACATGTTATCTACAACTCCGAGACATGTTGTCTAAAACTGCGAGACGTTATCTATAATAGCGAAACATGTTATCTACAACTCCGAGACACGTTATCTAAAACTGCGAGACATGTTTTAAACAACTCCGAGACGTTATCTATAATAGCGAAACATGTTATCTACAACTCCGAGACACGTTATCTAAAACTGCGAGACATGTTTTAAACAACTCCGAGACGTTATCTATAATAGCGAAACATGTTATCTACAACTCCGAGACATGTTTTAAACAACTCCGAGACGTTATCTATAACAGCGAAACATGTTATATACAACTTCGTGACGTTATTGAGTTATTTGCGGGTCATCATCATTGCACTCCGAACATGTCCATAGGTGCTCAGATCCCCTCCTCAGCAAGTCCCTCAGTGTCCAGCGACTGACGACTCCAGTTCTATGTTGGTTGATAAGTCTTCTTACACGGCCACTAAGTTTCTCATTTCTGGCTGTGCCCATCTTAACTCCCATTTCCATCATCCGAAGAAGTGACGTGGATCTGTGTTTGTCGAAGTCCTGTGCTCTTCCTACATCTCGGAGGGCATTGATGATGTCCGCCCGATCCATTGGTTGCCCACAGACCTGTTTGATGACATCTTCTGCTCGGCCCAACCATGATTTGCATCTTTTTAGCCTGGCACCTTTCACTGTGTTGAGCACGTGGTGCAATGGATGCTCTGTATCTGTACTAATCTTCAGGTATGCTCGTGCTCTCCAAATTTTTATTCGGTTATCCATGGTTGGAAAGTCAAGAAGATACCTCATTGCTACACATGGAGTGTCCCTCATACATCCCAGGATAATGCACATTGATTCATTTTGTATTTTCTCCAGCCTATCAATTTGAGTCGTACTGACAGTAAGAATTGCCAGGGCATATTCGATAGGTGCGAGGACTAATCCCTGGAACAGAAGAGCATGTAGCCTCTGCTCGATGTTGGCAGCTGCCATGACCTTCAAGGCGGCTAATCCTTTGCGGGATTTTGTTATCACATGGTCGACGTGGTCCCGAAAACACAGGCTGCGATCAAACTTAACTCCGAGGTATGTCATCAACTTGTCCCTGGTCACCTCATCAGCTCCCATTCGTACTACCGGTGTGGTCGTATTAACGATATGATTGTTAAGGGAGAACCATGAAACTGATGCTTTATTAGGGTTAACCAAGGCACCTGAAACCCCACACCAGGAAGAAATGCGATCGAGTTCGTCTTGCATTGTGGAGGCGATTCCCCGTCTGTCTCTTCCCTATAACGTGAAGTGTTATCTACAACTCCAAGACATGTTATTTACAACTGTGAGACACATTTACAGATCCGAGATATATTATCCACAACTCCGAGACACGTTATTAGGTAATCCCGGTTTCCCAGGGGAGATAACACTGAATACAAACAACCGCTGCCTTGCAAGAAACTCAAGGAAAAACAAAAGAAAATCTGAAAATGTGTTTTGATAATGGATGCACGTGAACCGCAAGGTGCAAAACTCAATACAACTCTAAAATACGTAAGAAAGAAGATGATTCTAGTGCTGAAGACATTTCAACAGTTGACAGAGAACACCGGTTTAAAATCAATGACATAATGTTCCACAATGGCATAGGAGTCAGAATGTACGTTGAACATATAGAAAAATACTGCTTCAAAGAAGATCATTATCATACAAAGACCTTTCTTTCTTCACTTTCTCTTGTTCGGGTGTCGAGGGAGATACACAGATTTGGTTCTAGCCTTCTTTTGGTGGCTTCAGTCATTGTCAGTTGATGTTGTAACGTTTCTTTGATGTTGTTTGTGAATCATATTCTGGGTCTGTCTGTTGCTCTTCTCCCCTCTCCGCCTTTAATGAATGCGTATATAAAAATAACACAGGATAACAGAGCATCAACATAACTATAGACGGTAGACAACTAAAACAGAACATCAACATAACTATAGACGGTAGACAACTAAAACAGAACATCAACATAACTATAGACGGTAGACAACTAAAACAGAACATCAACATAACTATAGACGGTAGACAACTAAAACAGAGCATCAACATAACTATAGACGGTAGACAACTAAAACAGAGCATCAACATAACTATAGACGGTAGACAACTAAAACAGAGCATCAACATAACTATAGACGGTAGACAACTAAAACAGAACATCAACATAACTATAGACGGTAGACAACTAAAACAGAACATCAACATAACTATAGACGGTAGACAACTAAAACAGAGCATCAACATAACTATAGACGGTAGACAACTAAAACAGAGCATCAACATAACTATAGACGGTAGACAACTAAAACAGAGCATCAACATAACTATAGACGGTAGACAACTAAAACAGAGCATCAACATAACTATAGACGGTAGACAACTAAAACAGAACATCAACATAACTATAGACGGTAGACAACTAAAACAGAGCATCAACATAACTATAGACGGTAGACAACTAAAACAGAACATCAACATAACTATAGACTGTAGACAACTAAAACAGAACATCAACATAACTATAGACTGTAGACAACTAAAACAGAACATCAACATAACTATAGACGGTAGACAACTAAAACAGAACATCAACATAACTATAGACGGTAGACAACTAAAACAGAACATCAACATAACTATAGACTGTAGACAACTAAAACAGAACATCAACATAACTATAGACGGTAGACAACTAAAACAGAACATCAACATAACTATAGACTGTAGACAACTAAAACAGAACATCAACATAACTATAGACGGTAGACAACTAAAACAGAACATCAACATAACTATAGACGGTAGACAACTAAAACAGAGCATCAACATAACTATAGATGGTAGACAACTAAAACAGAACATCAACATAACTATAGACGGTAGACAACTAAAACAGAACATCAACATAACTATAGACGGTAGACAACTAAAACAGAACATTAACATAACTATAGACGGTAGACAACTAAAACAGAACATTAACATAACTATAGATGGTAGACAACTAAAACAGAACATCAACATAACTATAGACGGTAGACAACTAAAACAGAACATTAACATAACTATAGATGGTAGACAACTAAAACAGAACATCAACATAACTATAAACGGTAGACAACTAAAACAGAACATTAACATAACTATAGACGGTAGACAACTAAAACAGAGCATCAACATAACTATAGACGGTAGACAACTAAAACAGAACATTAACATAACTATAGACGGTAGACAACTAAAACAGAACATTAACATAACTATAGATGGTAGACAACTAAAACAGAGCATCAACATAACTATAGATGGTAGACAACTAAAACAGAACATTAACATAACTATAGACGGTAGACAACTAAAACAGAGCATTAACATAACTATAGATGGTAGACAACTAAAACAGAACATTAACATAACTATAGACGGTAGACAACTAAAACAGAACATTAACATAACTATAGATGGTAGACAACTAAAACAGAGCATCAACATAACTATAGATGGTAGACAACTAAAACATAACATTAACATAACTATAGACGGTAGACAACTAAAACAGAGCATCAACATAACTATAGATGGTAGACAACTAAAACAGAACATTAACATAACTATAGATGGTAGACAACTAAAACAGAACATTAACATAACTATAGATGGTAGACAACTAAAACAGAACATTAACATAACTATAGACGGTAGACAACTAAAACAGAGCATCAACATAACTATAGATGGTAGACAACTAAAACAGAACATTAACATAACTATAGATGGTAGACAACTAAAACAGAACATCAACATAACTATAGACGGTAGACAAGAAAAACAGAACATCAACATAACTATAGACGGTAGACAACTAAAACAAGTAGAGGAATGTAAATACCTCGGAAGTCTAGTGACAAACGATAATTTACAAACAGCAGAAATAGACTCAAGATGCAACAAAGCTTGTCAAATCATTGGACAGCTATCACCACTTTTGTCCAACAAGAAAATAACTCTAGAGGCAAAACGGCCACTCTACAATATAATCTTCAGCCCAACGTTGTGTCACCAATGCCAGTCCCATGAAGGTCTGTAAAATTTATTGTCACTAACACCATATTCCCTATACGCCACTTGGCGTGACGGGGGTACTTTACTTTTTTTTTTTTTTAACACAGATAGACAACAAACAACATTTAGACTGGCAGTTAAATGAGTAACGCCCTTCCGCTGGGCAAACTACATTCTATCTATCTATCTATTGTCCTTTCGAGCCGAATGCGGCACATAGGGCAGAACCACAATCTTAAAAACAGAAACCTTGCGTGCCATCCATATGTTAGGACTGGCTCTATATAACATTTAAAAAACTTTTTCATGTTTCTATTGTTAAAAATGAAAATGGATTGCATAGTATATTCCTCATTTTTTGGAAAGCTGCTTTTGCCTGAGCCATTCTGCATCTCACCTCTTTTATAACAAATCTTAACATATGGATGCGAATCATGGACACTAGGACAACAAACAAGAAAATCCCTGGAGGCTGTAGAAATGTGGTTTAACAGAAGAATATTGAGAATACCATGGCAGCTAAAAGAGTAATGAAAACGTTCTGAAAGAGGCCAGAGCAAAAAGAGACATGTATATGTGATGATGATGATGATGATGATGATGATGATATATTTGACTTGTTTGGAATGACGTATGTTTTACCCTCAATGCCAGTCCCTGTCCGCTGTTCCTACCGCCTCTTGGTCATCATCTGCTGTACACTGTCTCTGACCATCACCTACGCTGCCCAGGCTAGCTTGAGCTCTGCGATGATCTGTATGATAGATGACAGCGACTACCATGACAGCCCAGACCCAGACAACAGGTCCATGGTCAACTCAACCGTTGATTTCTTGAGCCTAACAAACTCAACAGGCCATCAACACAAGGTAAGAAAGCGCAACACGTTTATAGACAGCCTCTAATTAGAACCATAGTGAGCAGTGTTGTTTTATTTGTCCAAATAGCTACAACGAAACACGTGTTTTGAATCATGTCTTTTATGTAGATGCACGAAAGTTACATATGTGGACCTATCATATTCTATTTTATTCATGCAATAAATTTCATTGCGGTCGAGGCATCGCCATATCCGCTCCACCGCCCGTCCCAGCATGTCTCGAAACGAATGCAGACTGACTGTTCCTGTAAGGTGTTGATTATAGAAACATCTGCTTTTCCCACTAAGCTCTCAGAATCGACCAGATCCCATTTCCACCTTTAGACTCCTCAGTCTCTCCACGTATACATCAATGTCCCACCTGTTCTCAATATTACAGACGAACGAAAGAAGGATGCACTCATTATGACAAATATACGGATAAGACACTAGAAATACATCGGTCATAAGTTTATAATGGACGAAATAAGACTCAAGACACGCGTGGACACAGTGACAAAAGCAAAAAAAAAAAAAAAAAGAATAAAAAAGGAAAAGAAAAAACTCAAGAACCTCTGTTAAGAACAATAAAGTCATAGAGATAGCTCATTACGAGCTTAAGAACAAAAACAAGACTTCTTCTTTCCTTCCTCATCTGCCTTTCAGCGTCGGGGGGAGATATAATTTGCAGTCTTTTGCTCTTCTGTTCGCCTCTGCTGCTGTTATGTTCCCTAGTGCTTCTAATATTCCATCCATCCATCATTTTCGTGGTCGACCCTTGGGTCTGGTATTATCACAACGTTTGCTGAAGGCTCGTTGTGTTGTGTTTTAATATTTCTGCCTTGTCACGTGGCCAAACCATATTATCTGTTGTTTCATTATATATTCTATGGCGGAGGCTATTCCTAGCTTTTTTTCTCAGTTCTTCATTTCTGATCTTATCTCTCAGACTGTTTCCTGTCATTCGTCTAACACATTTCATCTCAGTAGAGGTTATTTTTCTTATTGTTCTTGCATCTAGTGTCCAGGACTGGTATTGGTAGCACAACGTTGGGATGAAGATTGTATTATATAGTGTTCGTTTTGCCTCCAGAGTTATTTCCTTGTTGGACAATAGTGGTGATAACTGTCCGATGATTTGACAAGCTTTGTTGCATCTTGATTCTGTCTCTACTGTTTGTGAATTATCGTTTGTCACTAAACTTCTTAGGTATTTGAATTCCTCTACTTGTTTTAGTTGTCTGCCTTCTATAGTTATGTTGATGTTCTGTTTATTTTTGGCGACATTCGTGACTTCTGTTTTGTTGATTGGACATTGAGAGTTACAATTTCTGCCCTATGTGCCGTCTTCGACCCGAAAGGAACTAACTAAACTAATATAAGAGTTCCCAAATGTGTCAAATCTAAATATGATATGGGACGCTAGTTGGTAACATAATGGAATTTAGGGCGCTAATCGTATTATGATTTTAGTGAAAGGGGTGTTCTAGAACATGACTATACTGAGTCTTTCATGACCTCAGGTGTGGTAGCCGATAATGAAGGTACGGTTGTAGCAGGTTTAGATCGGAGCGAGAAAAGTTTATAGAGGAGAGAGAAAAGTTCATAGTGTAGAGAGAAAAGTTTAGAGAGGAGAGAGAAAAGTTCATAGTGTAGAGAGAAAAGTTCATAGTGTAGGGAGAAAAGTTCATAGTGTAGAGAGAAAAGATTATAGAGGAGAGAGAAAAGTTCATAGTGTAGAGAGAAAAGTTTATAGAGGAGAGAGAAAAGTTCATAGTGTAGAGAGAAAAGTTCATAGTGTAGAGAGAAAAGTTCAAAGTGTAGAGAGAAAAGTTCATAGTGTAGAGAGAAAAGTTTATAGAAGAGAGAGAAAAGTTCATAGTGTAGAGAGAAAAGTTCACAGCGTAGAGAGAAACGTTTATAGAGGAGAAAGAAAAGTTCATAGTGTAGAGAGAAAAGTTTATGGTGTAAAGAGAAAAAAGTCCATAGTGTAGAGAGAAAAGTTTATAGTGTAGAGAGAGAAGTTCATAGTGTAGAGAGAAAAGTTTATAGAGGAGAGAGAAAAGTTCATAGTGTAGAGAGAAAAGTTTAGAGAGGAGAGAGAAAAGTTCATAGTGTAGAGAGAAAAGTTCACAGTGTAGAGAGAAAAGTTCATAGTGTAGAGAGAAAAGTTTATAGAGGAGAGAGAAAAGTTCATAGTGTAGAGAGAACAGTTTATAGAGGAGAGAGAAAAGTTCATAGTGTAGAGAGAAAAGTTCATAGTGTAGAGAGAAAAGTTCATAGTGTAGAGAGAAAAGTTTATAGAGGAGAGAGAAAAGTTCATAGTGTAGAGAGAAAAGTTCATAGTGCAGAGAGAAAAATTCATAGCGTAGAGAGAAAAGTTTATAGAGGAGAGAGAAAAGTTCATAATGTAGAGAGAAAAGTTTAGAGAGGAGAGAAAAAAGTTCATAGTGTAGAGAGAAAAGTTCATAGTGTAGAGAGAAAAGTTCATAGCGTAGAGAGAAAAGTTTATCGAGGAGAAAGAAAAGTTCATAGTGTAGAGAGAAAAGTTTATAGAGGAGAGAGAAAAGTTCATAGTGTAGAGAGAAAAGTTTATAGATGAGAGAGAAAAGTTCATAGTGTAGAGGGAAAAGTTCATAGTGTAGAGGGAAAAGTTCATAGTGTAGAGAGAAAAGTTCATAGTGTAGAGAGAAAAGTTCACAGTGTAGAGAGAGAAGTTCATAGTGTAGAGAGAAAAGTTTATAGAGGAGAGAGAAAAGTTCATAGTGCAGAGAGAAAAGTGTATAGAGGAGAGAGAAAAGTTCATAGTGTAGAGAGAAAAGTTCACAGTGTAGAGAGAAAAGTTCATAGTGTAGAGAGAAAAGTTTATAGAGGAGAGAGAAAAGTTCATAGTGTAGAGAGAACAGTTTATAGAGGAGAGAGAAAAGTTCATAGTGTAGAGAGAAAAGTTCATAGTGTAGAGAGAAAAATTCATAGCGTAGAGAGAAAAGTTCAAAGTGTAGAGAGAAAAGTTCATAGCGTAGAGAGAAAAGTTTAGAGAGGAAAGAGAAAAGTTCATAGTGTAGAGAGAAAAGTTTATGGTGTAAAGAGAAAAAAGTCCATAGTGTAGAGAGAAAAGTTTATAGTGTAGAGAGAGAAGTTCATAGTGTAGAGAGAAAAGTTTATAGAGGAGAGAGAAAAGTTCATAGTGTAGAGAGAAAAATTTATAGATGAGAGAGAAAAGTTCATAGTGTAGAGAGAAAAGTTCACAGTGTAGAGAGAGAAGTTCATAGTGTAGAGACAAAAGTTTATAGAGGAGAGAGAAAAGTTCATAGTGTAGAGAGAAAAGTGTATAGAGGAGAGAGAAAAGTTCATAGTGTAGAGAGAAAAGTTCACAGTGTAGAGAAAAAAGTTCATAGTGTAGAGGGAAAAGTTTATAGAGGAGAGAGAAAAGTTCATAGTGTAGAGAGAACAGTTTATAGAGGAGAGAGAAAAGTTCATAGTGTAGAGAGAAAAGTTTATAGAGGAGAGAGAAAAGTTCATAGTGTAGAGAGAAAAGTTCATAGTGTAGAGAGAAACGTTAATAGTGTAGAGAGAAAAGTTTATAGAGAGAGAGAAAAGTTCATAGTGTAAAGAGAAAAGTTTATAGAATAGAGAGAAAGAGAATTCTAGTGGTGGGAGAAACTTGTTTATGTTGAAAGGAGTCGGCGATGACGTTATTTGTTGAAACAAGGGGAGAGTGGAGGAAGACCAGAGTGACGTGAGATGGGAAATTCGAAGACAATTTATAGATGAGAGTGAGTTTATAGATGTGAGGGGTGATGAGAATGAGTTTATAGATGTGAGGGGTGATGTGACTGAGTTTATAGATGTGAGGGGTGATGAGAGTGAGTTTATAGATGTGAGGGGTGATGAGAGTGAGTTTATAGATGTGAGGGGTGATGAGAATAACTTTATAGATGTGAGGGGTGATGAGAGTGAGTTTATAGATGTGAGGGGTGATGAGAGTGAGTTTATAGATGTGAGGGGTGATGAGAATAAGTTTTTAGATGTGAGGGGTGATGAGAATGAGTTTATAGATGTGAGGGGTGATGTGACTGAGTTTATAGATGTGAGGGGTGATGAGAGTGAGTTTATAGATGTGAGGGGTGATGAGAGTGAGTTTATAGATGTGAGGGGTGATGAGAGTGAGTTTATAGATGTGAGGGGTGATGAGAATGAGTTTATAGATGTGAAGGTAATGAGAATGGGTTTATAGATGTGAGGGGTGATGAGAATAACTTTATAGATGTGAGGGGTGATGAGAGTGAGTTTATATAGGTGGGGGTGATGAGAGTGAGTTTATAGATGTGAGGGGTGATGAGAGTGAGTTTATAGATGTGAGGGGTGATGAGAGTGAGTTTATAGATGTGAGGGGTGATGAGAGTGAGTTTATAGATGTGAGGGGTGATGAGAGTGAGTTTATAGATGTGAGGGGTGATGAGAGTGAGTTTATAGATGTGAGGGGTGATGAGAGTGAGTTTATAGATGTGAGGGGTGATGAGAATGAGTTTATAGATGTGAGGGGTGATGAGAGTGAGTTTATAGATGTGAGGGGTGATGGGAATGAGTTTATAGATGTGAGGGTTGATGAGAATGAGTTTCTAGATGTGAGGGGTGATGGGAATGAGTTTATAGATGTGAGGGTTGATGAGAATGAGTTTATAGATGTGAGGGGTGATGAGAGTGAGTTTATAGATGTGAGGGTGACGAGAGTGAGTTTATAGATGTGAGGGGTGTTGAGAATGAGTTTATAGATGTGAGGGGTGATAAGAATGAGTTGATAGATGTGAGGTGTGATGTGACTGAGTTTATAGATGTGAGGGGTGATGAGAGTGAGTTTATAGATGTGAGGGGTGATGAGAATGAGTTTATAGATGTGAGGGGTGATGAGAAAGCGTTTATAGATGTGAGGGGTGATAAGAGTGAGTTTATAGATGTGAGGGGTGATGAGAATGAGTTTATAGATGTAAGGGGTGATGAGAATAAGTTTATAGATGTGAGGGGTAATGAGAGTGAGTTTATAGATGTGAGGGATGATGGGAATGAGTTTATAGATGTGAGGGGTGATGAGAGTGAGTGGTGATGAGAGTGAGTTTATAGATGTGAGGGGTGATGAGAGTGAGTTTAAAGATGTTGGGGGTGATGAGAATAACTTTATAGATGTGAGGGGTGATGAGAATAACTTTATAGATGTGAGGGGTGATGAAAATGAGTTTATAGATGTAATGGTTTAATGAGAATAACTTTATAGATGTGAGGGGTGATGAGAATAACTTTATAGATGTGAGGGGTGATGAGAATAACTTTTTTTTTTAAACCCTCAAAGTCTCCACCAAATCTACAGTATTGTAAATATTTCAACTAGAAGACCAGTAGTCTAGCATTTTTACAATAAAGGAGAGTAAGGGAGATAATTGAGGATTCAACAGGGAGGTTGCGCGTGGGAAAAGAAAGATTCAAAAAATGGAAAGAGCTTTGCGACTGATGAACACCTTGGTACGGTAATAGCTTCAGTTTTGGAATGCAGTTCTGATAATAAAAGTCGAATTGTCTAAGCAGAGTTGTCCAATATTATACAGACTATATTCTGTCACTGTGAATCAGGGATAGATAATGATCAGCATAAATAAAGAGTATACACACTATTAAATACTCTACGGGGGCCGCGAGTAGAGATGCAGAGAACATTAAAATAAACATAATATTGCATCAAGCAGCTAAATTAATAGAGAGACAAGACAAACAACGACGCATCGGAAAAAGCCGTAATTAGGTACAGAACAAACAATATACAAAGATCAACATGAAAGACAAATACAATTCTAAAACAAACATAGGAATATAAACACGAAATTCAAACATGAAAGATAAAGGAAAGAAACAGTGGCCAGGATTTACGCAACTGAAGGTTATATGATTAATAGACAATAGGCCAGGTAGGATTTAATTGGACCAAAAGGAGCCAAAAATGAATCAGTTAAAAAGTTGGTCTTATGAAGAGGGACTAAGAGTTGTCCTATAGGGTAAGAGAGAAAAAGAGGGTAAGAGAGAGAAGACAGGGATGGCAACGGGGAAGAACAAAAGAGGTAATAAAGATAACACAGGGAGGAATAAAGATAGGACACAGGAAAGAATGGGATAATGAACAAGCAAGACGATATTACATTTACAATAGATATAGTACATTCACTCGTTAAGAGTGAAAATAAGTTATAAGAAATGTTAGACATTAGAGTGAAGGAAAGCAAAAATAAAGGACTCAGCCTTAACAACAAAAAGACAGGAGTGACGGTAGGAACAAAGAAAAAGACTTCACAATAATGCACAATAAAGACAAGTGGAACAATATTAAAAGAAGTAAATGAATTTAACCAATTAGAGGAATTCAAATACCTAGGAAGTCTAATGGCAAACGATAATTCTTAAACAGCAGAGATAGAATCAAGATGCAACAAAGCTTGTCAAATCATTGGACAATTATCACCACTATTGTCCAACAAGGAAATAACTCTGGAGGCAAAACGAGCACTATACAATACAATCTTCATCCCAACGTTGTGCTACCAATACCAGACCTGGACCCTAGATGCAAGAACAATAAGAAAAATAACCTCTACAGAGATGAAATGTGTTAGACGAATGACAGGAAACAGTCTGAGAGATAAGATCAGAAATGAAGAACTGAGAAAAAAGCTAGGAATAGTCCCCGCCATAGAATATATAAGGAAACAACAGATAAAATGGTTTGACCACGTGACAAGGCAGAAAGATCAAAACACAACACAACGAGCCTTCAACAAACGTTGTGAGAACACCAGACCCAAGGGTCGACCACGAAAAAGATAGATGGATGGAATATTAGAAGCACTAGGAAACATAGCAGCAGCAGAGGCGAACAGAAGAGCAAAAGACCGCAAATTGTATCTCCCCTCGACGCTGAAAGGAAGATGAGGAAGGAAAGAAGAAGAAGAATGAATTTAAATATCCGGGAACAATTTTCACCTCAGATGGTAGATGTACAATAGAGGTGAGATGCAGAATAGCTCAGGCAAAAGCAGCTTTTAAAAAAAAATCAGGAAGATACTATGCAATCCATTTTTTTAACAACAGAAACGTGAAAAAGAGTTCTTAAATGTATGTAGAGCCAATCTTAACATATGGATGTGAATCATGGACAATAGGACAACAGACATGAACATCACTGGAGGCTGTAGATTTGTGGTTTTACAGAAGAATGTTGAGAATACCATGGGCAGCTAAGAAGAAAAATGAAAACGTTCTGAAAGAGACCAAAGAAAAAAGAGAGGTAATTTCCAAAATTAGGAAGAAACAATCATTTTTTGGCCATTCAATTGGAAGGAAGGAATCAGCTGGAATATATTGTGACAACTGGGAAAGTTGAGGGACGAAGATGTGGAGGAAAACAAAGAGAAAAGACACCAGACAGCTTGAGGGAATGGTTTGGCAGATCAACAACAGAAATGAAAAATAACTGTCGAGATTGAAAGTTGTGGAGAGACATGATCACCTACGTTAGCAACCATGTTACTTGATTATGATAATAATAAAGATGATGATAGTACATAGGACGTGTTGCTCAAAGTGGTTATCTCTCTGTAGGAGTGGTTGTTTACCTGGGATAAGACCAAGCAGGGCCTAGCTATTTCCACATTCTTCATGGGCTACTACGTGTCACAGATACCTTCCAGCATTCTCGCTGCCAAGTAAGTACACATGTATGACATTATCATCCATAATTTCCATCAAAGCACTCCTCCTTCATCCACAATTTCCATCAAAGCACTCCTCCTTCATCCACAATTTCCATCAAAGCACTCCTCCTTCATCCACAATTTCCATCAAAGCACTCCTCCTTCATCCACAATTTCCATCAAAACACTCCTCCTTCATCCACAATTTCCATCAAAGCACTCCTCCTTCATCCACAATTTCCATCAAAGCACTCCTCCTTCATCCACAATTTCTACCATTTTCTCATAATCCCCCATATCTAGAAATTATTCCTTTTTTTAATGGTCGACATTACAAACAGCGTGTTCACATAAAACAAATGAAAGAGCAGAAAACAAAATGATTTTTAAAAAAGTAATAGTAATTCTTCCATTTTGTTTTCAAACATATATCTTCACGGTGAGCTACACTGTTATGTTAGGTGTGTAGCCCAGTGCATCCGATTTCAACATGTTTGTGTCTCGTTTTCCTGGTCTCAGCCCTTTGACTTTCCTATTTGGGTGGTCCCTTGGTAATATTTCTACCACTAGAACAGCTCTTGGCGATATGGGCACACAGGCTCCTCTACCACTAGAACAACTCTTGGGGATATGAATACACATGCTCCTCTACCACTAGAACAACTCTTGGGGATATGAATACACATGCTACTCTACCACTAGAACAACTCTTGGGGATATGAATACACATGCTCCTCTACCACTAGAACAACCCTTGGGGATATGAATACACAGGCTCCTCTACCACTAGAACAACTCTTGGGGATATGAATACACATGCTCCTCTACCACTAGAACAACTCTTGGGGATATGGCTACACATGCTCCTCTTCCACTAGAACAGCTCTTGGGGATATGAATACACAGGCTCCTCTACCACTAGAACAGCTCTTGGGGATATGAATACACAGGCTCCTCTACCACTAGAACAGCTCTTGGGGATATGAATACACAGGCTCCTCTACCACTAGAACAACTCTTGGGGATATGGATACACAGGCTCCTCTACCACTAGAACAACTCTTGGGGATATGAATACACATGCTCCTCTACCACTAGAACAACTCTTGGGGATATGACTACACATGCTCCTCTACCACTAGAACAGCTCTTGGGGATATGGATACACAGGCTTCGCTACCGCTTTGTGGTGGAGACACGTCAGAGGAGCAAATCTGTACAGATGCTATACTATCTATCTATTGTCCTCTCGAGCCGAAGACGGCACATAGGGCAGAACTACAATCTCAAAAACAGAAATCTTGCGTGCCAAAATGGCACACAGTGCAGAGATCACTGCTTCTAAAATCTATGGCTGTGTTTCCATAACAATACTTTTTACAATGACAGCTTGTCAAGCCATCGGTCAATCTCCTTAGTCGCCTCTTACGACATGTCTGGACGGTTACAGTGTCACTATTCTTTACTTCCCACATAATGAGGCCCCGGTAACACACGGGAGATGCTATACTGGCAAAGTTTTATTTAAGAAAACCTCATTCTATAGTAGAACACCTATTGAGTTATAATTTTACTTGGTGTCAAATCTTATCGGTTCTGCCTGGCTGAGAACATCACAGCTGGCTCATGCCAAAATATATTTGATACTTTGAAATTTATTAATAATTGTGTGATCACTTTCTTTGGTTATTATATATCATGGTTATAATGATAGTGAAGGTTGTGGAGTTTGTTACAGCAGCGATTACTGTAGGATTTTTTGATGATAAGTACTCATACTTCAAACAATGTAACCAAGTAAAACTCATACAACAAACATTTTAACCAAGTAAGACTCATACAACAAACATTTTAACGAAGTAAGACACATACTACAAACATTTTAACCAAGTAAGACTCATACTACAAACATTTTAACCAAGTATAACTCACATTACAAACATTTTAACGAAGTAAGACTCATACTACAAACATTTTAACGAAGTAAGACTCATACTACAAACATTTTAACGAAGTAAGACTCATACTACAAACATTTTAACGAAGTATAACTCACACTACAAACATTTTAACGAAGTAAGACTCATACTACAAACATTTTAACCAAGTATAACTCATACAACAAACGTTGTAACAATGTTAAAATTAACACTCGTAACATTCACTTTTTCAGATTTGGACCAAAACGGGTGATAGTAGTGAGCCTAGTCTTGGTGTCAATCTTTCAGTGCCTGGCAGTGCCTGCTGCCCACTTTGGCATTGGCTGGCTGTATGCAGACAGAGTTATTGCTGGCATTATTGACGTGCGTACTATTGCCACGGCATCGTCTTTTTGAGTGATAAATTTTCTACTTGCCAGTTTTTTTTATGTTCTCGCGCAATTATTTGCAACTACACAAATGGCATAATAAATTATTGTATGATCATTGTCACAAACACAACACCGGAGAAACAAATGTTTGTCAGAGGGCACTGACATCTTGATTAGTAAACAGTTCTTACAAATCAGTTCATCATCATCTTGTGGCTCCACATCCACTGGTGATAACGCCCCCTTCAAGACACTGGTGATAACGTCCCCAAGACAATGACTATAACGTCACCAAGACACTGGTGATAACGTCCCCTTCAAGACACTGGTGATAATGCCCCTTCAAGACATTGGTGATAACATCCCCTTCAAGACACTGGTGATAACGTCCCCTTCAAGACACTGGTTATAACATCCCCTTCAAGACACTGGTGATAACGTCCCTTTCAAGACACTGGTGATAACATCCCCTTCAAGACACTGGTGATAATGTCCCCTTTAAGACACTGGTGATAACATCCCCTTCAAGACACTGGTGATAACATCCCATTCAAGACACTGGTGATAATATCCCCTTCAAGACACTGGTGATAACATCCCCTCAAAACACTGGTGATAACATCCCCTTCAAGACACTGATGATAACATCCCCTTCAAGACACTGGTGATAACGTTCCCTTCAAGACACCGGTGATAACACCCCCTTCAAGACACAGATGATAACGTCCCCTTCAAGACACTGATGATAACATCCCCAAGACAATGATTATAACGTCCCCAAGGCACTGGTGATAATATCTCATTGAAGACACTGGTGATAACGTCCCCTTCAAGACACTGGTGATAACGCCCCATTCAAGTTACTGATGATACGCCCCATTTAAGACACTGGTGATAACACCCAATTCAAGACACTGGTGATAATGCCCCATTCAAGACACTGGTGATAACACCCCTTCAAGACACTGGTGATAACACCCCATTCAAGACACTGGTGATAACGCCTCACTCAAGACACTGGTGATAACGCCCCTTCAGGGCAGTGTTGCTAACACCCCTTCAAGACACTGGTGTTAACGCCCCCAAGGCACTGGTGATAACGCCACAAGACACTGGTGATAATGCACTTCAAAACACTGGTGATAACGCCTCTTTAAGACACTGGTGATAACGCCCCAAAACACTGTGATAACGCCCTTTCAGGGCACTGGTGATAACGTCTCCAAGACACTGGTGATAACGTCCCCTTCAAGACACTGGTGATAACGTCCCCTTCAGGACACTGGTGATAACGCCCCTTCAAAACACTGGTGATAACGTCCCCTTCAAGACCGGTGATAACGTCCCCTTCAAGACACTGGTGATAACGCCCCCAAGACACTAACAACTTAACATGGACTTAACATTGGAGTTGAAAATTTTAATTTTTGTATTTAACCTAATTGCTTTGGACTTGCATATGATTCCCAGTGCAATGAATGCTCCTCTTGTTTTGATTTCCTTATTTTGGTATCATTCTCTGTCCCTCCTTCTTTGTCTTTATTACTGCCCAAATATTTGTAAAATTGTACGTCTAGTAGAGGTATTTCTCCTATTATTATTTGGTTATTGCCATTTGCATTAATTATTATAATTTTGGTCTTATGTTGTCAGTGTGTTATATCCAAATATTTATTGCTGAAAAGATGTTGAATGCAATTGTTACTGTATGAGGTTATTGCATGTAATCTTGTTGTGTATATTTCTTGCATTCAATCATTAATGATGACACAGTGCAATCTGAGATATGCTAGTTCTAAGTTAGGTATCCTAGAAGATACTCTAGTCCGAGATGAATGTAATATAAATGTGTGTACACATAATTTTTAAGCTGAGTGTAATATAAATATTGTACACACCATTTTTAAGCTGAACGTAATATAAATATGTGTACACACAATTTTTAGGCTGAATGTAATATAAATATGTGTACACACAATTTTTAAGCTGAATGTAATATAAATATATGTACACACAATTTTTAAGCTGAATGTAATATAAATGTGTAAAAAAAAACAATTCTTGAGCTGAATGTAATATAAATGTGTACACACAGCTAATTAATTTTTTAGCTGAGTGTAATATAAATATGTGTACATTTGATTCCTCCCAGGGTTTCTTGTATGCACCAACATTTGCTCTGGCTGGCCATTGGGCTCCTAGACATGAGACGAGTCTTCTGTTTGGGATCGTTGGCATGGGTAAGTGGCTGTCTTCAGCAACTTTGTCGCTATTATCATCTAATATTGGCAACAGAATACTAGTAAACAAATAAGCAGACAAATAGTAGGAATATAATATCTATCAACAGTATTTTTGGGGGTAATATGTAGGGGATCACAGATGATCAAATGCATGAAAACCATTGCTGTTATACAAATAAGGTGGGAAAATTTGGGAAAATTACCGTAACAATTTTTTTTTTATCCTGTGTATTCCAGAATTGAGACAGATTTTGTAACAAAAGATATTGCTCCCATACACTCCAGAATTGGGATAATTGCTACAACGAAAGATATTTTTCCACTACACACCAGAATTGAAATAATTACCGTAACAAAAAATGGTTATCCAGTGCACCCCAGAATTGAAATAATTACCGTAACATAAAATGTTTATTCAGTGCACCCCAGAATTGAGAAAGATGCTGTAACAAAAGTCATTTTTCTAGTGCAGCTTATTATTGAGATAAATGCTTCAATGAAAGGCTAGAAAAACAGTCCTAAACTGATGTATCCTATCTCAGATAAACTGGATGTTTGCTTGGTTGGACAAGTAACAGACATCTTTGATAGAACAGACACACTACACTGCACGGATCTGAATAAGTCACCTTCCTTCAACATCGAAAGACAAAAGAGGCAGAAAATGGAAATGTTTTGGCAGAATAATCATCGCGGCCTTATGATGTCTAGCCCATGATTTGATAACTAATGCTAAGATGTCGGGGGCCTCGGTAGCCTAGTTGGGAAAACCACCCGACTGGACTACCGACGTTCGGACAACCCGTGTTCGATTCCCGCTGGAAGCAGTGTGAATTGTACTCGTGGTTGGAAAAAAAAAAATACTCCCGCGGTTGACCCAACCGTTGGCAGAAATGGGTACCAGGGTATTACCCTGGGAAGGTGAGGAATGTCGCCTCGCATCGGGAGTTTCAATGCTTGAGGCGACACTATACAGAAATCTCCGAACATTTCTGGATAGGCGGCCGAGCACATATGGGTGGAAACTCGCGTGCTAAGACACCGGTTCAAGTCTCGTACTTGACCTTGACCTTAATAAGATGTTGCATGATCAGCATCATCCCCATCTTACCTACAGTAAATAATACAACTCATTTTACTTTTGTTTGTGTAGGAATGGAGCTTGGAAATGTACTATCTTACGCCATCTCTTTGCTTGCTTGTGAGATTGTTGTTCAAGAAGGGTGGCCATTTGTCTTCTACATCATAGGTAAGATAACTCCTGTTTTTTTTGCACTAAATTATCCACTGCTGATCAAAGAGCCATAACACTTCCACGTCTTTCACTCACATCAACAAGCTTACTTAAGACAGTGATGTAATGAATCTCAGGACACTCCACCACACCGGCAAATGATAAGGCAGATACATTAGCTAAGAGAGGATCTAGACAGACACAATTTAACACCAACATCACATTAAACACAGCCAAACAAATTATAAACTCCAACAGTAGAGAAGATTGACTAAATGGATGGGCCATGTGAAAAAGAGGGAGAAATCTTTTTTAAATACATGATGAGGCCAAACTCCCATGACAACATTAAAAACCTAAAAAGAAGAGACCAAACCACCATCTTTAGACTGAGAACTGGTCATGTACAACTGAACATCCACATCAATAGAATACAAGGATGAGTCATGTACCACTGAACAACCACATCAATAGAATACAAGGATGAGTCATGTACCACTGAACAACCACATCAATAGAATACAAGGATGAGTCATGTACCACTGAACAACCACATCAATAGAATACAAGGATGAGTCATGTACCACTGAACAACCACATCAATAGAATACAAGGATGAGTCATGTACCACTGAACAACCACATCAATAGAATACAAGGATTAGTCATGTACCACTGAACATCCACATCAATAGAATACAAGGATAGGACATGTACCACTGAACAACCACATCAATAGAATACAAGGATGGGTCATGTACCACTGAACATCCACATCAATAGAATACAAGGGTGGGTCATGTGCCACTGAACAACCACATCAATAGAATACATGGATGGGTCATGTGCCACTGAACAACCACATCAATAGAATACAACGACGGTCATGTACCACTGAACAAACACATCAATAGAATACAACGATGGTCATGTACCACTGAACAACCACATCAATAGAATACAACGATGGTCATGTACCACTGAACATCCACATCAATAGAATACAACGACAGTCATGTACCACTGAACAACCACATCAATAGAATACAATGCCAGTCATGTACCACTGAACAACCACATCAATAGAATACAATGACAGTCATGTACCACTGAACAACCACATCAATAGAATATGACGACGGTCATGTACCACTGAACAACCACATCAATAGAATGCAATGACAGTCATGTACCACTGAACAACCACATCAATAAAATACAACGATGGTCATGTACCACTGAACACAACCACATCAATAGAATACAAAGATGGGTCATGTACCACTGAACAACCACATCAATAGAATACAACGACGGTCATGTACCACTGAACAACCACATCAATAGAATACAACGACGGTCATATACCACTGAACAACCACATCAATAGAATACAATGACAGTCATGTACCACTGAACAAACACATCAATAGAATACGACGACGGTCATGTACCACTGAACAACCACATCAATAGAATACAATGATGGTCATGTACCACTGAACATCCACATCAATAGAATACAATGACAGTCATGTACCACTGAACAACACATCAATAGAATACAATGATGGTCATGTACCACTGAACATCCACATCAATCGAATACAACGACGGTCATGTACCACTGAACAAACACATCAATAGAATACAATGATGGGTCATGTACCACTGAACAATCACATCAATAGAATACAATGATGGTCATGTACCACTGAACAAACACATCAATAGAATACAATGATGGGTCATGTACCACTGAACAAACACATCAATAGAATACAATGATGGGTCATGTACCACTGAACAAACACATCAATAGAATACAATGATGGGTCATGTACCACTGAACATCCACATCAATAGAATACAATGACGGTCATGTACCACTGAACAAACACATCAATAGAATACAATGATGGGTCATGTACCACTGAACAACCACATCAATAGAATACAATGACGGTCATGTACCACTGAACAAACACATCAATAGAATACAATGATGGGTCATGTACCACTGAACAACCACATCAATAGAATACAATGATGGTCATGTACCACTGAACAACCACATCAATAGAATACAATGACGGTCATGTACCACTGAACAACCACATCAATAGAATACAACGACGGTCATGTACCACTGAACAAATACATCAATAGAATACAATGACGGTCATGTACCACTGAACAAACACATCAATAGAATACAATGATGGGTCATGTACCACTGAACAAACACATCAATAGAATACAATGATGGGTCATGTACCACTGAACAAACACATCAATAGAATACAAGGATGGGTCATGTACCACTGAACAAACACATCAATAGAATACAAAGATGGGTCATGTACCACTGAACAAACACATCAATAGAATACAATGATGGGTCATGTACCACTGAACAAACACATCAATAGAATACAAAGATGGGTCATGTACCACTGAACAAACACATCAATAGAATACAATGATGGGTCATGTACCACTGAACAACCACATCAATAGAATACAACGACGGTCATGTACCACTGAACAAACACATCAATAGAATACAATGATGGGTCATGTACCACTGAACAAACACATCAATAGAATACAATGATGGTCATGTACCACTGAACAAACACATCAATAGAATACAAGGATGGGTCATGTACCACTGAACAAACACATCAATAGAATACAAGGATGGGTCATGTACCACTGAACAAACACATCAATAGAATACAAAGATGGGTCATGTACCACTGAACAAACACATCAATAGAATACAATGATGGTCATGTACCACTGAACAAACACATCAATAGAATACAAAGATGGGTCATGTACCACTGAACAAACACATCAATAGAATACAAGGATGGGTCATGTACCACTGAACAAATACATCAATAGAATACAATGATGGTCATGTACCACTAAACAAACACATCAATAGAATACAAGGATGGGTCATGTACCACTGAACAAACACATCAATAGAATACAAAGATGGGTCATGTACCACTGAACAAACACATCAATAGTATACAAGGATGGGTCATGTACCACTGAACAAACACATCAATAGAATACAATGATGGTCATGTACCACTGAACAAATACATCAATAGAATACAACGAAACCAAACTCCATCATGTCCACTCTGTGAACACCCACATGTAACAGTAGAACATCACTTTTTTGACTGCCCAAAGCTCACTGATATCAGAGCAACTCAACTTCCTAAAATACCCGATAAATGGAACACCTTGTACAGAACTAAAAGGGAACACAATAATACCTGCAGATATCATCACATGACATTGGGCGGAATGGCGTCAGCTCACAGGCTTCTGGACTTATAAAACACAAGCTTACTTCTTATTTCTCAAAAAAAAAAAAAATTATAATGTATTTACCATCTGTACATATTCTATTTCAGCTGTATTTTGAATTTTCAGTGGCTGATTTGAAAAGTTCAAATTCAGATACTAAAATTTGCTTTTTTTCTGTAACATAACAAATATGCATGCTGCTTACAGCACAGTGAGAATTGTTTACAAATGAATCTTTTAGCATTTCCTTCACAAACATCACTTTTATTATATTCACTTTATCTACTAAAACATCACTTTTATTATATTCACTTTATCTACTAAAACATAGCTTTCATAATATTTCTCAACATTTACAATAAACTTTTCAATACTAACAATATACAACTTTACTAGTCATCACATTTTTACTGTGTCTGTTATCTATTAAATATACAGCACTTCATTTCATCATTTCTCTTTAATCTGCTGAATAAAGTATTAGTAATTCCTACTCTTCATCTAAACATTTATTTTCCTTCTTTTTGTTTTGTTTTACCCTTTCTTTTCACAAAACTATCATCACATTTACCATTCTTGTATCTTCTCTATCAAATCTTGTCATCATACAGTCTGTCTTAAAATTGGTAAACAATTTTCTTTTTATATTAAAAAAGCTGTCTTCCAAAATAATTTGCTGTTTTTTTTTTGTTATGTTATTTTGTATGCATATTTGTGTGTATAATTTCACTCCATTTTGTCCAGTTACTGACATATTTGTGTGTATAATTTCACTCCATTTTGTCCAGTTACTGACATATTTGTGCGTATAATTTCACTCCATTTTGTCCAGTTACTGACATATTTGTGTGTATAATTTCACTCCATTTTGTCCAGTTACTGACATATTTGTGCGTATAATTTCACTCCATTTTGTCCAGTTACTGACATATTTGTGTGTATAATTTCACTCCATTTTGTCCAGTTACTGACATATTTGTGTGTATAATTTCACTCCATTTTGTCCAGTTACTGACATATTTGTGTGTATAATTTCACTCCATTTTGTCCAGTTACTGACATATTTGTGCGTATAATTTCACTCCATTTTGCCCAGATATGACATATTTGTTTCTAGTACATATATGTTGTCTAGTGCCGGACTGAAGAAAATGTAAAAACGAGCTTGGATCTCAGACACCACATGGAAATACATCAAAGAAAGAAGAGAAGCAAAGAGAGCCGTGACTAATGTAAAGACAGATCTTGGAAAGGTTCTGGCAAAAGCAACATACAAAGAATTAGACAACAAAGTGAAAAGTTCGGCAAGAAGAGATACAAGAGCTTATATAGACAACTTGGCAGAGAAAGCAGAGACAGCTGCAATTACAGGAGACAGCAGAACTCTCTATACAGTACAAAAGATGCTGACAAACACCTATACATCCAGTGGAACACCAATTCTAGACAAATCTGGATTAATGCTAACAACAAGCGCAGACATAAAAGCCCGTTGGGCAGAACACTTCAAAGAAATTCTTAACCGTCCACTACCTCACAGTTTAATAGATTTTGAAGCTGAAACACCAGCAGCAGAATTAGATGTAAATTTAGATGACTTCACCTTGAGTGAAATAGAAACCACCTTAAAGCTAATGACCAATAACAAGGCTGCTGGAGAGGATAAGTTAACAGCTGAGATCCTCAAGGCAATTGATAGCCATAATTTAATACATCTCCAAAAAATGTTCAACATCATTTGGAAAACAGAGAAGACGCCTCATAAATGGAAAAAAGGAATCATTGTTAAGATCCCAAAAAAGGGCAATCTTAGAGATTGTAACAACTGGAGAGGCGTGACACTTTTGTCAGTTGCCTCAAAGTTATTCTGTAAAATCATCCTAAATAGAATAAAGGATTCAATAGATACAGTAATGCGTGAAGAACAGGCTGGGTTTAGAAAAGGGAGAAGCTGTCTTGACCACATTTTCACTCTACGACTTATATTGGAGGAACATATTGAAAAGCAAAAACCTTTTGTACTTAACTTCATCGACTTCAAAAAAGCATTTGATAGTATTCATAGAGATTCTTTGTGGAAAATTCTGAAGCAATATGGTTTACCATCAAAAATCATAAATATTATCAAAGACATGTATGATGGTTACACATGTGCAGTTCGAAAAGAAGAAGGACTGAGCGAATGTTTCCCAATAAAAACTGGGGTTAAACAAGGATGTATTTTATCGCCCTTGTTATTTGGAATTGTTATGGACTTCATAATGAAGAAATGCTGCACTGGTAATAAAGGCATCGAATGGATACAAGGAGACCATTTGGAGGACCTCGACTTTGCTGATGACATAGTTCTCATCAGCAGTCAGATAAAAACGATGCAGGAAAACACAAATGAACTATCATCAATAGCCAGCAAAATTGGGCTTGAGGTCAATCATGAAAAGACTAAAGTCATGAAAAGTTTAATTCCAACAAGTGACAAAATATACATGGAAAACAAACCAGTAGAAGAGATCGATCACTTTATCTATCTTGGAAGTCACATTGATCGAGAAGGGGATACGAGCAAAGAAATTAGAATCAGACTGGCTAAAGCAGCAATGTCTTTCAGAAGCCTTGAAAAGTTGTGGAAATCAAAACTCATTAGCACAAACACAAAACTTAGGCTATTCAAATCAAATGTACTATCAACCCTTACGTATGCGTGTGAAAGCTGGAAAACAACAAGAGATATAGAAACAAAGTTGAACGCATTCGAAAATAAATGTCTAAGGAAAATACTTGGTATAGAATGGAACGAATTCAAAACAAACGAGGAAATTAGAGAAATCGCCAATCAACCACTAATATCTTCAGTAATAAAGAAAAGACGATGGTCATACGTTGGACATGTGATGAGAAGAGATAATAATCGAATAGCAAAGCAAGCCCTCATATGGGAAACAACAGGTAAAAGAAAAAGAGGAAGACCCAGGGAGACACTGAGAAGAACATTGATGAGAGAGGCAAGAGCAGCAGGAGTCGGCTCCCTCAATGAGATAGAACTGCTTGCACAGAACAGAGACAGATGGCGAGATTTGATAAAATATCTTTAAAAGAAAACTGCTAGAACAAAAATTCATATAGGAGAAGGTGTATCTTGGTCTACGCCCTATGGGCCGGTTACGGCTCGAAAGGTCAATAGATAGAATTTCACTCCATTTTGTCCAGTTACTGACATATTTGTGTGTATAATTTCACTCCATTTTGTCCAGTTACTGACATGTTTGACTGATCTATGTATAGTCAGAAATTACTTAAATCTTCCTAATTTTTCTCTTACAGCGGCCCTGGGAATAATTGTGGCCATCATCATCATGATCGTTGTCTCAGACTCACCTTTCCACAACCGACTCATTTCCAGGAAAGAGGTCAAGTATTTTGCTTCATTCATCCCCAAAAGGAGGACAGCTCAAGAACAAGAGTTGGTAAATACATGGCTTTGCTAAGTGATCTGATAGTTCTCTTCACATAATATTTGGGACAATTGCTTTCAGACAGTTTGATTGCAGTTACAAGGTTTTTAACTATTTCTGTTACTGCAGCAACAACAACCCAGGTTATAATCCTGGGGCTACAGCAAACTGAGGGTGCCTAGCCTAGTGTTGTTAAGTATGAGAGTGCCATGTTGTCTAGCATTGTTAAGTATGAGAGTGCCATGTTGTCTAGCATTGTTAAGTATGAGAGTGCCATGTTGTCTAGCATTGTTAAGTATGAGAGTGCCATGTTGTCTAGCATTGTTAAGTATGAGAGTGCCATGTTGTCTAGTGTTGTTAAGTATGAGAGTGCCATGTTGTCTAGCATTGTTAAGTATGAGAGTGCCATGTTGTCTAGCATTGTTAAGTCTGAGAGTGCCATGCTGTCTACCATTGTTAAGTCTGAGAGTGCCATGCTGTCTACCATTGTTAAGTCTGAGAGTGCCATGCTGTCTACCATTGTTAAGTCTGAGAGTGCCAAGCTGTCTAGCATTGTCAAACTTGATGGAGCCAGACTGTCTACCATTGTCAAACCTGATGGTGCCAGGCTGTCTACCACTGTCAAACTTGATGGTGCCAGGCTGTCTACCATTGCCAAACCTGATGGTGCCAGACTGTCTACCATTGCCAAACCTGATGGTGCCAGACTGTCTACCATTGCCAAACCTGATGGTGCCAGACTGTCTACCATTGCCAAACCTGATGGTGCCAGACTGTCTACCATTGTCAAACCTGATGGTGCTAGACTGTCTACCATCGTCAAACATGATGGTGCTAGGTTGTCTACCATTGTCAAACTTGATAGTGCCAGGTTGTTTACCATTGTCAAACCTGATGGTGTCAGGCTGTCTACCATTGTCAAACTTGATAATGCCAGGCTGTCTACCATTGTCAAACTTGAAAGTGCCAGGCTGTCTATCATTGTCAAACTTGATAGTGTCATGTTGTCTACCATTGTCAAACTTGATGGTGCTAGGCTGTCTACCATTGTCAAACTTGATGGTGCCAGGCTGTCTAGCATTGTCAAACCTGATGGTGTCAAGCTGTCTACCATTGTCAAACTTGAAAGTGCCAGGCTGTCTACCATTTTCAAACTTGATGGTGTCAGGCTGTCTACCATTGTCAAACTTGAAAGTGCCAGGCTGTCTACCATTGTCAAACTTTATGGTGTCAGGCTGTCTACCATTGTCAAACTTGATGGTGTCAGGCTGTCTACCATTGTCAAACTTGATGGTGTCAGGCTGTCTACCATTGTCAAACTTGATGGTGCCAGGCTGTCTACTATTGTCAAACTTGATGGTGCCAGGCTGTTTACCATTGTGAAACTTGATGGTGCCAGGCTGTCTACCATTGTCAAACTTGAAAGTGCCAGGCTGTCTACCATTGTCAAACTTGATGGTGTCAGGCTGTCTACCATTGTCAAACTTGATGGTGCCAGGCTGTCTACCATTGTCAAACTTGATGGTGCCAGGCTGTTTACCATTGTCAAACTTGATGGTGCCAGGCTGTCTACCATTGTCAAACTTGATGGTGCTTGGCTGTCTACCATTGTCGAAGCTGATGGTTTCAGGCTGTCTACCATTGTCAAACTTGATGGTGCCAGGCTGTCTACCATTGTCAAACTTGATGGTGCCAGGATGTCTACCATTGTCAAACCTGATGGTGTCAGGCTGTCTACCACTGTCAAACGTGATGGTGCTAGGCTGTCTACCATTGTCAAACCTGATGGTGCCATGCTGTCTACCATTGTCAAACTTGATGGTGCCAGGGTGTCTACCATTGTCAAACCTGATGTTGTCAGGCTGTCTACACTGTCAAACTTGATGGTGCTAGGCTGTCTACTATTGTCAAACCTGATGGTGCTAGGCTATCTACCATTGTCAAACATGATAGTGCCAGGCTGTCTACCATTGTCAAACTTGATGGTGCCAGGCTGTCTACCATTGTCAATCCTGATGGTGCCAGGCTGTCTACCATTGTCAAACTTGATAGTGCCAGGTTGTTTACCATTGTCCAACCAACATTAACTTGAGGAATTAGTGTTGAAATGATTAGTTTACACCTCTGCTGATAAGGTGATCCTACCTGTTATACTTTGATCAACACAACTCAGAGTTAGTAAAACTATAATGCCATGAATGCTTTTATTACAACCAAACAAAAACATAAATCAAAGTTCGGTAAAATACAACCAGCAGATCTGAAACAATTCACTTTTCTAATATCTACAGCCCTCCACTGCTTTAAAAGCATGAACAACCAATCAATGATTTAATCCTGATCTTTGCTTTTTATCTGACTTCTGGATGCCAGACCCAAATCACAAGTTTGGATTTGTAGTCATGAACTGGTAACTTGTTAGGCTTCATTCTTAAGAGATTGACAAGCTAATTTATTTTGTCTTTTCATGTATTTAATGCAGATTGTATTAAGTTTTTTCTGGACTGTTTAATTTATTATTTTGATTTTTCTTGCAAAGTGTATGGCTCTATTCAATTATCTTATCTCATGCTTTTTAACTGTCCTCTTTTGCACATTAATTTGAGGAGGGTGAGATAAAATTTGATATTTATGATATAGAGAAGCAAAAATATACTAATTATAATATGCCATCATGTGACAGTTGTTGAATCACTGTACTTATTTCCTGACAGCATCTTATTTGAACTTCTTTATCATTTCTCGCCATCAACTGTCAAACTGATTCCCAGGAACCTGAATCCTTGGACCTATTTAGGTTTGGTACCACTGACACAAAGATCTTATACAGAATATATCGATTCCCACATTCTGCTACCAATGCCAAACATGGGCACTTACAACTAAGCATACAAGAAAGGTTGTCACCACAGAGATAAGATGCCTGAGAAAAGCGCTTGGAGTGACCAGAAAAGAAAGAATCAGAAATGATATTATAAGAGAAAGAGTAAGTATTGAGCCAGTCCTAAGCTACATACAGAAACAACAAATAAAACTTGTTTGCCAATTTAGAAAGTATGCCATGTGATTCCATACACAACATATATTTAAAAAGGAGAGGGGAAAAGAACAAGAGGCAGACCTAGAGTATGATGGACAGACAACATGAAAGAAATGCTAAATCATCAATTGACAATGAGTGAAGCTTCTTTCTTTTTAGAAGCAGTGATCTCTGCAATATGTGCCATTTTGGCACGCAAGGTTAATGTTTTTGAGTTTGTGGTTCTGCCCTATGTGCCATTTTTCGCTCGAAAGGACAATAGATAGATAGAAGCTGCCAAAAGGACGAGAACCAGTGCTTTGCATCATCATCGACACCCGGCTGAAATGGTACAAGATAAGAAAGTGAAGTTGGAGAGTGAGACAGACCATTGACAAGAATGTTATGAAGCAAAGATAATATTACATTATATAACGTAATATTTTACTACATTTACAAATGTATGAAGATTTTTGCAGACAAACTAAACGCTCATCTGATATTCTCATTTCAGTCTCCTGTACCAGTGAAGGAAATCCTCAGCTCTCTGAGTGTCTGGGCCATAGTGGTCTCTCAGATTGGCTCCGACTGGCTCTATTATTTCTTTGTTACTATGGAGCCAACCTTTCTAAAAGATGTCATCAAGTTATCTAATGCTAAGGTAAAACAATTCACTTCTCATGAAGTCAGCTGAGGTTGCTAGAAAAATATAAAGTTATTAGAAATAAGACAAAATAAAATTTTACTTTTACCGAATGTAAGAACGTAATTTAAGACATTAAAGATCTTTTTTTTAATGATCAACGGCCCAGAAAGCGAAAACAGCAAAGTGTGTGGTACACAAGAGGCATGTTCAGAACACGAAAGACGAACATGGCTGACCACCGTGAAAGAGATTGGAGCCTCATCACGTACCAATCCAGAGGAAGCCATGGAGAGTCAGAGTCGGAGAAATTCGAACTTATGTCGGAGGAAAGATCTTAAAATAAGTACTCGGAATGTTAGGACTCTATATCAACAAGGGAAATTGGAAAATCTAATTCAAGAAGCAGAACGAATAAATATAGATATTTTAGGCATATCAGAGACTAGATGGAAGGAATGTGGGTACATTGAAGACGAAAAATATACATTTATATACTCAGGAAACACAACAGAACATCAAAGAGGGGTAGGAATACTGATAAAAAGAGAGCTACAAAAATATATAAGTACCCACTGGACATACAGTGATAGGATTATACTACTCAAGTTGAAAGCAAAACCATTCGACATAGCAATAATACAGACATATGCACCTACTCAAGACTACACAGATGAACAAATAGAGGCATACTATGAAGACCTAAATAAAGTTATGAAGCAAGTGAAATCTTCAGACATCTTGATTGTAATGGGTGACATGAACGCTAAAGTAGGAAAAGGTAGATATAAGACAATTATAGGAAATCATGGTTTAGGAAAAAGAAATGACAGAGGAGAAAGATTAATACAATTCTGTGAAGAAAACAGGCTGATAATATGTAACACCTACTTTGAGCAAGAGAAAAGGAAACTATACACATGGAAAAGCCCTGGAGATAGGAAGAGGAATCAAATAGATTACATAATGATAAAAGAAAGGTTCCGTAACAGCGTAAAGAAAGCCAAAACCTACCCAGGAGCAGATATTAATTCTGATCACAATCCTGTAATGATTAAAATGAAAATCAAACTAAAGAGAAACAAGCAAAAATCTAATTCATCAATAAACCCACTCGACATAACAGCTTTAAATCAAAAAGATATTAAAGATACCTATACAATACAAGTAAAGAACACATACCAGAAGCTGCTAGAGGAAGGAATTGAACAATACAGAAGAGAAAGTCCTGATGAAAAAGTAACAACCAAATGGCAATGCATAAAGAAAAGCATACAAAAAGCCTGCGACACCTTACCCAAAAGAGAAAAGAACAAAAAAAAAAAATGGATAACTAACACCATCTTAGAAAAAATGGAAGAAAGGAGACAAGCGAAGAACACTGCCCAATACAATAAAATAGATAATGAGATACGCAAAATGTGCAAAAAGGCAAAAGAAGACTGGCTCAGCCAAAAATGTAGAGAAATAGAAACTATGGAAAGCAAACAAGACCTAAGAGGAATGCACACAGAAATAAAGAGAATGACTAATAAAAATAAAAAAGCCACAGAAGGTGGATGCATTGCAGACAAAAAAGGAAAAATGCTAACAGACAATAAGGATATCATAGATAGATGGCAGGAATATATAACAGAACTATTTCATGATCAAAGGGACAAGAAACCAGTTATAAATGTACATCAGGCTATAAAATCTTAAAATCTGAGGTGGAAAAAGCTATAAAAACAATGAAAAGGGGAAAAGCAGCAGGACCTGAAAGCATACAGATAGAGATGATACAGGCACTTGAAGATTTTGGCATTGAAGTGATTACAGACATATGCAACGACATATACCACACAGGATACATACCAAATGAACTAAAAACATCAACTTTCATTGCATTGCCTAAAAAGAATGGTGCAGTTGAATGCAGTGACTTTAGAACAATAAGCCTAATGAGCCATGTTACAAAAATCTTGCTAAAAGTTATACAAGGAAGGATTCAGAATAAAATCAATACTGAATTAGATGAGCAGCAATTTGGATTTAGGAAAAATAGCGGGACAAAAGAAGCCATATTCTGCATGAGAACATTAATCGAAAAATACACAGAAGTAAACAAACCAATATATGCCTGCTTCATAGACTACACCAAAGCTTTTGATAGAGTACACCACAAACAACTTATAGAATGCCTAAAAGAGATACATCTAGATGACATGGATATACGACTAATATGCAATCTATACTGGGAGCAAACAGCAATAATAAAATATAACAAAGAATTCTCTACACCCATTGATATAAAAAGAGGAGTAAGACAAGGATGCATCCTATCACCAAGCTTGTTCAATCTATACACTGAGCAAATCTTTAAAAACATCATAGAGATGCCAGGCCTACAAATTAATGGAAAGATAATCAATAACCTAAGATATGCTGACGATACCGTACTACTAGCAGAAAATCCTAAAGACCTACAACAATTACTTAATGAAATAAACACGACAAGCAAAAAATATGGACTAGATATGAATATCAAAAAGACTAAAACTATGATCATAAACAAAGAAAATACTCAAAACCCACAAGTGAATATCAAAATTGAAGGAATAGACCTTGAGACAGTTCAGAACTATAACTACCTTGGACATACTATAACCAGTGATGGAAAATGTACAACTGAAATAAACAAAAGAATAGGAATGGCAAAAAGTAATTTTAATGTCATGAAGGACATACTAACATCAAAACAAATAACACCAGAGCTAAAACTAAGAATAGCAAAATGTTACATCTTCTCAATATTCCTATATGGTGCTGAAACATGGACATTAGACAAGAAAACAGAACAGAGAATTGAAGCCTTTGAAATGTGGATATATAGAAGAATAGGTAGAATTGGATGGAAGGAAAAGAAAACAAACGACAAAGTCTTAAAACAACTAAAAATGAAAAGAGAACTTCTGAACACAATTAGAACAAGACAAATGCGATTCTTGGGCCATGTTAAAAGACACAACAGCCTACTGAAAGTGATCCTGGAGGGGAAAATACAAGGTAAAAGAGGCAGAGGCAGACCAAGATTAACATGGACGAGTAACATCAAAAGATGGACAAACCAACCGATGACAACCTGCACCATCAAAGCAAGAGATAGAGCAAAATGGCGCTCCATGGTAGCCAACCTTCGTTGCGGAGACGGCACTCAATGATGATGATGAAAGATCTTTATGATGATGAATGTAAGAACGTAATTTAAGACATTAAAGATCTTTATGATGATGAATGTAAGAACGCAATTTAAAACATTAAAGATCTTTATGATGATGAATGTAAGAACGTAATTTAAGACATTAAAGATCTTTATGATGATGAATGTAAGAACGCAATTTAAAACATTAAAGATCTTTATGATGATGAATGTAAGAACGTAATTTAAGACATTAAAGATCTTTATGATGATGAATGTAAGAACGCAATTTAAAACATTAAAGATCTTTATGATGATGAATGTAAGAACGTAATTTAAGACATTAAAGATCTTTATGATGATGAATGTAAGAACGCAATTTAAAACATTAAAGATCTTTATGATGATGAATGTAAGAACGTAATTTAAGACATTAAAGATCTTTATGATGATGAATGTAAGAACACAATTTAAAACATTAAAGATCTTTATGATGATGAATATAAGAACGTAATTTAAGACATTAAAGATCTTTATGATGATGAATGTAAGAACATAATTTAAGACATTAAAGATCTTTATGATGATGAATGTAAGAACGTAATTTAAGACATTAAAGATCTTTATGATGATGAATGTAAGAACATAATTTAAGACATTAAAGATCTTTATGATGATGAATGTAAGACGCTTTTCATGTGAACTAATTTTTATTGGTGATTATTTTCATAAAAATGAGAACTAAATGTTGGCTAATATAAATATAAAAAATGTGTAAGATAAGGAGTGAGATGATTAATTACAGATATGCAGATAGACGGATGATAAATGATAGACATATGGATGGTAAATGATAGGCAGATGGATAATAAATTGTACAAAAATGGATGATATATGACAGACAAGTTGATCATGAATGACAGGCAGATGGATGATAAATTTATACACAGATGGATTATAGATTATAGACAAATGGATGATAAATTATACAAAGATGGATGCTATATGGCAGACAGATTGATTGTACAGATAAATGATACAGATGGATTATAGATTTCAGATTTCAGACAGATGGATGATAAACAGATAAATTATTGATGATATTCAGATGGATGATAGATGACAGACAGATAGATAATACAATAGACAGGTGGATGATAGACGACAGAGATACAGACAGATAGATGATAGACAGATGGATGATAGATGACAGAGATACAGACATATAGATGATAGACAGGTGAATGATAGATGACAGAGATACAGACATATAGATGATAGACAGGTGAATGATAGATGACAGAGATACAGACATATCGATGATAGACAGGTGAATGATAGATGACAGAGATACAGACATATAGATGATAGACAGGTGAATGATAGATGACAGAGATACAGACAGATAGATAATAGACAGGTGAATGATAGATGACAGAGATACAGACAGATAGATAATAGACAGGTGAATGATAGATGACAGAGATACAGACAATAGATGATAGACAGATGGGTGATAGATGACAGAGATGCAGGCAGATAGATGATAGACAGATGGATGATAGATGACAGATATAGACATATAGATGATAGACAGATGGATGACAGATGACAGAGATACAGATAGATAGATAGATAATAGACAGGTGAATGATAGATGACAGAGATACAGACAGATAGATGATAGACAGATGGATGATAGATGACAGAGATACGGACTGATTGATGACAGATAGATAAGCAAAAAACATTGGCTAGTGAATTGATATCTAAACATATACAGAAGTTCATGGACAAAGAGATTTAAAAATGGATGACCTTTGCATAATCAGAAGCTGTTATATATGTGTCAACTCAAATAACATATTACCTTAATAATAACATAATATGGGTACATAATTATCTATGTTTTTGTTACTAATACGTTCTTTTTAAATTTTTTTTTATTTAAAAAAATCATTTTCTGGCCATGCAATGAAAAGGGAACAGCTGGAATATATTGTAACAACTGGGTAAATTAAGGAACGAAGAGATAGAGGGAAGCAAAGAGAAAAGATACCAGACAGTTTAAGAGAATGACTTGGCAGAAGGTCAACAATAGAAATGATAAATAACTGTCGAGATCGAAAGTTGTGGGGAGACATGATCACCTACGCCAGCAGGCATGGTACTTGATGACGATGAAACATATTTTGAATGACACATTGAGAGTTACATTTGTGTACATGGGGAGCATATGTGATTGAGTGGTTAGTGCAGGTACTTCCTGATCAGAGAGGTCTAGGTTTAATTACCAGAAGTCTTCTTCTTCCTTTCAGCTCCTTGTGGAGCATAGATCTTCAACAAACACTTTCAGCTCCCTGTGGAGCATAGATCTTCAACAAACACTTTCAGCTCCCTGTGGAGCATAGATCTTCAACAAACACTTTCAGCAGCCTGTGGAGCATAGATCTTCAACAAACACTTTCCAAACCTTTCTGTTTCTTTTAAGATCATTCCATGTCTTCCAGATCATCTTCATCTCTGTTTTCACCTGCCTTCTCCAAGAATATTTTGGTCTTCCTCTTAGTCTCTTCCCCTGCTGATTAAAAAAAATGACATGTCTTGTAATACTCTTAGCAGGCTTTCACAGTGTGTATCCTATCCAGTGTCATTGTCTTCGTTGTATCTCTTTGTCCACCGGTATTTGACTGGTACCCTGCCACAATTCTACGTTGATTTTGTTCTACTATTTCTATCATTTTATTCTGCACAAGCATCTATTAAATGAAGGTCTGTATCTTTTGTGATTTTTGTTGTTCTCCATGTTTCACAGCCATATAAGAGGACTGATTTAACATTGAAGTTTAACATTTTTATTTTTCTATTTAACTTAATTTCTTTGTATTTCCACATTTCTTAGTGCACCGAAAGCTCCTTTTGCTTTTAGTATCCTTATTTTGGTGTCATTCTCTGTTCCTCCTTCTTTGTCTATATTACTGCCCAGATATATGTCAGATTGTACGTCTAGTAGAGGTAGTTCTCCTAACTTCACAAACATGGACAAGTCAAAGAAAAGAAAAAAAAAACAGAATTAGTGGATTTTATTTTAAAAAGTGGTACCACACTTTTCTAGGAAGTAAACGGGGCCTGGTATGATACCAACCATATCACCCAAAAATGTACCAGTGATCATGGAAAAATATGGTCACTAATACTATATGCATGTCGTAAGAGGCGACTAAGGAGGTTGATTGATGGCTTAACAAGCTGTCGTTGTAAAAAGTATTGTTATGGAAACAGTGCCATAGATTTTAGAGCAGTGATCTCTGCAATATGTGCAATCTTGGCACACAAGGTTTCTATTTCTGAGATTGTGGTTCTGCCCTATGTGCCGTCTTCGGCTCGAAAGGACAATAGATAGATAGAATACCATATGCCTACCACAGTAAGTAGGGAACATTACTTACATGAAAAGCTGTTCATAATTTATTACAGCTAATTCCTACAGTGTGATCTGTTTTTCTGCAGGTGAATTTGTTATCAGGTCTACCATTCCTGGGAATAATACCAACCATCTACCTAGCAGGCTACCTCTGTGATAAGTTGGTCACTAAAGGGGTCATATCAAATACAAAAGTGAGGAAAATCAACGATTTCATTTGTGAGTGAGCATAGAAATATCAATGCGATCATTCGTGTTACCTTACTGTGGAAAAACAGATGACTCCAATAATGAATTACTTACATTATCATCATCAAGTACCATGCATGCTGGTTTAGGTGATCATGTCTCTCCACAATTTTCGATCTCGACAGTTATTTATAATTTCTGTTGTTGACCTGTCAAGCCATTCTCTTAAGCTGTCCTATAATTTTTCTCTTTGCTTCCCTCTATCTCTTCGTCCCTCAATTTTCTTACTTGTAATACATATTCCAGCTGTTCCCTTCTCATTACACAGACAAAAAAATTATGATTGTTCAGTGTTGAGGGGAGATATAATTCGCAATATTTTGCTCTACTGTTCACCTCTGCTGCTGTTATGTTTCCTAGTGTTTCTAATATTCTTTCAATCAGTCTTTTTTCATGGTTGACCCTTGGGTCTGGTTGTAGCAGTGATTACAGAGTGGAAGACAAGATGGGAGTGTGGGGTAGAAATTGAGGAAAGAGGGAGAAAGGTGAACTAAAATAGAATCATTGGGTCCACGGGGAAATGTGATTAGTGGTAAAGAAAGTAGAGACATCGTGTAGCACGGGGAGAATAAGACGCAGTTAGGAGTGAGGCAGAAATGTAAGACGGGGTATTATTGGTTGGAAGGGGAGAAGTTAGAGAAAAGGATAAGTTAGAAGGTGATTCAAGATAGAACGATGGCTCAGTGCGGACAGTTGCGCAGAAGTAACCTTATTCCCAGAGAGTGCTATGCAGAGTTGTGTGTAGACTAGAGAGACTAAGTATGATGTTAACGTATAGTTGTGCAGTGTAGCAGCAACAAACAAATTAGGGACAGTGAACGAGATAGTGTCACAGAGTTCGTGCTTAAGACAAAGTATGATGTTAAATGATAGTTGTGCAGTGTAGCAGCAACGAACAATTTAGGGACAATGAACGAGATAGTGTCACAGAGTTCATACTTAAGAAGAAATCTGAAAGCAGAAGACAGTTGTGCAGTGTGGCAACAACGACCGATCTAGGAATTGTGAGCGAAATAGTGGCTCAGGGTCATGCTCCATAAGAAGAAGGATATGATAGTGCAGTGTGCAATTCAGCTGCACGAACACTTGAGGTGACGGTAAGCGAGACAGAATCGCAGTGTCATGTTCGCCCCTGAGGGGCTATGTTTAGGAGATATGAATCCCCGAAACACACCAGTGTAGACGAGTTGTGTGATATAGCCATCGCCAACTTAGTGCGAAGCCAGGAGGATACTATTCTGAAATAGTGGTGAAATTCAGAGACAACAATTATTCAGGTGAAGGTAGGTGAGACAGCCATTACCTCCTTCAAGCTCAATACCTTGGGTGCACTTCCAGGCAAACACAGCCAACATTGGGAGAGTCGTCTGTCCAGAGCAGTTGCTGATAATCATTGTGATTATGTAACTTGTGAGGGAAGTTAACTTTCAGTCATTGAACCTCGAGTGTGTGTTTACATGGTGTTCCTTGAGTGCTTCCTAGAATACGATCTGTACTTGTCTGTGCCTAGCAAAGAACGACGACTGCGAAGGGCCACCACGCCAGGCCCAATGGAACACGACGGTCGCAACAACGAAGCAGCGCAGAGTACCAGGGTATACGATCACTACAGACGGACACGTGTGTGTCCGGGCTACAGAATGTCGAGTCCAATCCAGCACACTCGGTCCAGGGCTGATCCGGGGCCAGGCCGAGCTGTTCCCGTGCAAGACACCTCCAGGCCATCTAAGTGCCTGCAACACAAGGCATTGAGGTCAACCGCCAAGTCGTCCAAATAGCGGGTTCAACTCGGTCATAAGTGTTCTGTTATAAAGTGTTCAATAAGAGGAAAGAACCCACCGGTTATATGGTGTTCTCACGTTTATTGAATGCTCTTTGTGTTGTGTTTCCATCTTTCTGTCTCATCAAGTGGTCAAACCATTTTAAACTAAGACCAGAATAGAAAACTTTATCCATAATTCTCCACACTGTATGTCATAGAGAAGACAAGAGACTTACATATTTGACAGTCTACAGCAATCAATGAGCCGCGATAGCTCAGTGGTTAGTGAACTCGACTATAAAGGACAAGAGGTAGGGCTCGATCCAAACCGATGGCTTCCGGTTCACTTAGCCTTTAATGGGTACCGAATTTTTTTTGGGGGGAAAGTAAAGCGGTACGGGCATAATACCGACCACTTTACCCCAAAAATCATGTGCCGAAGGTCTGTAAAATTTATGGTCACTAACACCATATTCCCTATTCGCCACTTGGTGTGACAGGGGTACTTTATTTTTTTTTTTTTAACAGCAATCAATGATTCCCTACTTGCATGAATGCAACACAAACATTTTGTTACAATAAATGATTGCTGATCTTAGAAGTATTATTTCTTGCTCAGATGTAGGAAGACATTTGGATGGACAGAGATCTATTAAGGTTGAAGGAATAGACTTGGAGACAGTTCAGAGCTACAACTACCTTGGACATACTATAACCAATGATACAATAGATCTGGAGACAGTTCAAAGCTACAACTACCTTGGACATACTATAACCAGTGATACAATAGACCTGGAGACAGTTCAGAGCTACAACTACCTTGGACAAACTATAACCAGTGACAGAATAGACCAGGAGTCAGTTTAGAGCTACAACTACCTTGGACATACTATAACCAGTGACAGAATAGACCTGGAGACAGTTCAGAGCTACAACTACCTTGGACATACTATAACAAGTGACAGAATAGACCTGGAGACAGTTCAGAGCTACAACTACCTTGGACATACTATAACCAGTGATACAATAGATCTGGAGACAGTTCAGAGCTACAACTACCTTGGACATACTTTTACAAGTGACAGAATAGACCTGGAGACAGTTCAGAGCTACAACTACCTTGGACATATTACAACCAGTGATGGAAATTGTCGCGGAGGGCAAAGAGAGAAAATACTGGATAGCTTGGTGTCATGGCATGGAAAACAGTCAATAACAGAACTGATACGATGCACTGTCGATAGAAAATTGTGGAAGGACATAATCACCTACGCCAACTGACATGGAACATGATGATGATGGTAAATGTAAAACTGAAATTTAAAAAAATAGTAATGGCAAAAAGTAATTTTAATGTCATTTAAAAAATACTAACATCAAAACAAATAGCACCAGGGCTTATACTAAGAATAGCAAAATGTGATATCTTCTCAACTTGACTGTGTGGTGCAGGAACATGGGAATTAAACAAGAAACCGAAACATAAAAATGAAGCCTTTGAAATGTGGATTTATAGAAGAATAGGAAGAATTGGCTAGTAAGAAATGTAAACAAACTATGAAATCTTGAAAGAAATAAAAATGAAAACAGAACTACTAGAACTACTACACATTTTTGGGGCATGTTAAAACACACAGCAGTATACTGAGGGTAATCTTTGAAGGGAAAATACAAGGTAAAAGAGACAGAGGCAGACCAAGACTAACATGAACATGTAACATCAAAAGATGGACTAGTCAGATGATGACAAAGTGCACTATCAAAGCAAGAGACAAAACAGAATGGCGCTCCATGGCAGCCAAACTTCAATGAGGAGATGGCACTCAATGATGATGATGTCCACAGAGCTCCATAAAAGCAGTGATGTTTCATTGAATCATATCATCTGTCTTCATTAGAAACCCCAGCCCCATATTGCTACTGGGATCCCACTGTGAGGAAAGAGAAGAATAGAGCCACTGTTACCTGCCATGCATGTTGTAAGAGGCAACTAAGAATAGAGCCACTGTTACCTGCCATGCATGTTGTAAGAGGCAACTAAGAATAAAGCCACTGTTGCCTGCCATGCATGTTGTAAGAGGCAACTAAGAAGGTTTGGAATCATCGCCTGTGCAGTCAAGTAGGGCATGCATAGAGCGACCTCGCCAATAAAATCTACCGATGCATTTTGGAACAAGTGGTGGAGCGGATATGGAAAATGTCAGACTGCATTGAATCTGGTTCCATGGATAGAATAAGATAGAGATATTAGTGACAAGACTCTTATAGAATGTTCTCTGGCCCTGTCCACAAGTGTCAATGTCAATACATGTATCATGTTTCAAAATATGGTTCACAGAAATAACCCTGCATGACCCAATGGGGAACGAGTGAAGCTCTAAAATGCAGTCATTTTATGGTTAGTTGAATCCCCCGGTATTACTGCAAACAAATTAAAAGCCATAATTGCTCATCCGCCTGTGCCAGTAGAATCATCCGAATTAAAACTCATCTTACTGAAGGATCCAAACAAAGAAAGGCAGCTGCAGTCCCCATTATAGCAGCTACAGGACATGCCAGAAGACATAGGGTCAAGCGGCACCGAAAGTGAAAGCAGTTGAACTGTCCTTCACGCAGTCATGTTCATAACCCAAGCTGGTCTAAACGTGTAGCAATGGCTGATCGTTGGAGACGTAGAACGCCAAACCTCATGTAGTGTCTCAAATTGCTCTGGTTTGTTCTGAGTTAAGATAATAAAAGGATATCTCATTATATGATGTCACAAAGGAGTGAAGTATTATAAACTTCACCATACAAAAACCATAGCATTTTGATGTGAGAGAGCCAGTGCTTCTCTGCCTTGCTTTTAATACCTTTCCCCACTCAGAAAAGACTCCATTAAGAAAAGACTCAAGGAATATAGATGGTGGGTCTGTTGTTATTAACAGTTTAATACAGCCTTTACTTAGTACATAGAATACTTTCTTAATTATTTAAATAATAAAACACTTTCTAAATTATTTTAATAAAACACTTTATAAATTATTTGTTTATAAATTATTTAATAAAACACTTTATAAATTATTTTAATGAGACATTTTAAAAATTATTTTAACAAAACTTTTCCATGTTTTATCTTTAACACCAGGTAAAATTATCCCAAGTGGTATCCTTATTGGTTTGGGATTCCTGCCCCAAGACGCAACAGCAGGTGCCTTTGTGCTCAACCTGTTGGGGATCATGTGTATGGGTTTCTCGTACGTCAGCTGGATGGCCAACCCGGTGGACTTAGCACCCGCCTACACAGGTTTTATCGTTGGTATTTGTGAGGTGAGTGGATAACGTTTACCATCGTTTATTTTTATTCTATATTTATTAGTTAAATGTTATGTAGAGCCAGTCTTAACATATGGGTGTGAATCATGGACAATAAGACAACTGACAAGAAAATCACTGGAGTCTGTAGAAATGTGGTTTTACAAAAGAATGTTGAGAATACCATCGACAGCTAAGAAGAGTAATGAAGATGTTCTGAAAGAGGTCAAAACAAAAAGAGAGCTAATTTCCAATATTAGGAAGAAACAATAATCATTTTTTGGCCATGTAACGAGAAGAGAACTGGAATATATTGTAACAACTGGGAAAATTGAGGGACGAAGAGACAGAGGGAAGCAAAGAGAAAAAAAAAAGATACCAGACAGCTTAAGAGAATGATTTGGCAGAAGGTCAACAACATAAATGATAAATAACTGTCGTGATCGAAAGTTGTGGAGAGACATGATCACCTACGCCGGCAGGCCCGGTACTTGATGATGATGATGATTTATTAGGGGCAGACATGCCTGAGAGCACCAAAACTGAAAGTTATAAGCGAGTCATTATTATTATAATTATTATTACTGAATTATAGCTGATGGCCTGCATCAGAATAGGTTAACCAGAACTATCCAGATTTCACTACGCCTCTTTGCAGTGCCCCTAGAAACAAACTAATCAGTCTAATCTGGCCAAATGAGTGGAGGTCGAGAGGGAAGGCAACCTGGTACTAAAAAACGCTATGAGGAAATCGGATGTATTGGGTTGAAAGGGGATATTATCAGTTCCACTGCAAACCACAATTTAACGGATGCGCGCCTGCTTAACTCTTTCCTTACGGAAGCTTTTAATCGACGCAATGGAAGAGGTTTCAGAGACACAAATTGTTCATGGATTTAAGAATCAATCTACATATTTATATTTATCTAACATATAACATATCATATATGAATGTTTAGATAATTGAACAAGGTATTAGATTTCAGGGAATAATAGAACAAAGAAGTGTGTGTTAGCACTCGGAAAAATTGACAGACAAACAACAACAGAAAAAAACGAAGAACAATATATGGTCCGAAGCGGGATCGAACCCGTACTCCCTGGCACTGCGCCTTGCCACGAGAAGCCGAACGCTTGGCACACTGCCACGCAGCTAAAAAAAATTAGCTATTGTAGCAGTGTCTTACATGAAGGCGTTCTCAATGACTATAGCATAAATAATATTTATTTATTATTATTTGTATCCAGTACTAGATTTCACCAATATCAAGATATAACAAAACATGTAAAAAGAATATGGTTTGATGGCGTTCACACTAATCAAATTGAGCGTGGCGCACTATGCGGCAAAACGTACTCTGCCAAAATTGGCATGGCGAACAGTGCGGTGAAATGTACAAAAAGAGTTACAGAATGATGAAGTCACAGGGTGAACGAATGTAGTTTCCTTATTATGTTAAATGTTGGTAGGTTTCTCAACATCATGTCTGTTGTGACTTTATTTTTCCCGTGCAGTAATTAATGACTCACCACCATCTTCTCAATGTGTGTCTTAGCTTTAGTAATCCAGGAATTTTCCTCTTTTATATCTTTATTGTCAGGAGCTATGCCCATGCCACAAGAAAATTGATAAATTTTACAAGCCCCACTGGGCTCACTGACCCCTTTCGCCCCAAATGAGAAAAAAAGAAACAAACAAACAAAGACAGGGAGAAAATGAGAAAGAAAGAGAGAGAAGAAGAAAAAGAGAGAGGGGGGGGGGGGAGGGGGGAGAAAAATAAAGAGAAAGAAAGAGCGAGAGAGAGAAAAGAAAGAAAGAAAATTGCCTTTCTCTAATTCTTGTTAAATTCTTTCTGTTTGCATTGACTTCTCTTATCACACGATTATTACTTGCTATGGTTCTGTCCATCTGGTTAGTAACTTTCATCTTTACAAATGTCTATCTAATTTCAGTTATCCTTTGTTTTTTAACTAACTGTTCAGGAGGACTGGTTAGTCTCGAGACAGACAGGTTGAGAGTTCAAATCTCGGCTGCACCAGTTGGGATTTTTATCCATGATTTCTATCTGCGACAATTTTTATTCATGATTTCTATCTGCGACAATTTTTATCCATGATTTCTATCTGCGACAATTTTTATCCATGATTTCTCTCTGCGACAATTTTTATCCATGATTTCTCTCTGCGACAATTTTTATCCATGATTTCTATCTGCGACAATTTTTATCCATGATTTCTATCTGCGACAATTTTTATCCATGATTTCTCTCTGCGACAATTTTTATCCATGATTTCTATCTGCGACAATTTTTATCCATGATTTCTATCTGCGACAATTTTTATCCATGATTTCTCTCTGCGACAATTTTTATCCATGATTTCTATCTGCGACAATTTTTATCCATGATTTCTCTCTGTGACAATTTTTATCCATGATTTCTATCTGCGACAATTTTTATCCATGATTTCTATCTGCGACAATTTTTATCCATGATTTCTATCTGCGACAATTTTTATCCATGATTTCTATCTGCGACAATTTTTATCCATGATTTCTATCTGCGACAATTTTTATTCATGATTTCTATCTGCGACAACGACCCCTGGTCTCAGTAGCGAGTCCTTGCTTGAAATGTTAACTACTCATTGACAGAAAAGAATATAAGTACGTCCGATATCAGAGTTATCTGCCTGACGGCGAGAGACCTCTGTGCTCATGGCTAACAGGAAAAAGACAGATTAACACGCAAAATTAAGTTCCTAGTCTCTAGGGACGTCGCCACAGATAAAAGAAAAAAAAGTTTACTAGACATCATCATATACCAAACCTGCTGGCGTAGGTGATTATGTCTCTCCACAACTTATGATCTCAACAGTTATCTATCATTTCTGTTGTTGACCTTCTGCCAAGCCATTCTTGCAAGCTGTCAGGTATCTTTTCTCTTTACTTACCTCTATCTTTTCGTCCCTCAATGTTCCCAGTTATTACAGTATATTCCAGTTGTTCTCTTCTCATTACATGGCCAAAACACGATGATTGTTTCTTCCTAATATTGGATATTTGCTTTCTTATTGCTTTGGCCTCTTTCAGAACATTTTTATTACTCTTCTTAGCTGTCCCTGGTATTCTCAACATTCTTCTGTAAAACCACATGTCTACACCCACGTGATTTTCTTGTCTGTTGTCCTAGATTCACGCCCATATGTTGAGACTGGCACTACATAACATTTAATAACTCTTTTTCGTGTTTCTATTGTCAAAAATATAAAACTAGACAAGAACACTTATTGTCTCATTGTGACCTTTCAGGTTGGAGCTATCTGGGTGGGCATTGTTGTACCAATCGTCTTTGATGACATCACGGTTGATGTGAGTACACCAGTAACACATACTTTTGTTGCATTCTTTATTTAGCAAAATGCTATATTTACTCAACATTCATGTAAGGTGAAGAAACATGGATATTAAATAAGAAAAAGGCAGAAAATTGAAGCCTTTAAAGTGGGTCTGTAGAAAAAATGGGGGAGAATTGAGCGGAAGGAAAAGACGACAAACAAGGAAGTTCTGAATCAGCTGAAAGTGAAAAAAAAACAGAACTGCTTAACACGATTCGGAAAAGACAACATATTTTTTTTTATATGTGAAGAAACATAATACTCTACTGAAGGTCTGTGGGGCGAGGGGGGAGTACAAGGCCGAAGAGGCAAACCAAGACCAAAGTGGACTGATAGTATCAAAAGGTGGATAGGTGAACATTTGACAACATACACCATCAAGACAATAGACAGAGTAACATGGCGCTCCATGACAGCCAACCTTCCATGTGGAGATGGAACTAAATTAATGAAATTAATTCTTAACAAACACTACATCTCCTTCACATGATTGTACATCTTCTGTAGCCTATAAAAAAATTTCTACTTTACAGTACACATTTGGTTAAAGGCACCTACATATCATCATCATCAAATGCCATGCCAGCTGGCGTAGGTGATCACGTCTCTCCACAACTTTTGATCTCCACATTTATTTATCATTTCTGTTGTTGACCTTCTGCCAAGTCATTCTTTTAAGCTGTCTGGTATATTTTCTCTTTGCTTCCCTCTATCCCCTTATCTTTTAATTTTGCCAGTTGTCACAATCTATTCCAGCTGTTCCCTTTTCATTACATGGCCAAAATTATGATTGTTTCTTCCTAATATTGAAAATGAGCACCTGGGAACATTTAATATGATAATTTAGTTTTTCATCAAAATATAGGAGACCGGTTGATGGTATAGGTGTAACTGGTACAGGTTAGGGTGGTACCAGTTTTACTGGGAGATGTACATTTGTAACTGGAGGGTGGTGAAGGTGAGATGAGTACAGGTGTGACTGGAGGGTGGGAAAGGTGAGGTGAGTACAGGTGTGACTGGAGGGTGGTAAGGGTGAAATGAGTACAGGTGTGACTGGAGGGTGGGAAAGGTGAGATGAGTACAGGTGACTAGAGGGTGGTAAAGGTGAGATGAGTACAGGTGTGACTGGAGGGTGGTAAAGGTGAGATGAGTACAGGTGTGACTGGAGGCTGGTAGAAGTGAGATGAGTACAGGTGTGACTGGGGGATGGTGAAGGTGAGATGAGTACAGTTATGACTGGAGGCTGGTGAAAGTGAGATGAGTACAGGTATGACTGGAGGGTGGTGAAGGTGAGATGAGTACAGGTGTGACTGGAGGGTGGTAGAGGTGAGATGAGTACAGGTGTGACTGGAGGCTGGTAAAAGTGAGATGAGTACAGGTGTGACTGGAGGGTGGTAAAGGTGAGATGAGTACAGGTGTGACTGGAGGATGGTAAAAGTGAGATGAGTACAGGTGTGACTGGAGGGTGGTAAAGGTGAGATGAGTACAGGTGTGACTGGAGGCTGGTAAAAGTGAGATGAGTACAGGTGTGACTGGGGGATGGTGAAGGTGAGATGAGTACAGGTGTGACTGGGGGATGGTGAAGGTGAGATGAGTACAGGTATGACTGGAGGCTGGTGAAAGTGAGATGAGTACAGGTGTGACTGGGGGATGGTGAAGGTGAGATGAGTACAGGTATGACTGGAGGCTGGTAAAAGTGAGATGAGTACAGGTGTGACTGGAGGCTGGTAAAAGTGAGATGAGTACAGGTGTGGCTGGAGGCTGGTAAAAGTGAGATGAGTACAGGTGTGACTGGAGACTGGTAAAAGTGAGATGAGTACAGGTGTGGCTGGAGGCTGGTAAAAGTGAGATGAGTACAGGTGTGACTGGAGGCTGGTAAAAGTGAGATGAGTACATGTGTGACTGGAGGCTGGTAAAAGTGAGATGAGTACAGGTTTGACTGGAGACTGGTAAAGGTGAGATGATTACAGGTGTGGCTGGGGGCTGGTAAAAGTGAGATGAGTACAGGTTTGACTGGAGACTGGTAAAGGTGAGATGATTACAGGTGTGGCTAGAAGGTGGTAAAGGTGAGATGAGTACAGGTGTGACTAAAGGATGGTAAAGGTGAGATGAGATTGGCACAGGTGTCACTGGAGGGTGGTAAAGGTGAGATGAGTACAGGTGTCACTAGAGGGTGGTAGAGGTGAGATGAGTACAGGTGTCACTAGAGTGTGGTAAATGTGAGATGAGTACAGGTGTCACTAGAGGGTGGTAAATGTGAGATGAGTAAAGGTGTCACTAGAGGGTGGTAGAGGTGAGATGAGTACAGGTGTCACTAGAGGGTGGTAAAGGTGAGATGAGTACAGGTGTTACAAGAGGGTGGTAAAGGTGAGATGAGTACAGGTGTCACTGGAGGGTGGTAAAGGTGAGATGAGGTTGGTACAAGTGAGACTGAAGGGTGATAACGTATTGTGAATACAGGTTTGACTGGAGGACAGTACAGGTGTGATGGAGGACAGTACAGGTGTGATGGAGGACAGTACAGGTGTGATGGAGGACAGTACTGGTGTGATAGAGGACAGTACTGGTGTGATGGAGGACAGTACTGGTGTGATGGAGGACAGTACTGGTGTGATGGAGGACAGTACTGGTGTGATGGAGGACAGTACTGGTGTGATGGAGGACAGTACTGGTGTGACTCGAGAATTAATTACTTTTGTGGCTAGAGGAAGATACAGTTGAGAGAAAAGTTGCAACATTGAAGACTTAACAGTGAAACAATTATAACAAAGTGTATCATCACATAGTTATTGTTCATGCTGCCAAGAATGATCAGCATGGTAAAGGTGAGATGAGATACATGTTTCACATGACATTTATATTGTCATATATTTCACATGATATTCATATTGTCATGTTTCACGTGACATTTATATTGTTTTATGTTTCACATGATATTCATATTGTCATGTTTCACATGACATTTATATTGTCATATGTTTCCACAGAAAACTCGTAAAGAGTGGCAGCTTGTCTTTTACATCACTGCAGGAATCCAAGTGTTCTGTTTCCTATTTTATGCAATGTTTGCCTCAGGAGAGCTGCAACCCTGGGCAGTGACCACATTAAAACATAACTATGAAGATCTCGATGACCGTGTTGATGGAGACCAGGTCCTGCTGGGAGGTGGCATGTCATCAAAGTCCCAGTCTAAAATCTCCTACAGATATAATCAATCAAAAGACGATGAAGATGAACGTCTGTTAACATCATTGTCCTTAAGTTTAGGTGACTTTCGTGGAACATCATCATATGAAGCTAGCATGATACGAAACCAAGAGAGAAGAAAGCTAGAAGCAGGAGAAGTCAGCAAAACAATCATCATCACTGGACCTGCTCATAGAAGTAGCCCATTGGAAGCAGGACATATGCCAACAGAGAGTGGAGTAAGACAAGGTCATTATCAAGGTATGGACGGTATAATTGTTCATGGTGGCGGTAAGTCTGGATACTATATCTCCAATGGGGCTTTGATTGTTCCAAAACCAGTACCGCCTGTGGCTGATCTGAAGTCACTGGGTTTTGAAAATGAGCATTATATTGAAAGTGATGATGATTCGTGGCAAAATACTGCAACTAGGTCACTTCCAAGTAACCTGACGCGGTCAGTAGTACATGGTCATGGTGACCATGACATTAACACAGCAGTATCATCACCTTGGTCCTCTGGTCAGTTTGATGATGAGGTATCTGCTGGACCTCCCAGAAACATCAAAAGTTTAGCCGTAGAGATAGCGGAAGCTCTGAGTATCCATTCTCTTAATGAGCCAATTGAAAATAAGGCAAATGCCAAACTGGCAAAATCTGGCATGAAACTACCTGACAAAGATGCTGCGACCATGAAGGTTAATGGGGATGGAAAGAAAAATGAGAAGGAAATAAATAACAAAATACAAAACATAAATAAGGACAAGAGTGAACTAGATAAAAATCTGGACATTATGACCTCTAGAAATATTAAATATCTAAAACTTAGAAGAGACAATTCTCGAAACAAAATATTTCCAGATCAAGACAGAACTCAATATCCAGGGACAAATAATTCACATCTGAACAGTGGAAATACCAGTAGCATTATGGTACCATCAGATGACTTTTCAGACTCAATTGACACTGCCAGCCTTGATGGCAAAAATGGGGATCTGAAAAGAAGACATGGTACAAAGAAAGGACAACAAAGTAACAGCCATAAAGATCCTAAGCAAATTGCTGGTTTAGTTAAACGATTATTTTTGTTTAGAAGAAGCAAGAGCAACCCTCATTTTAAAATTCCAGAGGAGGAGCCCTTCTTTTTTGTCACAGAAGATGACGTGACGGAGAAACCCAGTGCCGATGCATGGACAACTAAAAGCTTTGACAGTGCCAGAAACACGAAAGTCACCACAAACTGGTCACAGAATCTAAAAATTGAGAGAGAGGCAGCGGTAACAAAGAATGAGAACAAAGATGATGATGAGCACACTTTGTTTGTGCACCCACAAGGAAACTTTAAAACCAGCAAAAAATGACAAAACCAAAATATCAAACTAGTCAGATGACATTTTTAAAAATATACAAATGTCTTCCCATGACAAGCACTGATGCAAAATAAAAAGTCTTATATTTTCAAAAAAAAAAAAGGTCAGCTCTGCCATAAATCATGCAAATAATGGTTTTAGTTATAGCAATGAACATCTATTAGATAAAAATAACCTGCTTTTGACTCTTTAAAGTTGTGAATGTCAACCCCATCATGGTATTTGCCAATAATAGTATGTGCCTTTTTACTTCTTCATGCCTTTAATGGATAAGATAATGTATTGTTAACAAAATAAAAACTAAGACTGTACTTACTAAGTGTCACAATACAATGAAACAAACAGAAATGATACCTATGGAGTTTCCATAGACTAGGAGGTTGGTACACTCAAGAAATAATGTAGAATCTCTGAGAAAGAACTCATGAACAGATTAAAGATACAAATGAATACAATGTTAACTGGTCATCACATTCACACTGAACAGATACTAACAAAAAAAAATCCTTGTATTTGGTCAGTTAAAGGGAGGTGATGCCGTTTATCTCACAGAGTTATGGGAACTGCAAATTTGGAGAACTCATTGTGTGATTCTAGGTTCTTCAAAGGAATTATATGTCCTTCACACAGCCGGTTCACATCTCTCCCTACATTTTGTCCATCTATTGGAGGACCGTTACATGTAATTAGCCAACTATACGCTCAGGACTTAGCATGGCTCAAGGGGTTTAACACAATTTAGTGTGCAACGCTAGGTTTTCAGCATGCTGTATCGGTTGTCTAGAAGTAGATATTGGATGTCACATGCTATGTCAGTTATCTATAATTAGATCTTGGCTGCGTATGCTGTGTCAGTTATCTATATGTAGATCTTGGCTGCGTATGCTGTGTCAGTTATCTATATGTAGATCTTGGCTGCGTATGCTGTGTCAGTTATCTATATGTAGATCTTGGCTGCGTATGCTGTGTCAGTTATCTATATGTAGATCTTGGTTGCCGTATACTGTGTCAGTTATCTATATGTAGATCTTGGTTGCTGCATTTCTCAAAGCTTATATTGAGCCTGTAAAAGTTGTACTCATGCAATAAAGTTGTAAGGGAAGTGACTGAAGAGAAGCACATTAAGGTCAAGCAGCCAAGAAAAAGTTCATTAAAAGAGAGGGTAACTCCTGTTTTGTGATTCTCATTAAGAAATCGTAACTACAGACATTATCTTTTTCCTTGTGTATGATTTTTTTTTTTTAAATAGATTGAGTTACACTGCATTTGGACTACTAAGGACAAGAGGTCGGGTTTGATCCTGAATGACGGCTTCCAGGTTCACCCAGCCTTAAATGGGTACCAAATTTTTCTGGGAAAGTAAAGCGGCCTGGGCGTAATAACGACCATATTACCCCAAAAATCATGCGCAGAAGGTCTATAAAAATTATGGTCACTAACACCATATTCCCTATACGCCACTTGGTGTGACAGGGCTCTTTACTTACATTACACTGCATTGCTTTGTTAGGTGTGCACTCCTGCATATCTGATTTCAGCTGAGTTTTGTCATGCTTATCTTCGTATACACTTACTTAAATTGCATGCAAATGTCTGTGTCTTTGTTTGGTCATTATATTTTAACATGTTCAACTTTGATCATTCTGATATCATTGCTACTGCCAACAGAACTCTTGGTGTAGGCTACCTTCCTCTTTTTAGCATTTACCTGCTAAGTGAGCATGGTTGCTTATCTATCTGTTGACCTTTCGAGCCGTAGCTGGCCCATAAGGCGTAGACCAAGATACTCCTTCTCTTATCTAAAATTTTTGTTCTAGCAGTTTTCAATTCTTTTAAAGATATTTTATCAAATCTCGTCATTTGTCTCTGTTCTGTGCAAGCAGCTTTATCTCATTGATGGAGCCGATTCCTGCTACTCTTGCCTCTCTCATCAATGTTCTTCTCAGTGTCTCTCTGGGTCTCCCTCTTTTCCTCTTATCTGTTGTTTCCCACATGAGGACTTGCTTTGCTATTTGGTTATTATCTCTCCTCATCATATGTCCAACATATGACCATCGTCTTTTCTTTATTACTGAAGATATTAGTGGTTGATTGGTGATTTCTCTAATTTCCTCGTTTGTTTTGAATTCATTCCACACTATACCAAGTATTTTCCTTAGACATTTATTTTCAAATGTGTTCAACTTTGTTTCTATGTCTCTTGTTGTTTTCCAGCTCTCACATGCATACGTAAGGGTTGATAGTACATTTTATTTTAATAGTCTAAGTTTTGTGTTTGCCTACTGTCACTAATTTACTGCATACCACAATATCTGCACCTTTCAACCCAACGCAAACATTCTTCAGGATGGGTAACTTTTTCTTGACAATTTTATCAGGGCAGCGGCTATTTTTGACCTTCTCTTTTGACTTTTAATCACTTAGAGCTCTTTAGCACATACAAGTGTACACTAGACCATCTTTATTTTGCCATTATCCAAGAGGTGTAGACATTAAATTCGACTACCCTGAGGCTAGGGGACGATAAACCCGCAAAGAAACCACGGATTAAAATTGTAAGTGAAATCCCCACTGCCTTTTGTGGGTATCCTGTACGGAGACTGATGTCTTTTGTGGGATTCCTGTATGGAGACTGATGTCTTTTGTGGGATTCCTGTATGGAGACTGATGTCTTTTGTGGGATTCCTGTATGGAGACTGATGTCTTTTGTGGGATTCCTGTATGGAGACTGATGTCTTTTGTGGGATTCCTGTATGGAGACTGATGTCTTTTGTGGGATTCATGTACAGAGGTTGATGTCTTTTGTGGCATTCCTGTATGGAGGTTGATGTCTTTTGTGGCATTCCTGTATGGAGGCTGATGTCTTTTGTGGGATTCCTGTATGGAGGCTGATGTCTTTTGTGGGATTCCTGTATGGAGGTTGATGTCTTTTGTGGAATTCCTGTATGGAGACTGATGTCTTTTGTGGGATTCCTGTACTGAGGCTGATGTCTTTTGTGGAATTCCTGTATGGAGACTGATGTCTTTTGTGGGATTCCTGTACTGAGGCTGATGTCTTTTGTGGAATTCCTGTATGGAGACTGATGTCTTTTGTGGAATTCCTGTACTGAGGCTGATGTCTTTTGTGGAATTCCTGTATGGAGACTGATGTCTTTTGTGGAATTCCTGTACTGAGGCTGATGTCTTTTGTGGGATTCCTGTATGGAGGTTGATGTCTTTTGTGGAATTCCTGTACTGAGGCTGATGTCTTTTGTGGGATTCCTGTACTGAGGCTGATGTCTTTTGTGGGATTCCTGTATGGAGGTTGATGTCTTTTGTGGAATTCCTGTATGGAGACTGATGTCTTTTGTGGGATTCCTGTACTGAGGCTGATGTCTTTTGTGGGATTCCTGTACTGAGGCTGATGTCTTTTGTGGAATTCCTGTATGGAGACTGATGTCTTTTGTGGGATTCCGGTATGGAGGTTGATGTCTTTTGTGGAATTCCTGTACAGAGGCTATGTCTTACCGCTAGTCAAACATGAACACTGTTTAAAATGTGAGAGGAACATCACAGGATGAAATGCTTAAGAAAAGTTATTACTAAAAGAAAAAAAAAAAGTTATTGCCAGATAAGAACATGCCCCAATGTGGCTACCAGAGCCCTCACGGTGAGGAGAGAGAAGAATAGAACCGCTGTTACTTGCCACACATGTTTTAAGAGGTGACTAAGGAGAACTGGAATCTTTGCCTGTGCAGTCAAGTACGATGTGCATGGAATGGCCATGGAGCAACCTTGTCAACAGAATTTACCGACACATTTTTGGAAATGTTATGACAGTTGGTGGAGCAGAGATGGGGAATTCCTGACTGCAATGAAACTGGCTCCATGGACAGAACATAAGAAGTAGCAATAAAGCCAGTTGGCTTGGTCAAAGAGTGTTTACTTAAATTATGAAGCTGCACTAAATAGATTGTGTATGCTGCTATTTTTTGTCTTTAGACAGAACCAAATGACATGCAATTTGTTTAAAATTCAGAAGAAAATATACTCAGAGAAGGAAGTGATTGATGGATGAATGTACAACATTAAAGATATATTACAATAATTTAGATACTGCAACAAACTTGACTTACATGCAGAGAATTCAATTTCTGTGACAATTTGGGTCAAAGTGATGAAACTAGAGCAATCACAGCCAGCAAAGTTGTCATAAGTCAAGCAGAAACAAAAATAATTGTATTTAATATAATATATAACAAACATGGCAACTTAATTACTATACCTCCCATATTATATGAGTTACTCATATTTAGTATGGATTTTATGTGTTTTTTGTTGAATACAAGCCATATGTCCAGTTGATACTAATAAAGACCATATTTCTCCTTAAAATTATCAACACATACAATTTTTCAAAAACTGTATATCGGCTACTTCTGGAAGAGGCAAGAAGTCAAAACTTTTCTTTTTCCCACTACATTGTCAGGCGATTTTAACGCATTTATGTATCACAACTTGAAGCAGTCTACCTAAACAAATATATTAAACCTCTCTCTACTCCCATTATAATGTAACTCTTTTGCAATTAAGAGTTTACTGTACCCAAACTGTCAGTGTTGTTTCACCTTCACCCTCCTGTATCAAGGCACTGAACTCTTTAAAGACATGAATGTAAATTTCTAAAACATTAAAATATTTAATTATGCAACCTCTTTCTTTGTCTTTTGTTATCAATGCCAGAAAATGATACAGTTATTGTATTGTATATTGTATTGTATATTGTAAAAAAAGTAAAGTAAAGAACCACCATCACGCCAAGTGGCATATAGGGAATATGGTGTTCTATCTATTGACCTTTCGAGCCGTAACCGGCCCATAGGGCGTAGACCAAGATACACCTTCTCCTATATGAATTTTTGTTCTAGCAGTTTTCTTTTAAAGATATTTTATCAAATCTCGCCATCTGTCTCTGTTCTGTGCAAGCAGTTCTATCTCATTGAGGGAGCCGATTCCTGCTGCTCTTGCCTCTCTCATCAATGTTCTTCTCAGTGTCTCCCTGGGTCTTCCTCTTTTTCTTTTACCTGTTGTTTCCCATATGAGGGCTTGCTTTGCTATTCGATTATTATCTCTTCTCATCACATGTCCAACGTATGACCATCGTCTTTTCTTTATTACTGAAGATATTAGTGGTTGATTGGCGATTTCTCTAATTTCCTCGTTTGTTTTGAATTCGTTCCATTCTATACCAAGTATTTTCCTTAGACATTTATTTTCGAATGCGTTCAACTTTGTTTCTATATCTCTTGTTGTTTTCCAGCTTTCACACGCATATGTAAGGGTTGATAGTACATTTGATTTGAATAGCCTAAGTTTTGTGTTTGTGCTAATGAGTTTTGATTTCCACAACTTTTCAAGGCTTCTGAAAGACATTGCTGCTTTAGCCAGTCTGATTCTAATTTCTTTGCTCGTATCCCCTTCTCGATCAATGTGACTTCCAAGATAGATGAAGTGATCGATCTCTTCTACTGGTTTGTTTTCCATGTATATTTTGTCACTTGTTGGAATTAAACTTTTCATGACTTTAGTCTTTTCATGATTGACCTCAAGCCCAATTTTGCTGGCTATTGATGATAGTTCATTTGTGTTTTCCTGCATCGTTTTTATCTGATTGCTGATGAGAACTATGTCATCAGCAAAGTCGAGGTCCTCCAAATGGTCTCCTTGTATCCATTCGATGCCTTTATTACCAGTGCAGCATTTCTTCATTATGAAGTCCATAACAATTCCAAATAACAAGGGCGATAAAATACATCCTTGTTTAACCCCAGTTTCTATTGGGAAACATTCGCTCAGTCCTTCCTCTGTTCGAACTGCACATGTGTAACCATCATACATATGGTGTTAGTGATCATAAATTTTACAGACCTTCAGCACATGATTTTTGGGGTAATGTGGTCGGTATTACGTCAATGCTGCTTTACTTTCCCAGAAAAAATATGGTACCCATTTAAGGCTGGGTGAACCCGGAAGCCATCGGTTGGGATCGAACCCTACCTCTTGTCCTTTGTAGTCCAGTTCACTAACCACTGAGCTATCGTGGCTCCCTATTGTATAGGTTTTATATTACAAACAGGAAGGACCATGATTCACAGCTGACCAGAAGTGGTAGTGATTTTTAAAAAATAAGAAAAATGAATCTGTAGTTTCTTTATGGCGTTACCTCCCCTGATCTCATAGGTAGTGAGATCCAATATCTAGTCCTCTTGGATAACGGCAATAAACAGGAGATCCCGTGTGCACTTGAACACATTAAAGATCCCTTGGCAGTTAAAACTTAAAGAAGTAGGCCATAAATATGGCTGCTGCCCAGCAAATGTAGTCAGAAAGAACCTATATACACTGTTGATCCTAGGGCGTGATAGTGAGCTCATGCATGTGGACCAGGATTCTCCTCAAATTTTTTTTAGATTCTGGTAGGGAATGTTAGAGCACCTATGGACACGTTCAGTGTGCAGTGATGATGATTTTAACTACAAACAATACATGTGTGTGTGTGTGTGTGTGTGTGTGTGGACGCATGCTGATTTAACAGAAATAATGTAGAATCACAAAATCAAATGAAAAGATGTGATATGTCAAAATCCAAACACAAAATGGGTTAGTTAAAAAAATGTATTTAAATATGTAACAAAAAAAGTGCTCTATAGAGTTACGTTTTGCTGTACGTGCAGTGAATGAAAAAATATTGTATATAGAGCATAATCATAATGCAAATTGGGGATTACGTAATTGCATAATTAATTAGTAGTATGAGAATGCAGCTCCAGAGTGGCTTACTGGCAAGTTACTAGTGTGACTTTAAGTGTGGTTAATCTGTGTAGAATTACATGTACATATATGTATTGTATTTTGCAAAAAAAAATGCCAGTCACATTTTCACACAGCTATACTCAGAAGTAAATAAAAAAAAACTATGTTCTGAGCAAGATTAGTATCTCCCCTACCTACTAACAGTAGTTTCAGTACAATATAATGTTGTCTCCCCTATCTACTAACAGTAGTTTCAGTACAATATAATGTTGTCTCCCCTACCTACTAACAGTAGTTTCAGTACAATATAATGTTGTCTCCCCTATCTACTAACAGTAGTTTCAGTACAATATAAATGTGTCTCCTCTATCTACTAACAGCAATTTCAGTACAATATAAAATTGTCTCCCCTACCTACTAACAGTAGCTTCAGTACAATATAATGTTGTCTCCCCTATCTACTAACAGCAGCTTCAGTACAATATAATGTTGTCTCCCCTAACATTAATTTCAGAATGTTTATGTTAGTCATATCTCATATCTTTGTGTGTGCATATCTATGTATGTTACATCTCATATCCTTGTGTGTGCATGTCTATGTTGATCATATCTCATATCTTTGTGTGCATGTCTATGTTAGGCACGTGTCATATCTTTGTGTGTGCATGTCTATGTTAGTCATATCTCATATCTTTATGTGCATGTTTATGTAGTCATGTGTCTTATATCTTGATATGTGTCAGTGTTAGTCATGCCTCGTATCGCTGTGTGCAAGTCTGTGTTGGTTACATCTCCTATCTTTGTGTGTGCATGTCTGTGTTAATCACCTCTAGTGATTCGGGCAGATGAGCTCGTAAACCTGGGAGGGCTGACCATCTAAGGGCAGAATCCCCCTACAAAAAATATCATCTGCTGCCTTGCAGGAAGATTGGGGACAATCAAAGGCTAAGGAATGCAAACCTGAATAAAATGCTGGCTGAAATCGGATGCACTGGGCCACTGGCGCAGAACACAGTGCAACGTTTTAACGGGTGTTCAATCAGAGTGGATCTGGCGGACTCTAATTGTGATGTTCTGCTAGTGGGGGCGATCAACACACTTAACCTGACAGCTGACTTCATGTGAGAGTCTGGAATCCTACTCTGATTGAGTCCTGATCGCAGAGAGAGAGAGAGAGAGAGAGAGAGAGAGGGGGGGGGGGGGGATGCTTGTTGAGCTGATGTAGGATTTGTTCAAAATAATAAATACAACAATAAACAGGCAAGAAGGCACACACAAGTCCAGCAAGATAAGGCAGACAGCCGACGAAAATTTTCCTATGTTGTCTTGAAATGGTCAACAATCGTCACATCTAAGCATGTTTCTGTATCTGTAGATCTCTCAGATTTAATAAATCTCATATCTATAACTAAACAACAGCTGAATTTTGTATGCTTGTCTGGGCATTATTCCTGACAGCAATCCCAGGAAACAGAAAAAACTGAGGAAAACGTAGGGTACTCTTATATTCTGACATCTTAGATATTTGGTTCACCTCCTTCAGGCATGCATCTGACACCTTCCTTGAAACTTGATGATTCACCTGCAGAAGTCACAAATGAAATTTTGTTAGGCAATCTATCTCTAAACTGTAAAATTGTTGCAAATTTTACCAAATTGTAAAATTGTTGCAGATTTTACCAAACTGTAAAATTGTTGCAGGTTTTACTAAACTGTAAAATTGTTGCAGGTTTTACCAATTCGGTAGCCGCGATAGCTCAGTGGTTAGTGAACTGGACTACAAAGGACAAGAGGTAGGGTTCGATCCCAACCGACGGCTTTCAGGTTCACCCAGCCTTTAATGGGTACCGGATTTTTTTCTGGGAAAGTAAAGCGGTACGGGCGTAATACCGACCACATTACCCCAATAATCATGTGCCGTTGGACTGTAAAATTTAGGGTCACTAACACCATATTCCCTATACGCCACTTGGCGTGACTGGGGTACTTTACTTTTTTTTTTTTTTACTTTTTACCAAATTGTAAAATTGTTGCAAGTTTTACCTAACTGTAAAATTGTTGCAAGTTTTACCTAACTGTAAAATTGTTGTAAGTTTTAACAAACTGTAAAATTTTTTCAAATTTTACCTAACTGTAAAATTGTTGATGGATGATGGAATATTAGAAACAATAGGAAGCATAACAGCAGCAGAGGCCAACAGAAGAGCAAAAGACCGCAAATTATATCTCCCCTCGATATTGAAAGGCAAATGAGGAAGGAAAGATGAAGAAGAAAATTGTTACACATATACCAAACACTTTTCAAACAGAGTATATCAGGACTTACCTCGTCCAACATTGCACAAACATCCTCATTTTTAGCGAATCTCATAAATATCTGGACGATAGCCTCAATATACCATGAGCCACGAGCTCGGTTTCTCCACGCATAAAAGCCTGTGTGGGGGTAAAAAGATAGGGGAAGTTACATTCTGTGAAATTTTTATTTGACATAATTTTTCTCTGAGAAAACAGACCACAATTAATAAGTAGACTTTTTTTTAACAAATCATTTTGGAATATAATTCTGTGGACTGTTTTTTTCTACCAGATTAGAATATAAATCTCCATCTACTCATTCTGGTCTTTGTGAGAAATTAACATCAATTTTATCGACCCCCTAGTCAGCCTCACACAGTAACAGTCTAAATTAAAACAGGCTGGCTAACAGAAGCTAGGATCTCCATGTTTCCTGTAGTGGTGACTGTTAGTGATATAGAAGACCTAGTATTGCAGTACCCCTGGACTAATAGTTTTTCAGCTTAGCCTGGAGAACTCCAACTTCTGCAAACATCGGGAATATAAAGAAAACTATTACAACCCACCACACTCAATGAGACATATGGCCACTGCCTACATCAACTCCATGGCATTACCTACACTACACAAATTATACACACTAGTGCCCAAATGACCACCAACAGTTAAAGTATGATGGAATGAGACACAGAATAACTTGTAGACATGTAACTTACCCTGTGTTGGGTAGCAAATCAACATATCTGGTATAGAAGGGAGCTGGTTGTCTGACAAAGCTGGCACTGACCCACCATCAGGCTCATCTATGCGAACACCTCTGACTAGAGAATCTGTGTTGGGAAAAAAAAACATATACATGCATGCACACACACAACACAACACACAAACATCATTATTGGGAGATAGGAAAAAAGTAGACAAGAGACATATGAAGAATGCAAAGTGAAAAAACAGATAAATAAAGATGATGATGATGAAATGGCATGGGTTGACATTAGCTGTTGGCTTTCACACCCTGAAAGTTGATGTGGCTATTTGCAATTTGGCTTTCATGATTTCGTGGGTTTTGCTGGAAATATTTGAACTTTTCCTTCCAAGAGGCACTGCAGTACTAGGTCTTCTATATCAGCACACCGTCTCACTGCAGTACTAGGTCTTCTACATCAGCACACCCTATCACTGCAGTACTAGGTCTTCTATATCAGCACACCGTCTCACTGCAGTACTAGGTCTTCTATATCAGCACACCGTCTCACTGCAGTACTAGGTCTTCTACATCAGCACACCCTATCACTGCAGTACTAGGTCTTCTACATCAACACACCTTATCACTGCAGTACTAGGTCTTCTACATCAACAAACCCTATCACTGCAGTACTAGGTCTTCTATATCAGCACACATTATCACTGCAATACTAGGTCTTCTACATCAGCACACCTTATCACTGCAGTACTAGGGCTTCTACATCAGCACACCTTATCACTGCAGTACTAGGGCTTCTACATCTATCTATCTATCTATTGACCTTTCGAGCCGTAACCGGCCCATAGGGCGTAGACCAAGATACACCTTCTCCTATATGAATTTTTGTTCTAGCAGTTTTCTTTTAAAGATATTTTATTAAATCTCGCCATCTGTCTCTGTTCTGTGCAAGCAGTTCTATCTCATTGAGGGAGCCGATTCCTGCTGCTCTTGCCTCTCTCATCAATGTTCTTCTCAGTGTCTCCCTGGGTCTTCCTCTTTTTCTTTTACCTGTTGTTTCCCATATGAGGGCTTGCTTTGCTATTCGATTATTATCTCTTCTCATCACATGTCCAACGTATGACCATCGTCTTTTCTTTATTACTGAAGATATTAGTGGTTGATTGGCGATTTCTCTAATTTCCTCGTTTGTTTTGAATTCGTTCCATTCTATACCAAGTATTTTCCTTAGACATTTATTTTCGAATGCGTTCAACTTTGTTTCTATATCTCTTGTTGTTTTCCAGCTTTCACACGCATACGTAAGGGTTGATAGTACATTTGATTTGAATAGCCTAAGTTTTGTGTTTGTGCTAATGAGTTTTGATTTCCACAACTTTTCAAGGCTTCTGAAAGACATTGCTGCTTTAGCCAGTCTGATTCTAATTTCTTTGCTCGTATCCCCTTCTCGATCAATGTGACTTCCAAGATAGATAAAGTGATCGATCTCTTCTACTGGTTTGTTTTCCATGTATATTTTGTCACTTGTTGGAATTAAACTTTTCATGACTTTAGTCTTTTCATGATTGACCTCAAGCCCAATTTTGCTGGCTATTGATGATAGTTCATTTGTGTTTTCCTGCATCGTTTTTATCTGACTGCTGATGAGAACTATGTCATCAGCAAAGTCGAGGTCCTCCAAATGGTCTCCTTGTATCCATTCGATGCCTTTATTACCAGTGCAGCATTTCTTCATTATGAAGTCCATAACAATTCCAAATAACAAGGGCGATAAAATACATCCTTGTTTAACCCCAGTTTCTATTGGGAAACATTCGCTCAGTCCTTCCTCTGTTCGAACTGCACATGTGTAACCATCATACATGTCTTTGATAATATTTATGATTTTTGATGGTAAACCATATTGCTTCAGAATTTTCCACAAAGAATCTCTATGAATACTATCAAATGCTTTTTGAAGTCGATGAAGTTAAGTACAAAAGGTTTTTGCTTTTCAATATGTTCCTCCAATATAAGTCGTAGAGTGAAATGTGGTCAAGACAGCTTCTCCCTTTTCTAAACCCAGCCTGTTCTTCACGCATTACTGTATCTATTGAATCCTTTATTCTATTTAGGATGATTTTACAGAATAACTTTGAGGCAACTGACAAAAGTGTCACGCCTCTCCAGTTGTTACAATCTCTAAGATTGCCCTTTTTTGGGATCTTAACAATGATTCCTTTTTTCCATTTATGAGGCGTCTTCTCTGTTTTCCAAATGATGTTGAACATTTTTTGGAGATGTATTAAATTATGGCTATCAATTGCCTTGAGGATCTCAGCTGTTAACTTATCCTCTCCAGCAGCCTTGTTATTGGTCATAAGCTTTAAGGTGGTTTCTATTTCACTCAAGGTGAAGTCATCTAAATTTACATCTAATTCTGCTGCTGGTGTTTCAGCTTCAAAATCTATTAAACTGTGAGGTAGTGGACGGTTAAGAATTTCTTTGAAGTGTTCTGCCCAACGGGCTTTTATGTCTGCGCTTGTTGTTAGCATTAATCCAGATTTGTCTAGAATTGGTGTTCCACTGGATGTATAGGTGTTTGTCAGCATCTTTTGTACTGTATAGAGAGTTCTGCTGTCTCCTGTAATTGCAGCTGTCTCTGCTTTCTCTGCCAAGTTGTCTATATAAGCTCTTGTATCTCTTCTTGCCGAACTTTTCACTTTGTTGTCTAATTCTTTGTATGTTGCTTTTGCCAGAACCTTTCCAAGATCTGTCTTTACATTAGTCACGGCTCTCTTTGCTTCTCTTCTTTCTTTGATCAACTACATCATGATCTTCTACATCAACACACCCTATAACTGCAGTACTAGGTCTTCTACATCAGCACACCTTATCACTGCAGTACTAGGGCTTCTACATCAGTACACCTTATCACTGCAGTACTAGGTCTTTTATATCACCACACCCTATCACTGCAGTACTAGGTCTTCTACATCAGCACACCCTATCACTGCAGTACTAAGTCTTCTATATCAGCACACCATATCACTGCAGTACTTAGTCTTCTACATCAACACACCCTATCACTGCAGTACTAGGGCTTCTACATCAACACACCATATCACTGCAATACTAGGTCTTCTACATCAACACACCCCATCAATGCAGTACTAGGTCTTCTACATCAACACACCCTATCACTGCAATACTAGGGCTTCTACATCAACACACCATATCACTGCAGTATTAGGTCTTCTACATCAACACACCATATCACTGCAATACTAGGGATTCTACATCAACACACCCTATCACTGCAGTACTAGGGCTTCTACATCAACACACCATATCACTGCAATACTAGGTCTTCTACATCAACACACCCTATCAATGCAGTACTAGGGCTTCTATATCAACACACCATATCACTGCAGTATTAGGTCTTCTACATCAACACACCGTATCACTGCAGTACTAGGGCTTCTACATCAACACACCATATCACTGCAGTATTAGGTCTTCTACATCAACACACCGTATCACTGCAGTACTAGGGCTTCTACATCAACACACCATATCACTGCAGTACTAGGTCTTCTACATCAACACACCATATCACTGCAGTACTAGGTCTTCTACATCAACACACCATATCACTGCAGTACTAGGTCTTCTACATCAACACACCATATCACTGCAAGTACTAAGTCTTCTATATCACCACACCCTATCACTGCAGTACTAGGTCTTCTACATCAGCACACCATATCACTGCAGTACTAGGTCTTCTATATCAGCACACCTTATCACTGCAGTACTAGGTCTGCTATATCAGCACACCCTATCACTGCAGTACTAGGTATTCTATATCAGCGGACCCTCTCACTGCAGTACTAGCTCCTCTGTATCAACAGATCCTACCACTACAGTATTAGGTCTTCTATATCAGCACAATCTACCACTGTGGATAAATAGCTAAAAATAGGAGCAATGTGTCATCAAAGCTATGGTTTTAGCAGAAACAAATGTTTAGAATAATGAAAGCAATCACTGACACCAACAAAACACGACTCTGGTCTAAACGTAACAGCTGTGAAGGTTTCAACTTAAAAACTTATCAGGTAAGTCAATTTAGGGAAACTGGAAAGGAAAATAAAGAGATCACTTCAGTCAAGTAAGTTATCATGTGATATTGAAAATAAAATACAACAAAGTAAGATATAGTGTGATATTGAAAATAAAATACAACAAAGTAAGATATAGTGTGATATTGAAAACAAAATACAACAAAGTAAGATATAGTGTGATATTGAAAACAAAATACAACAAAGTAAGATATAGTGTGATATTGAAAACAAAATACAACAAAGTAAGATATAGTGTGATATTGAAAACAAAATACAACAAAGTAAGATATAGTGTGATATTGAAAACAAAATACAACAAAGTAAGATATAGTGTGATATTGAAAATAAAATACAACAAAGTAAGATATAGTGTGATATTGAAAACAAAATACAACAAAGTAAGATATAGTGTGATATTGAAAACAAAGTAAGATATAGTGTGATATTGAAAACAAAATACAAATACAGAAGTTTATAAAAAAAAGCAGTGAAGTATAAAGTTCAGATGATGTGGATGAAGTTGCGTTCCCTAAACACAACATTTTTGTGGAGGTCAATATATTCATCAAGCATTCCTTGCCATGTCTCAGTTTATGCCTGGTACCTCCATAGCATCTTAAAGTGTGGAAACTAAAGAGTACAAATAAGCTCAAATATAGCTCTACATGAGAGAAAAAAATAAAATGAGAAATTTCTCCAAAAAAAAAAAAAAAAAATAGACTTTCAATTTAGGTGTGAAACAAATGGCTTCCAAGAATAAAGAAGTCAGGGGACATGACTCACCTCCAAGACATGCATGGATAATGAACACTTTTGGCTTGCCAATAAGGCTCTTACAGTGGGTGTTATTAAACAACATGAAGATTTCGTTGAGTGGAATTCGATTTCCATCAGTCCCAAAAATATACTCCTCTTCTCCGTGACTCAGCAGGCAAATAAAACATGCGTCCGACTGTGAATGTGCATCCATATTTGCAAAGGATTTTAGTTTCGTTATAATTTCCTAAAACAGAGGAATAAATCCTGTATAATTTGTTATAATTGAAAAAAAAAACCACAATAATATGAAAGATAAAAGTAAATGAAAAATTGTAAGATGCTACAGCTTCAGATTAGCTGTAGGTGGAGCCAGGTTCCAACTGGTAGAAGCTGGATGATGATGACAACCTTATTACCATCACCCTTCATTTCTTGTTTGAGGTTCCCAATTCTCTAATTTAGCTGAACTTGTGTACAAAGAATCATGTTTTCAAAAAGACTTGCTAAAAAGTGACAAAATGGGGACATAAATACATAACAAGATTACCTAACTTTTTTTTAAAAACTTCAATCGTTTAATAAAACCCTTTAGACCTATTTTTTTAGAACACAGGACATGGACAAGGTCTCTCTATTTATTCCTATCATTTTTTAACACAGGACATGGACAAGGTCTCTCTATTCATTCCTATCATTTTTTAACACAGGACATGGACAAGGTCTCTCTATTCATTCCTATCATTTTTTAACACAGGACATGGACAAGGTCTCTCTATTCATTCCTATCATTTTTTAACACAGGACATGGACAAGGTCTCTCTATTCATTCCTATCATTTTTTAACACAAGACATGGACAAGGTCTCTCTATTCATTCCTATCATTTTTTAACACAAGACATGGACAAGGTCTCTCTATTCATTCCTATCATTTTTTAACACAGGACATGGACAAGGTCTCTCTATTCATTCCTATCATTTTTTAACACAGGACATGGACAAGGTCTCTCTATTCATTCCTATCATTTTTTAACACAGGACATGGACAAGGTCTCTCTATTCATTCCTATCATTTTTTAACACAGGACATGGACAAGGTCTCTCTATTCATTCCTATCATTTTTTAACACAAGACATGGACAAGGTCTCTCTATTCATTCCTATCATTTTTTAACACAGGACATGGACAAGGTCTCTCTATTCATTCCTACCATTTTTTAACACAAGACATGGACAAGGTCTCTCTATTCATTCCTATCATTTTTTAACACAGGACATGGACAAGGTCTCTCTATTCATTCCTATCATTTTTTAACACAAGACATGGACAAGGTCTCTCTATTCATTCCTATCATTTTTTAACACAGGACATGGACAAGGTCTCTCTATTCATTCCTATCATTTTTTAACACAAGACATGGACAAGGTCTCTCTATTCATTCCTATCATTTTTTAACACAGGACATGGACAAGGTCTCTCTATTCATTCCTATCATTTTTTAACACAAGACATGGACAAGGTCTCTCTATTCATTCCTATCATTTTTTAACACAGGACATGGACAAGGTCTCTCTATTCATTCCTATCATTTTTTAACACAGGACATGGACAAGGTCTCTCTATTCATTCCTATCATTTTTTAACACAGGACATGGACAAGGTCTCTCTATTCATTCCTATCATTTTTTAACACAAGACATGGACAAGGTCTTTCTATTCATTCCTATCATTTTTTAACACAGGACATGGAGAAGGTCTCTCTATTCATTCCTATCATTTTTTAACACAGGACATGGACAAGGTCTCTCTATTCATTCCTAACATTTTTGAGTAGAGGCCCTGGACAGGGTCTTTCCATTCATTCCTACTCTTTGACATTTTCTCTACTTCTAATGAGTCTATGCTAATGCCCTTAAGAGTTTCCATGACTTCTCTTCTCAATATATTCCTGTCTTTCTCTTCCCCAGTTGGTTCCATGACATTGTCTATCTTGCTATATCAGGTTTCCTTAGTGAGCCTCCAATCCATCTCCATTTTTTATTCATAATCTGGTGTTCAAGTAGCCCTTGTAAGAAGAAGTTATTGCAACAATAAGGTCAACACTAACAATTGCAAGTGAAATATACATAAATGCCATGGACTAGAGACACAACGCATTCAAGCCCACTTAACAGATGAACACTTCAGAAGAGGAGGAGAAGACAGATAAACCCTGGGAAGTAAGTTAAGGTTTATTGCACATCTTATTAGGCTTATGGGGAACATGGTGTTAGTGAACATACTCTTCCACGACCAGCAGCAATCCCATGCCAGGTAGACATAATCCCTCAGAAAAAATTCTGGCACCCATCATTAAAGGCTGGAAGAAAAGCAAATCTTGTCGGTCCGAAAAAATTAGCTACATCTGGGAATTGATCCTGGACCCTTTTGATCAGTAGCAAGTGCGCTAACCACTCTCCCACTGAGGAAAGATCACAAATATATCACACACTAACGAGGAAAATGTACAAACATATCACCAGCAAAGAGAAAGATGTACAAACATATCACCACCAAGGAGAAAGATGTACAAACATATTACCATGAAGGAGAAAGATGTACAAACCTATTACCATGAAGGAGAAAGATGTACAAACATATCACCACGTAGGAGAAAGATGTACAAACATATCACCACCAAGGAGAAATATGTACAAACATATCACCACCAAGGAGAAAGATGTACAAACATATCACCACCAAGGAGAAAGATGTACAAACATATCACCACGTAGGAGAAAGATGTACAAATATATCACCACCAAGGAGAAAGATGTACAAACATATCACCATGTAGGAGAAAGATGTACAAACATATCACCACCAAGGAGAAAGATGTACAAACATATCACCATGTTGGGAGAAAGATGTACAAACATATCACCACCAAGGAGAAAGATGTACAAACATATCACCACATAGGAGAAAGATGTACAAACATATCACCACCATGAAGAGAGATCTACAAGCATATCACCACCAAGGAGAAAGATGTACAAACATATCACCACCAAGGAGAAAGATGTACAAACATATCACCACGTAGGAGAAAGATGTACAAACATATCACCACCAAGGAGAAAGATGTACAAACATATCACCACGTAGGAGAAAGATGTACAAACATATCACCACCAAGGAGAAAGATGTACAAACATATCACCACATAGGAGAAAGATGTACAAACATATCACCACCATGAAGAGAGATCTACAAGCATATCACCACCAAGGAGAAAGATGTACAAACATATCACCATCAAGGAGAGAGATCTACAAACATATCACCACCAAGGAGAAAGATGTACAAACATATCACTACCAAGGAGAAAGATGTACAAACATATCACCACGTAGGAGAAAGATGTACAAATATATCACCACCAAGGAGAAAGATGTACAAACATATCACCACGTAGGAGAAAGATGTACAAACATATCACCACATAGGAGAAAGATGTACAAACATATCACCATGTAGGAGAAAGATGTACAAACATATCACCATGTAGGAGAAAGATGTACAAACATATCACCACATAGGAGAAAGATGTTCAAACATATCACCACCATGAAGAGAGATCTATAAGCATATCACCACCAAGGAGAAAGATGTACAAACATATCACCATCAAGGAGAGAGATCTACAAACATATCACCACCAAGGAGAAAGATGTACAAACATATCACCACCAAGGAGAAAGATGTACAAACATATCACCACGTAGGAGAAAGATGTACAAATATATCACCACCAAGGAGAAAGATGTACAAACATATCACCACATAGGAGAAAGATGTACAAACATATCACCACCAAGGAGAAAGATGTACAAACATATCACCACGTAGGAGAAAGATGTACAAACATATCACCATGTAGGAGAAAGATGTACAAACATATCAGCACATAGGAGAAAGATGTTCAAACATATCACCACCATGAAGAGAGATCTACAAACATATTATCATGAAGGAGAAAGATGTACAAACCTATTACCATGAAGGAGAAAGACGTACAAACATATCACCACGTAGGAGAAAGATGTACAAACATATCACCACCAAGGAGAAATATGTACAAACATATCACCACCAAGGAGAAAGATGTACAAACATATCACCACGTAGGAGAAAGATGTACAAATATATCACCACCAAGGAGAAAGATGTACAAACATATCACCATGTAGGAGAAAGATGTACAAACATATCACCACCAAGGAGAAAGATGTACAAACATATCACCATGTTGGGAGAAAGAGGTTCAAACATATCACCGCCAAGGAGAAAGATGTACAAACATATCACCACCAAGGAGAAAGATGTACAAACATATCACCACATAGGAGAAAGATGTACAAACATATCACCACGTAGGAGAAAGATGTACAAATATATCACCACCAAGGAGAAAGATGTACAAACATATCACCACGTAGGAGAAAGATGTACAAACATATCACCACCAAGGAGAAAGATGTACAAACATATCACCACGTAGGAGAAAGATGTATAAACATATCACCACCAAGGAGAGAGATCTACAAATATATCACCACCAGGGAGAAAGATGTTCAAACATTTCACCACCAAGGAGAAAGATGTATAAACATATCACCACTAAGGAGAGATCTACAAATATATCCCCACCAGGGAGAAAGATGTTCAAACATTTCACCACCAAGGAGAAAAATGTACAAACATATCACCACCAGGGAGAAAAATGTACAAACATATCACCACTAGGGAGAGATCTACAAACATATCACCACCAGGGAGAGATCTACAAACATATCACCACCAGGGAAAGATCTACAAACATATCACCACCAGGTAGAGATCTACAAACATATCATCATCAAGGAGAGAGATCTACAAACATATCACCATCAAGGAGAGAGATCTACAAACATATCACCACCAAGCAGAGAGAGAGAGATCTACAAACATATCATCATCAAGGAGAGAAATCTACAAACATATCATCATCAAGGAGAGAGATCTACAAACATATCACCATCAAGGAGAGAGATCTACAAACATATCACCACCAAGCAGAGAGAGAGATCTACAAACATATCATCATCAAGGAGAGAAATCTACAAACATATCACCACCAAGGAGAGAGATCTACAAACATATCACCAAATCTAATTTCAAAGACTGGAAGAATACCCAAGAATACCTAATATATTACAGCTTTAAAGAAAATAAACATAAAATTGAGCAGCCACGCTAACAGAAGGACAAGACAAGCTACGTTTTGGCGATAGCCTTCGTCAGGCATAACAATCAAACTATACAGATTAAACACAAAAATCTGAGTTATAATACACAAAAATCTGAGTTATAAAACACAAAAATCTGAGTTATAAAACACAAAAATCTGAGTTATAAAACACAAAAATCTGAGTTATAATACACAAAAATCTGAGTTATAAAACACAAAGATCTGAGTTATAATACACAAAAATCTGGTTTATAATACACAAAAATCTGAGTTATAATACACAAAAATTTGAGTTATAATACACAAAAATCTGAGTTATAAAACACAAAGATCTGAGTTATAATACACAAAAATCTGGTTTATAATACACAAAAATCTGAGTTATAATACACAAAAATCTGAGTTATAATACACAAAAATCTGAGTAAATAATACACAAAAATCTGAGTTATAATACACAAAAATCTGAGTTATAATACACAAAAATCTGAGTTATAAAACACAAAAATCTGAGTTATAATACACAAAAACTGCACAGCTCTAAAACATGGCAGAAAAGGCAGTGAGTTAGGATTTTTGTAGTCTAGTAAAAAGACTAAAAGACAATAGGGCAGGTAGAATTTATTTACACCAAAGGAACAAAACAATGAAAAATTGGAAAATTAAAGTAGGTGTCCCATAGGGCACAAAGAAAATGGGATAAAGAGTAAAAGAAAGAGAGGATAAGAGTGGCAAGGGGAAAGAAAAGCAAGCGAGGTAATAAAGATAGCAGGGATAGGACACAGAAAAGAAATGGGGAGGAAACCGGAGATTAAAGAAAAGAGTGAAAAGAGTTTAATCCTCTCGGTTTGAGAGTACCAACCAAAGCAGGCTATGAGTCAGTTCTCCAATGTAAAACGTCTATGGGTATCAGAGGAACAAGAGATGATACCAGTAACATGGAAGTCATCAGAGGTATTATGTCCTGCAATCTAAAATGGGAGGAGACAGTAGTGCCAGAATCATGTTTGATTATATAAGTGAATATAAGTGTTCACATATTCTGTTGCTCAAACATCGGCCTGTTTGGCCAATATATATATTTTGAGACAACATTGGCAGATGATGGTGTATATCCAATTCTGGGAAATGCATGTAAAGTCTAACTAGGTATCAAAAGGGCAATTTGGTAACAAGACTGTGAGTCTGTAGTATGAAAGGGCACATACTACATGATCTGTTGCAGCGAGTTGTACCCAGCATGCTCTGACCTGGGTTGCGGAGGCAGCTCCTAACCAAAATGTCCTAAAGGTTCCTTTAGCATTTAAAAGCCACCAATGGCGGGTCGGAGAACAGAAGACGAGTAGTAGAGTCAGAGTTGAAGATAGGTAGGTGTCGTTTCAGGATTCTGAATGCAGCCAGATTATGAGGGTGATAGGTAGGTGTCATTTCAGGATCCTGAGTGCAGCCAGATTATGAGGGTGATAGGTAGGTGTCATTTCAGGATCCTGAGTGCAGCCAGATTATGTGGGTGATGGGTAGGTGTCATTTCAGGATCCTGAGTGCAGCCAGATTATGAGGGTGATGGTTAGGTGTCATTTCAGGATCCTGAGTGCAGCCAGATTATGTGGGTGATGGGTAGGTGTCATTTCAGGATCCTGAGTGCAGCCAGATTATGTGGGTGATGGGTAAGAGAGAGAACAGGTCTGTTAGAAAGAGGGAGGGTGGTGGGGGTAAGAGCTAGGGTGTGGGTAATAAGAAGACATTTTTGCCGAGCAAGGACAGATTCAGGATAAAGACAGTGACAAAAGAACTCCAACATAAGGTGGGTCTGATGGAGAAAGTCGTTGTCTTGGTCACAGAGGCGTCTTGGGTGTAGGAGTTGAGAAAAATTATTAGAATCACAACAGGTATGAGGGTGCGAAGAGGAATAGAGGAGTTAGGAATGGACATCAGTCAGTTTATAAAATATGGAGGTATGTAAACCTGATGGGTGAAGGGAGACCGAGATGTATAAAAAGGTAACCAAGGAGGTAGGGATAGAGTACAAAATCAAAATGGAGGGTTTTTTTTTTCCGTTCGCCAACTTTTACCTCTGACGAAGTCCTTAGAGACTAGGAACTGAATTTTGTGTGTTAATCCATTTTTCCCTAGCAGCCATGTGCACAGGGGTCCCTCGCCGCACAGACAGATAACTCCAACTTCCGAGGTACTCATTTTTTCCGTCGATGAGTAATTGATGTTTCAAGCCAGGCCTAGCTGCTAAGACCAAGGGTGGTTGCAGCAGAGAGAAATCATAAATAAAAATCCCAACCGGTGTAGCCGGGTTTTGAACTCACAACCTCTCTGTCTCAAGGCATAACCAGTCCCCCAAATGGAAGAGTGAAATGTGTCCAAAAACTTGGTCAAATTAGGTTCTGAAAGATCAGATACCCCAAAACCATCATCAAAATACTGGCAATACAAGAGAGGAAGGTGACAGCTGAAGGAGTTGTACACCCAGATGCCTTCTGGGTACATATTTGTTGTGAAACTGTTAAGCAGTCATTGTTTTAAATACCAGGGACTGTATATAGAAGTTCACTTCTTCCCCTTGTGGCTGATAATTGGGACACTGTGTATAGAGCAAAACTCACACACGACTTTGCCTTCCCCGTCTTGTTGTTAACTGTATCTTATTTCATGAAGGCAATGTTCATCACCTTTAAACTTCAGCTAAATCTGCACATACTCCAGACTTATAAGTGCTACATGTTAACAGACAGTAGATCTTGATTTTGATCCTTCCAGTGCCGCTAGATGTCACATAGGGCTCTCAGTGATTTTTGCCATCCATCTCTAGTCTTGGTGAGATGTCCAGTGCCTGCCAAATTTGCTTCTCTAATGACTTTTTAGTGTCTCTCTAGGTCTCCCTCTTTATGTGTATCCTGATGTTTCCCATAGAAGAGCCTGTTTTGAAATTCTATTGTTATCTCTTCTCAAAACATGTCTTATATATGGGTATCTTCTCTATCTAATTGTAGGTGAGATCGTTGGTTGCATGGCCATTTCTCTTATCTCTATATTAGTCTTGAATTCATTTCATTGCACAGAGTATTTTTCTTGGGCATTTTTGTCATCAAATGCATTTAGTTTTCTCTCAGTCTCTTTTGTTGTTTTCCAGCTTTTACATGCATAAATAAGGGTTGATAGAATATTAAGATAATTACAACTGTGAAAACATTCAGGTAGCATTAAATAATGTTGTAGTAACAACAACCTGAGCAGACAATCCATCCTTGTTGTTATAAACAATTGTATCAAAGTGGAGCTGTGTTAAGAGATTGCAGAGGTTGTCCCTGTCAAAGTTTGTGCCCGTTCGTGCTGGCTTCCCAACAACTTCATTCACATTTAAAATCAATGCAAACCCTCTTGGTGCTTGTCTCATTCGATAGGACTGGAGACAAAAAAGTTATAGGAAAACATAACAACATGGAACAAGTGACATATTTCTTGTATCTTAGAGAAATAAAACTAAATGTGAGACAGAAGTTGAAAAATAAAAATGGACAAAATTAATCACATATATTGCTTTCTCTGAAGCAAATTAATGGCAGTATTTCAATATTTTAAAAACAAGAAAGGTGCCCACAATGCCTTGTCGCCTGTGCTGGAAAAATAGGGGCCCTAGTTAGTGCCCATACTTTTTCATGACTCTTTGTGCTCAATATTGTATCACACAGCCCTGTTTTCCCAGTTAAAATTTTCAAAGACTGGGCAACAATGTATTGATTGGGAAACATTTACCACAGTAGAGAATTGAACCAGCACCACCTAATCTGCAGACAAGGTATTAACCATATCAACTGCACAGCAACCCATTTCTCCCAAATAAGTAAAAGCTCTCAGAATATTTATAATTTAAGTTTAACAGAATTTCTACCATTATAACTTTGCATGTTTTGTAACAAATTGACTTTCCTCAAGTTACACAAACATTTAATAAAAGTCTGAACTAGCCATGCCCCCAACAAAAGCGACCAATAAAAGCAGTAACTTGTAGAAATGTGGCTCACCTTCTTGTAGTTGCTGTGAAAGAACTCTTCAGTGCAATGTTCCACCTTGACATTCACACACCCATCAGGAAGGTCAATGTCATCCATCTCTGGTGAAGGAATCCTCAAGGGATTTATTTCTTGATGTGACAGGAATGAGCAAGAGGCTGGTTTAAACTTTGACCCATAGTCTATGGCCTCATCAGGGCCAGAAGTTAATCTATCTATCTATCTATTGACCTTTCGAGCCGTTGCCAGCCCGTAGGGCGTAGACCAAGATACACCTTCTCTTATCTGAATTTTTGTTCTAGCAGTTTTCTTTTAAAGATATTTTATCAAATCTCGCCATTTGTCTCTGTTCTGTGCAAGCAGCTCTATCTCATTGAGGGAGCCGAATCCTGTTGCTCTTGCCTCTCTCATCAATGTTCTTCTCAGTGTCTCCCTGGGTCTTCAGAAGTTAATAGTTCCAGTGAATTGTGGGAATGTTCAAACTGACAAATTAACAAACCTGTACTTCACAGAAAGGTTTTAAACAGGCAGATACTGGTCTACAATAGTGATTGCCTGACAATGTTCTGTCGAGTAACTTCTAGCATGGCTAACTCTACCAATATTGGAATAGCTGGTCTAACTGCAAAACAACCACTACAATTTTGTATTGATGAATCTCACTTTTCTTTCCCTTGTAACTTTGATTGTGCTTCACTTTCAAGTATTACCATACTGCTTTTTATATGCCCTTTTCATGTGCAATGATCATCAACTTTTCCCAGTTTCTGAATACAATTCAAAAATTCTCTCAGTGATACTTTGCATCTTTGTATCTCAGTTTTGGTCTGCCCATGGTCTGCTTCCCATCTATTGATTCCTCATATTTGCTTGGGGATGCAAGTGTCCATTCTTCTAACATCTCTCAGCCACTTTCATCTTCAACACCTGAAAGTTATCACAATGGATGGAAGCCTAGAACTTTGCAGACCTTCTGGTTACTTTGTCCTGCTACTTCATGTTCATTATGTTTCTGTGGATGTGGAAGTTATTTAGCCATTTCTTGAGCTTTGAATAGGTTGTCCATGTTTCAGATCCGAATAGGAGTATCTTCAAATACGCAGCCAATAGTAATTTAATCTAATTAATCTCACATTTTAGAAGATGATGTTATCTTCCCGGTATTGATTCTAGTTCTGTAAAATTATTATTAATTATTTCCCATTACTGCCACTCTTCTAAACCTATCTCCATCATATTATTATTTACTCTCATGTCTATTATGTTTCTGTACAAACAAAATAAAATCAAAGACAGAGTGAAAGGTGAATGTCAGAGACTCATAGCTGACCAATTAACAAGCAATCTGCTTGTATCAGGATTGGCAAAAATCCTGATTCAATTCTTTGTGTGCTCCCAGAAATAGGATTACCAGTGAGTAGGGATTGAGAGGGGAAGCAACCTGAAACTTAAAAATGTCATGAAACTGAATTCATTGGGCTAAAAGGTGAAAATACCACAGCTTTGTTGCAAACCACAAAACAAGGCATCTATGCCCACTTAATGTCCTCTTAAGGGTGAATGATGAAGAAGATTATTTTTTGTGTTAGCAGTCATTAAAATAACAAGAACGATCAAACACAGGATAAACAGATTGATTAAATCAATCAAACTTGAGATCAATAGATTTAACTCAAATATCAAATTAACAAACTAGAGATCAATAGATTTAACTCAAATATCAAATTAACAAACTAGAGATCAATAGATTTAACTCAAATATCAAATTAACAAACTAGAGATCAATAGATTTAACTCAAATATCATATTAACAAACTAGAGATCAATAGATTTAACTCAAATATCAAATTAACAAACTAGAGATCAATAGATTTAACTCAAATATCAAATTAACAAACTAGAGATCAATAGATTTAACTCAAATATCAAATTAACAAACTAGACTTTCCCATAATTCACTCTTCTTCTTCCAAGTACACCTTTAAACAGAAACATTAATAAGTTTCAAAAAAATGTTTGCCAGATCAAGGCTGGTGACCTCCCCAAGCAATTTGTCCAGTGTGGAACTGGTGATGACCACAAGAGCCTTCTCTGTTCCATAAATCATTCAGTATTTCAAACTAACAGTGAAGCGTTAAACTATTTAGCTAATTCTGTATCTATTGACCTTTCGAGCCGTAGCCGGCCCATAGGGCGTAGACCAAGATACTCCCTCTCTTATCTGAATTTTTGTTCCAGCAGTTTTAAATTCTTTTAAAGATATTTTATCAAATCTCGGCATTTGTCTCTGTTCTGTGCAAGCAACTCTATCTCATTGAGGGAGCCGATTCCTGCTGCTCTTGCCTCTGTCATCAATGTTCTTCTCAGTGTCTCTCTGGGTCTTCCTCTTTTCCTCTTACATGAGGGCTTGCTTTGCTATTCGGTTATTATCTCTTCTCATCACATGTCCAACATATGACCATCATCTTTTCTTTAATTCTGCAAAGTTTATAAAAAGTATATACAAATTAGCAAGGCAGATAATTATATTAGATTTTAGTCTGCTGCCTGTATTGCTGTTACACCAGTAATAAGCTATGACTTGTTTATTGCCACCCACTTATACACAGAACAACTCAGGTTTAAATAACTAAACACAACATATATGATTATTAGAGTTCAGATGGGGACTGGGTGATCTAGAGATAAGATGTCTGCATCTGGAGAGGAAGGTTCTGGGGTTCGATTCCCACCACAGACAGAGGGAATTTTTAAAAGTCAAACACATGGTTTCTTCACGGCTTTACCCTCCTCTGGTCACTGGGTAGTGAGGTCCGATGTCAATCCCTCTCTGAAAATGACAAAAAATAGGAGGTCCTGTGTTCATTCATGCACATTAAAGAACCGTTGGCAGTTTAAAGTAGAAAAAGCAAGCCAAAATGGGCGCTGTGCTGGCAAAAATTGTTAAGCAAACTCATCCATGCCAAAGATGGATATGCCGGGCTGAAAGAGGCAACAGCGTGGCTGAAAGAGGCGACAGTGTGGCTATGCCATAACTAGCAACACATGCATCCACACCTACTTAAGAATAAAGCTCAGATTTTTATGATCTAAAAAATCCAAAATATTACATAAAAAATGACAAATAGACCGAAATACGACATAAATTAATTACTCACTTGTTATTAACTTCAGAACAAACTTTCTTGACAGTACTGTCACTCCTGTGTGCTAATGTTCAGTGTGGTGTTTTGGCCAAAGGTTTCTTTTATAAATGTTTATCCTGACATTTGGTAAATCAACTAAAAAAATAGTCTTTAATTTTCCTTATAAATATTTATTTGGAATTACATTGTCTTGAGTTATAGATTACCTTGTACTTATTCAGGCAAGTTTACAGGTTTCTTGGCAATAAAATTAAATAACTACATTTTTTTCCACTTAATAAAGGGTTGTCTAAATGAGAGCTTTATTGTACCTTAATTGGCAAAAAATATAACAAAAAATATGCACTTATTGTCCCCAATTTGGTCAAAATATGACACAAACCTAAATTACTGTCAAAATATGCATTGATATGAGCAATAAAAATAGTGCCAGAGTGTTCAGAAAGGAATGAAACAATTTGAAGTTAACTTGGATTTTAAAAATACATGTCAGGAGAAAATATGACATGTCATAAAAATCTGAGCTCTAATGATTATTGTTTACTGACCTACAGAAGACCGAGACAACCCAAGCTGATCCATAAAACCTGGGTCTCGTACAGGTGGAGATGATGACATTATAGTGTTAGACAGTCTGGGTGGACTTGAGGATTGAGTGGCTGTGACATTATTCATAGCCATATCCGGAGGTAAGCTGAAGTAAAGATAAATCATTACAAACTGAAATAAAAGTGTCACCATGAGGAATGGGTTTGCAGTTAATGAACACTCAATGATAATTCAATCTATCTATCTATTGACCTTTTGAGCTGTAGCAGGCCCATAGGGCATAGACCAAGATACTCCTTCTCTTATCTGAATTTTTGTTCTAGCAGTTTTCAATTCTTTTAAATATATTTTATCAAATCTCGCCATTTGTCTCTGTTCTGTGCAAGCAGCTCTATCTCATTGAGGGAGCCGATTCCTGCTGCTCTTACCTCTCTCATCAATGTTTTTCTCAGTGTTTCTCTGGGTCTTCCTCTTTTTCTCTTACCTGTTGTTTCCCACATGAGGGCTTGCTTTGCTATTCGGTTATTATCTATTCTCATCACATGTCCAACATATGACCATCGTCTTTTCTTTATTACTGAAGATATTGGTGGTTGATTGGTGATTTCTCTAATTTCCTCGTTTGTTTTGAATTCGTTCCACGCTATACCAAGTATTTTCCTTAGACATTTATTTTCGAATGCGTTCAACTTTGTTTCTATATCTCTTGTTGTTTTCCAGCTTTCACATGCATACGTAAGGGTTGATAGTACATTTGATTTGAATAGTCTAAGTTTTGTGTTTGTGCTGATGAGTTTTGATTTTCACAACTTTTCAAGGCTTCATTGATAATTACAAGCACAAATTCTAGGTTGTATAACTCTAAAATAACATCTTATACTTATGATATTATAATTATATATATGTATATATATATATACACATTTTTGACAATAGAAACAAGAAAAAGAGTTCTTAAATGTTTCGTACAGCCAGTCTTAACATATGGATGCGAATCATGGACAATAGGACAACAGACAAAAAAATCACTGGAGTCTGTAGAAATCTGGTTTTACAGAAGAATGTTGAGAATACCATGGACAGCTAAGAAGAGTAATGAAGATTTTCTGAGAGAGGTCAAAGCAAAAAGAGAGCTAATTTCCAATATTAGGAAGAAACAATCATCATTTTTGGCCATGTAATGAGAAGAGAACAACTGGAATATATTGAAACAACTGGAAAAATTGCGGGACACAGAGATAGAGGGAAGCAAAGAGAAAAAATAACAGACAGCTTAAGAGAATGGCTTGGCAGAAGGTCAACAACAGAAATGACAAATAGCTGCCGAGATCGAAAGTTGTGGAGAGACATGATCGCCTACGCCAGCAGACCCGGTACTTGATGATGATGATATATATATATATATATATATTTAGGTCAAAAATTCTTTTTATATATATATATATATATATTCTATTCTATATTCTAGTACCCCCATGTTTTTGGGATAATGTGTGTGGTTGGTATTACGCCCGTGCCGCTTTACTTTCCCAGAAAAAATACGGTACCCATTAAAGGCTGGGTGAACCTGGAAGCCGCCGGTAGGGTTCGAACCCTACCTCTTGTCCTCTGTAATCCAGTTCAGTTCACTAACCACTGAGCTATCGCGGCTCCCATTTTATATATATATATGGCCTTTGGTATCTTGATGGACGGTTGGTAGCAAGCAATCATGAAAAGGCAGTAAAAAAAAAAAAGTAAAGTACCCCCGTCACGCCAAGTGGCAGCGTATAGGGAATATGGTGTTAGTGACCATCAATTTTACAGATCTTCGGCACATGATTTTTGGGGTAATGTGGTCTGTATTATGCCCGCACCGCTTTACTTTCCCAGAAAAAAATCTGGTACCCATTTAAGGCTGGGTGAACCCAGAAGCCGTCGGTTGGGATCAAACCCTACCCCTGTCCTTTGTAGTCCAGTTCACTAACCACTGAGCTATTGCGGCTCCCATGAAAAGGCAGTAGTTTGGTAAAAATATTAGTATCTTATGCTGGATGCTGCTTTGCTGAACAGCTTCTCTCATAGCTGAATATGCCAATAGTGGACAGAGATCCATCTGCAGAATGAACAGGATGTGTTTGTGATTCCTGGCCTCATCTCCTTTCTCTTGTGCCTATTGTCTTCTGAATTTGATATCAGCACTGCCTCGAAGTTGCTATGCAATTTTTAAAATATTTTTGTTCTCCATGTGCTACGATCCACAGCCAAATTTATCTAGTTTCTTTCACTGATAGAGAATTCCCTCAAGGAAGCTCTGCAAACATCCTTATATCTCATCACTGGTCTGCCCTTTGGTCTCTCTCTGCCCTTAAGTTCACTATACAATATTTGTTTGGGAATATGAATATTTGCCATTCTTCTTACATGGCCCAGCCACCTTAGTCTATGACTCCTAGATGTTGCCATGATGGATAGGAGTTTGGCTCTTTAAAACATTAGAGTTAGTTACTTTGTCCTGCCATTTGATGTTCATAGTCTTTTGAAGGCAACTCACACAAAAGCTGTTTAACCTTTGCTCCTGCCTTGCATAGGTAGTCCAAGTTTCTGATCCTGTATTTCTTCTGCTGTGTCTTAATGAAGAAACTGACATTCTGTATGCTTGCTATGCCTGGGCCAGTTACATGGAGATAGTGCTTTGCCCAAAACACACTACCCCCTCTCTGCTCCTCTTTGAAGTGTTCCAAAGGAGGGACAAGGTCCTTACATCAGAACCAAAGTTGAGCTGCAAGGGATGCCAAAAGATGGATAATACACCACCAACTCTATATCTTCTCTTTTCTCAATTTTTATATATAAGAATTATATGTTGTTTTAATCCTAGATAGTAATATCATGGTAAAAATTACAGCATCAAAACACAAATTTGTCCAAATTTGACATTTTGTCATGTTCACACATTTCACCCATCATTGTACCTTCATAATTACAACTTTCAGTGACCCCAGAGTGTTGGATTTGTTTCCATTGTTGGTGGATTTTTTTGTGTGTGTGATTTCGTGCAAAAAAAAAAATCAAAATAAAGCAATTTTAAAGAAATTTGTTGATTTTTTTTTTTCTGTGACCAGGGAAATTTCCTTGGTCGTTGGTTGACATCAAACAACCCTTTGTAAATCGGGTAACAGAGAATAATGCTATAATGTAGCTAAACATATTGACAGACTTACAGTGTCCATACCAATAGACATTGTAACATGTCCGACCCATGAAGTCAAATTCAGGTCATAAAGCAACCTGAGACAGGAAATCTGAGTTCCCAGTGTCTCTCCTAGTGTAAACACACAGCTGTTTGTCGAAAAGTTCAAAGAAAACACTATCTTTAGAGTCTCTAATGTTACAATTAAGTGGTAGTAATTTTTACAACTGTATCATAAACAAGTGAGATAGGTATCATAATTAAGGGTAAAGTGAGTGAATAGGGGGCAGAATACATTTCTGTATTTTGTAAATACACTGGATGAAATTCTGAAGTCCCTCAATTATGGACAATCATCATCAAGCATCATACTCACAGGTGTAAGTGACAATTTCTCTTACACAACTTTATAACTCCACACCTGTTTTTTCAACACTACTGTTTATCCTCCACCAGGCCATTCTCTTGCTTTTCCCTCTGTCTTCCTCTATCTTCTCTTTCCTCAATTTTTTTTCCGTTATAATATATTCCAGAAGCTACAATCTCATTATAGGGCCAAAACAAAAATTAATTTTGTCATTTACGTAAAAAAACAACTATTTAAGACATCTTACTTTTTTAGTGTTTACTAATGGAATGTGTAGTCCTCTTCATAATCTACCCTTAAAAGGACAATAAGTGGTCGTTGATGCACTTGTGTTGTGCCTTTTTTAGTTAAAAAGATCTGACTTCAGTACAGCATTTATAGGGTGCCGTGATAGCTTAGTGGTTAGTCAACTGGACTACAAAGGACAAGAAGTTGGGTTTGATCCTGATCAACGGCTTCCAAGTTCATACAGTCTTAAATGGGTACCATATTTTTTTCTGGGAAAGTTAACCGCACAGGTGCAAATCCAAGCACATTACCCCAAAAATCATTTGCCAAAGGTCTATACAAACAATCAATTCAACAATGCAGTACAAACAAACAACTCAGCAATGAAGAACAAACAATGAATTCACCAATGAAGTACAAACAATGAACCCAACAATGAAGCACAAACAATTAACCCAACAATGAAGTACATTGGACCCAACAATGAAGTACAAACAGCTTATCCAACAATGAAGTACAAACAATGAACCCAACTATGAAGTACAATGAACCCAACAATGAAGCACAAACAATTAACCCAACAATGAAGTACAATGAATCCAATAATGAAGTACAAACAGCTTATCCAACAATGAAGTACAAACAATGAACCCAACTATGAAGTACAATGAATCCAATAATGAAGTACAAACAGCTTATCCAACAATGAAACACAAACAATGAACCCAACAATGAAGTACAAACAATGAACCCAACTATGAAGTACAATGAATCCAATAATGAAGTACAAACAGCTCATCTAACAATGAAATTCATTGAACCTAACATTGAAGTAGAAACAATGAAAGTAAGTAAAGTACCCCGTCACGCCAAGTTTCAGCACATGATTTTCTTGGGGTAATGTGGTCGGTATTACGCCCATGCCACTTCACTTTCCCTGAAAAAAAATCAGGTACCCATTAAAGGCTGGCTGAACCCGGAAGTCGTCGGTTGGGATCGAATCCTACCTCTTGTCCTTTGTAGTCCAGTTCACTAACCACTGAGCTATCACGGCTCCCAGAAACAATTAACCCAACTATAAAAGTACAAACAATGAACCCAACTATAAAAGTACAAACAATGAACCCAACTATAAAAGTACAAACAATGAACCCAATAAAACAAATGCACAAACATTTTGTCATAAAATAAAGAAAAGAATAAACTTACTTGACATTTTCTCCCCTATTCTGAGCATTGATCTCATTTAGCGACCTTGCTTGTGTGTTCACAATATGTGGGTCGAGTAAGTTTTGTACTTCGTGTTTAGGCAAATTATTCTGTTGATTTCTCTGAGACATATGCTCTGACATGGATGTCAATGTAACTGGTGAAATAGATTGATGAACTTCATTTACTTGTCTCACATTTGAAAAATGGTCAAAGCCACTTGATTGTTGTCTGGAGGCACTCATGAAGCAGACAGGATCTGATATATTATTGTTAAAGGATGTGGGAACCGCAGAAGCTACACCCACTCTTGTGTTACTTTGTTTTAGGAACCTCCTCACTATGTGCCCCTGGCCATCAGCAACCAATGAATTACAAAATACATCAAAGCAATCTCGTTTCTGAATCACATCCAAGAGCTTTTCCACTTGATCTTCTGGTGACCTGTTACTCTGTTCAAAATGTAAATTTAACAAGTTTAAATATAACTCGTAAATATATGAGAGATTCTATACAATTATGTTGAAAAAAAAAAGTAATCAGTTCTGCTGCAAATGTAAAAATTGTCATAAAGCATATAATACTGTAAAGGATGTGACATATTTAATTTTACAGTTCTTGTATACAGAGCCTTTACCATTGTACTCTGACCCATTGACATTTTGATCTCTTGCTTGATTAGGAGATCTCAATACTGTAAACAAACTCCATGGCAGTAATGATGGTCCTTTATATTAGTATACGACAATACAATCTGGAAGCATTGGAATTAATCACATTTTTAAAAAAATATGTTCACACATGTGGAATCATAGGTGTGTGGGGGATATTTTGTTGCTCACATGTTTTAGCCCTAGATTACAATTCCATAGTAAAAATTACTACTTCAAAATACATTTTTTTTATTGACAGTTTCTCACAAGCAAACATTCTCTCCTCTCCCCCCTCCTCCAATACCTTCATAAATATCACTTCCGGTGACCTCTGAGTCTTTAATTTCTTTCCTTTGATGTTGGATAATTTTTTTTTTTTCATTCACATAGTAAAAAGTAGGGAGGGTGGTCTACAGGTAAGATGTCAGCCTCTAGACAAGAAGGTCCCAGATTTGATTCCCAACACAGGCTGTGGGCTATTTTTTTACATAAATAAAATTGAATCCTTGGCTTTACTCTCTCCTGGTCTTAGGGTAGTGAGATCTGATGTCTAGTCCTCTCAGAAAATTGCAAAAAACAGGAAGTCTTGTGTGCATGTTTTAGAACCCTTGACAGTTGGAAATTGAAAAGAGTAGGCCAAAAATTCAGCTGCCCAGGAAAAAATCTGCCCAAAATGTTAAAACTCTTGACAATAAAAATATGAGAGTACCTCTGAAGTTGGAGACTATCTGCCTGTATGGTGGGGTACACTTGAGCACACAGCTGCCAATGTGAAAAATTGGAAAAAGTGATTTTCACACAAAAGTTCAGTCCCCCTGGATTTTGTTAGAAATTTGAAGCTGGTGAGCGCAAATAAACAAACAAACACATTGCTGAAGTTACATTCAGAGGAACTAGGTCCTAGTTTATGTGACAACAAACCTTTATTATTCTATTGATGGTTCTGATGGTAAGAACACCTTTAGCCAAGAGTTGTGAAAATAGTCCATTCTCAATCTCGATAGATTCCACCAGTTCAACTCTCCACTTGCGCAACAATGCCCGCTGTTCCGGCTCCATAATGAAACTTCACTGAAATATCACAAGTGATCAGTGTAAAGAATCAGGAACCATGTACAATAAGAGCGACATAAATTACAATTAACACTTTAAAATCAGACTTTCTGTCATTTAAAATGTAGCAGTAAAAGGTGTTGCCAACATAAACAATTTGAGACCAGGCATGTCGTAAGAGGCGACTATTGCTAAGGAATGTTTGGTGAGGGACTAGCTACCCCTGTACTTCATCTTCTTTCCTTCCTCATCTGCCTTTCAGCGTCAAGGGGAGATATAATCTGTGGTCTTTTGCTCTTCTGTTTGCCTCTGTTGCTGTTATGTTTCGTAGTGCTTCTAATATTCCTTCGATCCATCTTTTTCGTGGTCGACCCTTGGGTCTGGTGTTCTCACAATATTTGTTGAGGGCTCGTTGTGTTGTGTTTTGATCTTTCTGCCTTGACACATGGCCAAACCATTTTATCTGTTGTTTCCTTATATATTCTATGGCGGGGGCTATTCCTAGCTTTTTTCTCAGTTCTTAATTTGTTCTTATCTCTCAGACTGTTTCCTGTCATTCGTCTAAAACATTTCATCTCAGTAGAGGTTATTTTTCTTATTGTTCTTGCATCTAGGGTCCAGGTCTGGCATTGGTAGCACAACGTTGGGATGAAGATTGTATTGTATAGTGCTTGTTTTGCCTCCAGAGTTATTGCCTTGTTGGACAATCAACAATAAGATGCTAAATGTTTGTGTAAAAACTGGATACAGAGAAATAATTAAGGTGGCCAACCAATGTCAAAGAAAGAAGTGACATCAAAATAGTGAATAAGGAAGGGCCATCATGTCAAGAAAGAAACTGACCAGAAATGTTAAATTGAACAAGAGATTTATTTGGTTGATAACAAAATAAACTATAAACTTGTAGATTTAAATAAAATATGGAAGATATTCTCTTTCTTTCTTCCTTCTTCACATCCTCTTATACCCATTCAGGTATCAAAGGAGATACAAAGTTCTGGTTCTCGCAGAAGATATACCTATTTATAATTCATTGAGTATAAAATAATATATAATAAATATGGAAAAGAACATTGGGATTTAATAATAATAATAACATCATATGGAATTCAGGAGGAACTATCACATTGTTGCAAAAATAGAAACTAAATTAAAATATATATATAATCTTCTTATTCTTTGCTTCAGCTCCCTGTGGAGCATAGGTTTTCAACAAACACTTTCCAAGCCATTCTGTTTCTTGCCATTCTTTTGAAATCATTCCATGTATTTCTCATCTTTTTCATCTCTGCTTCCATCTGTTTTCTCCAACCATATATTTTGATCTTCCTCTTTGTCTTTTTGCTTGGGAATTCCAAAAAAGGGCATGTTGTGCAATGCTCTCGGTTGAGTTCTGTAGTGTATGTCATATCTAGCGCCCATCATCTTCATTGTATCTCTTTGTCCACTGGTATTTGACTGGAACTTTCCCATAATTCTATATTAGTGATTTTGTCCTGCCATTTCCATTCTTTTATTCTGCGCAAGCATCCATTAATGAAGGTCTGCAATCTTTTATATGTCATTTTTGCTGTTCTCCATGTTTCACAGCCATATAATGGCACTGATATAACATTTTAATTGAAAATTTTTATTTCTGTATTTAATCTAATAAATATATTTAAAATAATAAATATATTATCTAATAATATAATGACTTAATTGACTATATATATATATATACCTTTACTTGGCTAGTCAAAACACAGTAGTACAAGGAAACTCTGTCCAATTTCAAACTACTGAAGTCGAAGTAGGACCTGACACAAAAGAAACAAATATTTACACACTTATTATGTTGACAATTATTTAAAAAGTTATACATTTTTTAACTAATTAATTTTGCCTTAAACAAAATGACTAAGGGAACATAATGTGCACACAGTGAGCTGTATTTTACATCTGGATCGTGTTTTGATATTCTGAATGCTTACTATGAATGATGGTATCATATGACAAAGGACAGATAGACTGCATTCACTTTCAGTGCTGCTGCACCTTATGTTTTTTTATGTGTGCTGTGGCTGCTATGATGAGGACTGCAGCTACTTTTCTTTGTTTGGACCCTTCAGTTAGATGAGATGTTAAATCGGATGATTCCACTGGCACGGGCGGTTGAGCAATTATAGATTTTAATTTCTTTGCAGTGATACCAGGGCCTTCGGCTTACAACTATTACTACAATTACACCATAATGTTAAAAAATATTGTGGAGGCCCAGTTTTTGGACAGTGTCTGACAGTTAAATTTTCCATTTCCAGAGCTCTGTTGTGGTCAGTGGTACAGCTAACAAAATACAGTTACAGTATTAATATACTATTAACTATACATACAGTACAATTAAGTATAGCATAAGTAAAAATAAAAAATAATTTATTTAAGCTTAAGGTGTGTTGCATCCAATCCATCTTCTTCTCTTCTTCCTCCAACTCCTTTTGTACCCGTTTGGGTGTCAAGGGAGATGTAAAGTTCTGGACGAGAGGCCATTTGGTGGCTTCACTCATTGTCACTTGATATTGTAGTGTTTCTTTGATGTTGTCTGCCCATCTTACTCTGAGTCTGCACCTTGCTCTTTTCCATTCTCCTCTTTTAACATATTCTTTGTATGATAAGAAATCACACAACATTCTTTTCTAGACGGGCAAACAAGTTTGTTATTTCCGTATGTAGTTAGAATTGTTCATTGCCTACTATTTCTGTTATATCATTTAAGATTTTGTCTTTTCTGATCACTCCAAGCACTTTTCTCATACATCGCATCTCTCCAATTCACACTCAATAATAATTTATTTGATACTTGACTCCATACTGTTTTTTTAACTATAATAACGATGTTTGAAATTGTATAGTCTCCATTTGATTAAAATTCATTACTAATTATAAGGACAACTTTTTCAAACTCACATACAGTACCATGATGTCTTATTTTATCCTTATGTCATGATAACAGATAAGACTTATTTATGCTTTAGATAGACACTGAATATATCATCATCGAGTGCCATCTCCGCATCGAAAGTCCGCATCTCTTGCTTTGATGGTGCAGGTTGTCAAACTGAATATAATATTTAAATATTACTATTCTTATTCCTTCCAGCACTGATAAACGGCACATAGGGTCTCCCAAAAATTTCTATTCTGGATGAGCTGTTCGATTATATAGAGAGTGAGTCTATGTCTGCTAACCTTATCTCTTTTGTTAGAGTTCTTTAGGTCATCCTTTTTTCCCCTGACCTGAAGTTTCCAATTTGAGAACCTGCTTAGCATTTCACTGGTCTTGTCTTCTAAAAACATGCTCTGCATATGTGAATCTTCTTTTCTTAATAGTCATCATAATCTGGTTGCATGTTATCTGCATTCACTGCATCCCATCTGAAAGAATTCTTGTTTCTAGCCAAATCTGCCACAGAACATTGCATTCACCACAGCTCATTTGAAAGAATATCTGTCTTTAGCCAGATTTTCCACTTGTCATCTCAAGGTCTCTTTGATGTTATGGAACCACCTTCTTCTTGGTCTGCCCCTGATGTGTTGCCCAGGAACCATGCCTTCCCTTACTGTTCCTTCCAGTTCACTGTGTCTTTTGACATGACCATAGTATTTTAATTTTCTCAGTAGAATGGTGTTTTCAACCCAGTTCTTTTAATGTTTAAATCTTTTAATATGTCTTCATTGATCTTTTTTATTATCTGATGTATCTTAAGGATTTTTCTGTAGCCTTTTGTTTTGAATGAATCAATTTTTATCTTTGCTGTTTGCAAGATTGTCCATGATTCACAGCTGTATGTTGCTATCAGGAAGACACATCTACTTAGCAATTTCAATTTTACTGTCTTACTGGTATTGTGCCACATGTTCTTCATAGCGTTTAATTTTTGTGTTGCTGTTGCTAATCTTCTTTTCATATATTTCTGGCAGTCTCCAATGTTAGTTACTAGAGATCTCAGATATTCATTTTTTTTACAATTTCTAGATCTTCACTGTCGATGGTGATTTTAGCTTGGCTTTATGTTTTATCAGTGGACATTATCTTAGTTTTTTGTTTAGATAAAGGTTTTGTTCTTCAGTATGTTTTTTTAACACACTCAGTTATCTCTTAATCCTTCTGCACTGTTAGATAGGAGGACTGTATCATCAACATATTTGAGTTCTGGAATTATGTTGCCATTTATTGTGAAGGGGTCTAACTTCATTTCTGACATTTCTCATGATGTTCTCAGCATAGATGTTAAACAGGTTTGGAGAAAGGATGCATCCCTGCCTCAGTCCTTTTAAACTTCAAACCAATTTGATGTTTCGCTTGCTATTCTGATAGCTGCTCGCTGTTCATAATATCATCATCATCATCATCAAGTACCGGGCCTGCTGGCGTAGGTGATCATGTCTCTCCACAACTTTCGATCTCGACGGCTATTTATCATTTCTATTGTTGACCTTCTGCCAAGTCGTTCTCTTAAGCTGTCTGTTATTTTTTCTCTTTACTTCCCTCTATCTCTTCGTCCCTCAATTTTTCTGGTTGTTACAATATATTCCAGTTGTTCTCTTCTCATTACATGGCCAAAAATATAATATAGTGATTCGATAAGTTGTATTAGGTTTGTTGTAAAGCTCATATCTTTCACGATGTTCCACAGTTTCTGATGTTGTACGCAGTCAAGGCCTTGCTGTAATCTATGAAGAATGTATGTTGTTCTGTGTTGTATTCCCTACACTTCTCAAAGATGTTTCTCACATTAAAGACGTGGTCCAGGTACCTCTTCTATGTCTGAAGCCTACTTCAACTCTATGAAGTTCTTGTTACAACTTTATTGCTAACCTATTCATGATGATTCACAAGAGTATTTTGCTGGCATGGCTTATTAGGTCAATAGTTCTGTAGTTGGAACACAGCTTTAGATTTCTTTTCTTTGGAATGGGGAATGTAAATTGATCTTTTCCAGGCTTTTGGCAAGGTATGTAAAGTAGATCTATACTGCTACCAAGGTACATAAAGTAGATCTGTACTGCTACCAAGGTACATGAAGTAGATCTAAACTGCTACCAAGGTACATAAAGTAGATCTGTACTGCTACTAAGGTACATGAAGTAGATCTATACTGCTATCAAGGTACATAAAGTAGATCTATACTGCTACCAAGATACATAAAGTAGATCTATATTGCTATCAAGGTAGATAAAGTAGATCTAAACTGCTGCCAATGTACAAAAAGTACATCTAAACTGCTTTTCTTTGGAATGGGGAATGTAAATTGATCTTTTCCAGGCTTTTGGCAAGGTATGTAAAGTAGATCTATACTGCTACCAAGGTACATAAAGTAGATCTGTACTGCTACCAAGGTACATGAAGTAGATCTATACTGCTACCAAGGTACATAAAGTAGATCTGTACTGCTACTAAGGTACATGAAGTAGATCTATACTGCTATCAAGGTACATAAAGTAGATCTATACTGCTACCAAGATACATAAAGTAGATCTATATTGCTATCAAGGTACATAAAGTAGATCTAAACTGCTACCAAGGTACATGAAGTAGATCTAAACTGCTACCAAGGTAGATAAAGTAGATCTAAACTGCTGCCAATGTACAAAAAGTACATCTAAACTGCTACCAAGGTACATAAAGTAGATCTAAACTGTTATCAAGATACATAAAGTAGATCTAAACTGCTACCAAGGTACATAAAGTAGATCTAAATTGCTACCAAGGTACATAAAGTAGATCTAAACTGCTACCAAGGTACATAAAGTAGATCTAAACTGCTATCAAGGTACATAAAGTAGATCTAAACTGCTATCAATGTACATAAAGTAGATCTAAACTGTTACCAAGGTACATAAAGTAGATATATACTGTTACCAAGGTATATAAAGTAGATCTATACTGCTACCAAGATACATAAAGTAGATCTATATTGCTACCAAGGTACATAAAGTAGATCTGTACTGCTACCAAGGTACATAAAGTAGATCTAAACTGCTACCAAGGTACATAAAGTAGATCTATACTGCTACCAAGGTACATAAAGTAGATCTATACTGCTACCAAGGTACATAAAGTAGATCTAAACTGCTACCAAGGTACATAAAGTAGATCTATACTGCTACCAAGGTACATAAAGTAGATATATACTGCTACCAAGGTACATAAAGTAGATCTATACTGCTACCAAGGTACATAAAGTAGATCTAAACTGCTACCAAGGTACATAAAGTAGATCTATACTGCTACCAAGGTACATAAAGTAGATCTATACTGTTACCAAGGTATATAAAGTAGATCTATACTACTACCAAAGTACATAAAGTAGATCTGTACTGCTACCAAGGTACATGAAGAAGATCTAAACTGTTACCAAGGTACATGAAGTAGATCTAAACTGCTACCAAGGTACATAAAGTAGATCTATACTGCTACCAAGGTACATAAAGTAGATCTGCACTGCTACCAAGGTACATAAAGTAGATATATAGTAGATCTATACTGTTACCAAGGTATATAAAGTAGATCTATATAGCTATTGATGTATATAAAGTAGATCTATACTGCTACCATGGTGCATAAAGTAATTCACTTCCTGCACCTTCTTCCAATACAGGAAAATATTGCCTTTTGGTACAACCCCAGTTGTCATTATTTTAGTCTTCTCTCAGTTCATTTAAAATTCTATCCTGCCTGCCAGTCACTGATGATAGAGAATCTGTGGTGTCCTGTATCTTATGTATACTATCACAAAGGAGCACAATATCATCTGCAACATCTTCCAGTTGTCCCATTGAGCCACTTAACACTGTTTTTGCCAGTACAACAGTTCTTCATTATGTCATCAATGGATGCTCCAAACAACAAAGGTGATACATCCCTGTTTTATTCCTGTTTCGATCTGGAACAACTCAATCAATCCTTCCTCAGTACAAGCTGCACATGCATAGTATATCTGACTTTACACTTTACTTATTACAATAGGACTTATGACGTTAACCTTACTTTACTTACTACTTTAGCTTTACTGTTACTGACTTTACACTGTACTTGCTATTTTACACTTTACTTTACTGGCTTATACTTTACTTGCTACTTTACACTTTACTGGCTTTATACTTTACTTTACTGGCTTATACTTTACTTTACTGGCTTATACTTTACTACTTTACACTTTACTTGCTACTTTACACTTTACAGGCTTTATACTTTACTTTAATGGCTTATACTTCACTACTTTACACATCACTTGCTACTTTACACTTTACTTGCTGCTTTACACTTTACTTGCTACTTTACACTTTACTTTACTGGCTTTACACTTTACTTTATTGGCCTTACACTTTACTTGCTACTTTACAGGCTTTACACTTTACTTGCTACTTTACACTTTACTTTACTGGCTTTACACTTTACTTTACTGGCTTTACACTTTACTTTACTGGCCTTACACTTTACTTTACTGACTTTACTGGGCTTACACTTTACTTTACTGACTTTACACTTTACTTTACAGCTTTACACTTTACTAACTACTTTACACTTTACTTTACTGACTTAACACTTTACTTTAATGACCTTACACTTTACTGACTTTAAACTTTACTTTACAGGCTTTACACTTTACTTGCTACTTTATACTTTACCTGCTACTTTACACTTTACTGACTTTACACTTTACTTGCTACTTTACACTTTACTTTACTGACTTTACACTTTACTTACTACTTTACACTTTACTTACTACTTTACACTTTACTGGCATTATACTTTACTTACTCCTTTACACTTTACTTTACTGACTTTATACCTTACTTAATACAACAGGACTTAAGAATTTAACCTTACTTTACTGACTACTTTAACTTATCTTTTGGTTTTACTTACTACTTTAACCTTACTTTACATTACATTTTAAAATCACTTTGCTTACTACACTTTACTGACTTAACAGTTTTACTTACTACCTTATTTTACTGACTACACTTAAACTTACTTTAACTTTACTAACTACACTTAAAATTACTACTTTAACTTTACTGACTACACTTAAACTTACTACTTAACTTTACTGACTACACTTAAACTTACTACTTAACTTTACTTACTACACTTAAACTTACTGCTTTAACTTTACTGACTACACTTAAACCTACTACTTAACTTTACTGACTACACTTAAACTTACTACTTAACTTTACTGACTACACTAAAACTTACTACTTTAACTTTACTGACTACACTTAAACCTACTACTTTAACTTTACAGACTTCACTTAAAATTATTACTTTAACTTTACTGACTACATTTAAACTTACAACTTTAACTTTACTGACTACACTTAAACCTACCACTTTAACTTTACTGACTACACTTAAACTTTCTACTTAACTTTACTGACTACACTTAAACTTACTACTTTAACTTTACTGACTACACTTAAACTTACTACTTTAACTTTACTGTCTACACTACTTAAACTTACTACTTTAACTTTACTGACTACACTTAAACTTACTAATTTAACTTTACTGACTACACTACTTAAACTTACTACTTTAACTTTACTGTCTAGACTTAAACTTACTACTTTAACTTTACTGACTACACTTAAACTTACTAATTTAACTTTACTGACTACACTTAAACTTACTACTTAACTTTATTGACTACACTACTTAAACTTACTACTTTAACTTTACTGTCTACACTTAAACTTACTACTTAACTTTACTGTCTACACTACTTAAACTTACTACTTAACTTTACTGTCTACACTACTTAAACTTACTACTTTAACTTTACTGTCTACACTTAAACTTACTACTTTAACTTTACTGACTACACTTAAACTTACTACTTAACTTTACTGTCTACACTTAAACTTACTACTTTAACTTTAACTTTACTGACTACACTTAAACTTACTACTTTAACTTTACTGACTACACTTAAACTTACTACTTTAACTTTACTGACTACACTTAAACTTACTACTTTAACTTTACTGACTACACTTAAACTTACTACTTTAACTTTACTTTACTGACTACTTGGCACGTCCTGAGACCAGTTCGGGATATCGCACATCATCAGATATCGCTTTCAAAATTCCGAATTCTTACGTAAGTGAGATACTTATAAAAGTTTCATTTAAAATGGATGCCGGATGCCGAAGCAGTGAAGCTGATCAAACAAACAAACTGTCTCATGGCTTTTTGTACCAGCCTCGTTCAGTGTACCCACCACCACAACCAGTCAATTGTTAGCTAACTGTTTTAATATTAAAAACACACTGCTACTGCTTTCTATTGCAAATATACCACTGCACACATAAGGACAGTAAGATACTGTTGCCAGTGTTGCTGAGCCTCATTCAACCAGACCGTGGGTTATATTATATTGGAATATTTTCCCACCTTTCACTTGAGTGTGTTTATATATAGTAACACTGACCACGTGATATCTTCGGGTAAGTTCGTTAAATTGCGGGTCCATCTAGTCGGAAACTTGCTCACATCATCATCATGTGCCGTGTCGGATGGCGTAGGCGAGCATGTTCCTCGATAATTCTCTGTCCTCAGTGCATCGTATCAATTATGTTGCTCGTTTACAATGCCACAACACCAAGCTATCTAGTATATTCTCTCTTTGTCGTCCACAATATATGGTATATTTTCTCTTTATATAGTATATTCTCTCTTTTTCGTCCACAATATATCGTATCTTGCTCTGCATTTTGCAGTTATAACTAAATCTTTAGTTCGGACATGTGTCACCGCAGTAGGGGCATTCACATATCCGCTCCGCTCCAGCAACCATCGAAGTGTTTGTCTACTGACTGTTCCCGTTTTTCATTGATTGACAGTAGTGTTGCGTTCTTTTCCGCTGAGGATGCTTTTCCTGCTTTCGCACTTTGTGGCACTGTTTTCCATCATTCCTTTGACGTGTGGATTATCCTCAGTTTCCTCGACAACATCCTGTGAGATGTGTTCTTTTAAGACCCACGTAATGCCATGCGTGTCCCTCTTTAAAGCTTCTTGCGTTAACCAGTGCAACAGCAGACCCCGCCAAGCTGTCGGTCATTGGCACAAACTCCCGTGTGCCCAGGGTCATATATCCAAGTTCGACTGCTAACATGAGAAGTGTCGAGTAGGTGCACCCATTCCCTGCGGGAATGTTTTGTTTTATGGGTAAATCAAAATTATAGCATGTGTTGTTGGTCTCTTAACCAGCCATATGATAGCTTCTGTCACTGTCTCAATCTCCATACGTGTGCTGAAGGTAGTGGTCTTGTAGTCTTCTCCACCTTTATCTATCAACTTTCCATTATAACACACAACAAAACACCAGCTGCTCCACACATCCATTGTGACCGAGCAATGTTAAAGTTATGAGCTTTTGTGTTTGCCTCTTTGAGAAATGTCCTCGTTGATCTTTTTAGCTGTCCATGGAACTTTCAACATTCTTCTGAGAAACCCCATCTCATTTCCTGACAAGGACAGAAAAATACAATCTTCATTCTAACCTTGTGCTAGTAATGCTGTAGCTGGGTGTCAAACTTTAAGAACAATAAGGAAAATAATCACAACTGAAACTAAATGTCTTGGACGCATAATAGGGTAAAGTCTTAAGGATAAAACCAGAAATTAGGAACTAAGAAAAATGTTTGAAATTACTTCCGTCATTTGAATACAGAAAAACAAACAATAGATACATTATAATGGTTTGGTTACGTTATAGAAGAGAAAAATCAAAATGTGACACAATGATCATTCAACAAATGTTGGTTTGAAGGAATAAAAAAAAAAAAAACACCAGAAAACAGCAGCAGGAAAGACCAAAGAAGAGCAAAAGATCCCAAACTATATCTACCCTCGACATTTATTATTAGGTGCTGTCTTCACATCGAAGGTTTGCTATCACGGAACGTCATTCCATTTTGTCTCTTACTTTGATACTGCATGTTGTTATAAGCTGACTTGTCCATCTTTTCATGTTACTAGTCCATGTTAGTCTTGGTCTGCCTCTTTTACCGTATATTTCCCCTTCCAAGATTACTTTTAGTAGGCTGTTGCGTCTTTTAACATGGCCCAAAAATCTCATATGTCTTGTTTGAGTTTGTTTAGTAGTTCTCTTTTCACTTTGAGTTGTTTTATAAAACTTCATCATTTGTTTTATCTGAGAAGCAAATGCGCAAGTAAGATGTACTATATTACACACTTCAGGCGCGCTGTGGCGAATGCAACATTCTGTGGGAGATCTGGCTAGAGACAGATTCGTTCAGACGGGCTGAGATGAATGTAACGTTCTGTGGGAGATCTGGCTAGAGACAGATTCGTTCAGACGGGCTGAGATGAATGTAACGTTCTGCAGCTGCAAAGGACATGTAACCTGATGATGAAAACCATGCTTTCCTTTGTTTGTTTATGTATTCTATGTCGAGAATTATTCCTAGATTTTTCTCAGTTCTCCACTTCTAATCGTAACTCTCGTGCTGTTCCTACATCTAACCTCTTTACCCCAACTGGTAAAAGTCTGCGAATCGAGGAGGAAGAGGTATGTTTTACAGCACTCAGAAAAAATGACAAATAAACAAAAGAAAAACAAAAACAAAGAGCAATATATGGTCCGAAGCAGGATCGAACCCGTACTCCTTGGCACTGCGCCTTGCCACGAGTTAGCTGAGTGGCAGTGTTCAAATGGCAGGACAAAATAACCAACTTAACTGTCCTGCAACATGCTAAGACCCCAACAATCATGTCGATGCTCGAAGACCAAGATGGCTGGGGCACGTCCAGCGAATGGAAGAAAAGCGCATTCCTAGGCAAATACTATATGGTGAACTAATACACGGAAAAAGACAAATCGGCAGACCTAAACTACGATATAGAGATATCTGTAAATCATCTCTGAAAGACTTCTCCATCTGTGAAAATGACTGGGAACATCTGGCAAGTGATCGCTCATCATGGAGAGCATGTATAAGGAATGGTATAATATCATTTGAGACTGTGCTAAGGCAAAACTTAGAAGAGAAAAGACTCTTGCAAAAGGATGGAAAACCTTGTGGATCAGTGGGCCTGACTTGTTCATTCTGTGACCGTGTGTGTTTGTCAAACATTGGTAGAATTAGCCACGAGATAAGCTGTTCGACAAAACAAAACCTCAAAAAATACACAATAGCCTCCACTAGACCGTCTGTTTGACAAGACGAAAAGGGCCATATAGTGTTCCCTAGCGTTCGGCTTCTTCCGACTTCGCCTCGGAAGTTTCCCTCTATAATAATATTCATTCATTATTATTTGTCTCTGGTAACAGTCTCGCTCAGATCAGGTGTAAGACAGGGGTGCGTACTATCCCCCCCCCCCCTACTGTTTATTACATACATGGACCATATATGCAAGCTAGCCAACCCATCAGAGACAGAGGAGATCAACGAGCTTCTATTTGCAGACGACCAGGCTCTAATACATGAAGCAATAGAAGACCTACAAGAACACTTAAACAAACTCAACAACTCAGGTACAAAATACAACATGAAAATCAACATCAACAAAACAGAAGTCATGAATGTCGCCAAAAATAAACAGAACATCAACATAACTATAGAAGGCAGACAACTAAAACAAGTAGAGGAATTCAAATATCTAGGAAGTTTAATGACAAACGATAATTCCCAAACAGCAGAGATAGAATCAAGATGCAACAAAGCTTGTCAAATCATCGGACAGCTATCACCACTATTGTCCAACAAGGAAATAACTCTAGAGGCAAAACGAGCACTATACAATACAATCTTCATCCCAACGTTGTGCTACCAATGCCAGACCTGGACTCTAGATGCAAGAACAATAAGAAAAATAAGCTCTACAGAGATGAAATGTGTTAGACGAATGACAGGAAACAGTCTGAGAGATAAGATTAGAAATGAAGAACTGAGGAAAAAAGCTAAGAATAGCCCCCGCCATAGAATATATAAGGAAACAACAGATAAAATGGTTTGGCCACGTGACAAGAAGGCAGAAAGATCAAAACACAACACAACGAGCCTTCAACAAACGTTGTGAGAACACCAGACCCAAGGGTCGACCACGAAAAAGATGGGTCGATGGAATATTAGAAGCATTAGGAAACATAACAGCAGCAGAGGCGAACAGAAGAGCAAAAGACCGCAAATTATATCTTCCCTCTACGCTGAAAGGCAGATGAGGAAGGAAAGAAGAAGAAGAAGAAGGTAACACCAGTCTCGCCCCAAGTCTGTTATCTTCGTCCTAAAATCATCTCGCAATTTTGAACACGGACAGTCGAGACCTCAGACATCCCACTTCAATCATCAAAATACCGGAGAGGTGGTACACAGGCCGGTTGGGATCATAGCTACCAGAATGTGAGACTCGCATAGGTCCAGCAGGCATTTATTAAGTCAAGGTGGTGTAGAGGTTGTTTCTTTGATATTGAGAATAATTTCCTGGTCCTGTGACTAACCGACTCAGCTGTCACAGTTCTGGCTGGGGACGGGCCGTCCATGATTTCGTTGTCGCTGCAATAAATATACAGTAGTACATTGTAACAACATTACTACACACTTTTTCTTATTGTAGTTACATGCCATTTATTTGGATTTAACCAAAAGTTAATTCCAAAAGTGGAATTATTTGGAAATTTTCCGTTTTAAACTGTTTCTTAGTGAGAAGGATAGAAGTCATGTTTGTTTATGTTTAGTTTGTGTATTGCACGAGCCATATTTTCAATTATATATATATCATATCACATAATAACATATATATATTGAATTGTAAGTTGCCACTTGTTGATCATTCTCAATCATGACTAGTGATAGTGGGTGGTGATGGTCACAGGCCAGGCCTGTCCTTGTTTATTATTGTCAACTGTTGGTAGGTGCTAGTGTGTGTTAGTTGTGTACTCACTGACTGGAGTTACAATAACAATGCAACATCAATATCAATCGTCACTAGTAGAAAGTTAAGAAAGAGAACCAATATTAGAGTGTAGTGTTAGATTTGAGTTAAAAGAACGTGTAACAGTATAGTATAACTGTTACTTAACTAGTCAATGACTGTGTTGTGCTATTACTGTGGTTATCTGCATTTCAACATTTTATTAAATCAATTTAATTTATATTGGATGCATTAAGCGTGCAAAACCGTGATTGTGATAGATTATATTGGTTTTTATATATCGATCTGTTCTTATTTAATTGTTCATCTATGATCTTGCTGGTTTATTAGATTCACTAGTACAGTAGTAACAGTAATAATACAAATGTGTCTCTCTGTGTATTATTGACAAACAGTACACATAGATAGACTAAATACATTTTAATTTCTAGATATTAACTATCAAAGTGGAAGTTATTCTTAGTAGGCCCTATTATACTTATACTATAATCACTATTGTGACTATTATTTTATGTTACTTTATTGCATTTACTAAACTTTACGTCAAGAGTAGTATATGGGAAGATCTCAAGTTATTTATATGTTAAAAAATTATTTTAATATTCTTATTAAGTACGTTTTGCCATTGAGGTGTTTCTTTTTTAAAAATAAAATATTGCATTGTTTTTCCTATTTGATATATATTATTATAATAAAACTTTCACTTTATATAAAAATTATAATTTAACTTATCTTATTATTAATTTAACTTATTATATAATTTCACTTATAATAAAAATTTCACTCTGGATTACAGTGTATGACATATAATTAAACACCAAAGGATGAATAAATCATGCATTTATTCTTTTATTATTTAATTGTCCTTTCAAACTGAGTCAGCACATAGGGCAGATATTTCAGACTGTTCCTGTCCAGTGATCTTTGCTATTAAGTGTCAGCTTTTGCAAAGGGCCTGTATCTCACATACGTTCTTGCTCTGGGTGAGCTTATTCATCTCGGCAAGTGATCTAATGCCCTCTGCTGTTGCTTCTCATCAAAGTGTTCACTTTAGTGTTTCTCTAGGTTGGCCTCCTTTTTCTTGCCTTCTATTGTTCAATTGAGTGCATGCTTTGAGATTCTCTTGTTGTCTCTTCTCACGTGGCCAACTTGTATCCACTTTCTTTTCTTGATTATAGATGATATTGTTGAATGCATGGCCATTAATGCACTAATCTATTAAATAGCAGATCACTTAAGCAAAAATAATACAACAAAAACATATAAAATAGTTAAAGGCTTAAGTTCAGATCAAGAAAACATCCACAATAATACTCTATAAATCAAGAAAACATCCACAATAATACTCTATAAATCAAGAAAACATCCACAATAATACTCTATAAATCAAGAAAACATCCACAATAATACTCTATAAATCAAGAAAACATCCACAATAATACTCTATAAATCAAGAAAACATCCACAATAATACTCTATAAATCAAGAAAACGTCTCACCAAAGTGCATGGGATTACCAATCAATGAACAGAATACATGATCAAATGGTATAACATTGTAAGTGAGAGGCATTGATAAATGAACTTACTATTATTTGCAACAAAATCTGGTATACAGAGGAGTGACTATCATCATGGACCCAGTCCTTAATTATCACTATCCCAAAGAAAAGAAACTGAAAAAAAGAATGCAGGAAAAACACAACTACAGGACCATCAGTCCTACTAACCATCCAAGCAAAGTAATGTTGAAAATTATATTTAACCAATTACAACCACAGTCAGAAAAGATCGACATCTCCACAACTTATTAACTGAACTCTACCAGCACCACAGGGTCGCCCTGCAGTGGATTCCATCTCACTGTGGAATACCAGGAAACGAGAGAGCAGATCAAATGGCACGGAAGGTGCAACAGGCATATAACCAGATGCACCAGTTACATATCATCAGAAGAAACAGATAATCAAATCAATCAGAGAACCACAATCCCCAAATCAGGATGCCTTTCATAATATGAAAAGATGGGAACAAGTTATCATTATATGCCTCAGAACAGGGCACAATCGACTCCACAGTCACATGTATACAAAATTCAAGATCGGTACGTCAACTACATGTATATGTGGACAGGCGTCCCAGACTGTTGAACACATACTACAAGACTGTACTGAATATAGTAGACTGAGGAAAATCCATTGGCCCATAGATACAACACTACAGACAAAACTATATGGACCACTGCAAAAATTACAAAACATAGTAAAATTTATGCTGGAAATGATTTAGCAGATATAGACAATACTTCATGGGAATAAAAGATAGATAGATCTTAGAAAGAATTATGGTGGATGTTTTAGAAGATCATGAAAGTATTGTCTGTATTGTTGGCAGAACTATTAATAGCCTGCAGTTTGTTGATATTGATGGCATGGCAGAAACAAAACAAGAACTAGCGAACCTGGTACACAATAACTCAATAAAACATCTGGTGCATATGGCATGCATTTGAAAAAAAAAAAAAAATTGAAGACCAATAACCACAAGGGCATTGTTGCAAAAGTCAAAATAAATGGACAAGAACCAGAAACAGTTCTTCTTCTTCTTTCCATCCTCATTTGCCTTTCGGCGTCGAGGGGAGATATAATTTTCAGTTTTTTGCTCTTCTCTTCACTTCTGCTGCTGTTATGTTTCCTAGTGCTTCTAATATTCCATCAATCCATCTTTTTTGTGGTCAATCCCTGGGTCTGGTATTCTTGCAACGTTTATTGAAGACTCGTTGAGTTGTGTTTTGATCACTCTGCCTTGTCACGTGGCCAAACCATTTTATCTGTTGTTTCTTTATATATTCTATGACAGGAGCTATTCCTAACTTTTTCTCAGTTCTTCATTCCTCATCTTATCTCTCTCAGGCTGTTTCCTGTCATTCGTTTAACACATTTCATCTCAGTGGAGGTTATTTTTCATATTGTTCTTGCATCTAGGGTCCAGGACTGGCATTGGTAGCACAACATTGGGATGAAGATTGTATTGTAGAGTGCCCGTTTTGCATCTAGAGTTATTTAGAAACAGTTGACTAATTAATTACTTAAGATTAGTCAGTGATGAAGACTGAAGACCTGAAATATTGACTAGAAAGCATAAACTACAGCAGTCCCTTGCAAGTTTAAAACCTATCTGGAAATATAAGAAAGTCACTCTTGTCTCTAATATCAGACAAATGCACACCCTTGTCATATAAATTTTTCGGTATGCTTGCAAAACATGAACCCGTCCAGCAAAGCTACTTAATAAAATACAAGCTATGGTGAATAAATGTTATTGTAAGGTTTTTGGACATCTCTTTAGATAATATTACGAATGAAAATATTCACAAAAGAACATAACAATTAATAAGAGTATGTGATGATTTTTGTGAAGAAACAAAATGAAATGGTTTGGCCATATATCATGTTCATCTGGCCTGGCAAAGGCCATTCTGCAAGGCACTGTGAAAGGAAAGTGAATGAGAGGTAAACAGAGAAAGAGATGGGAAGATAACGTTAAAGAATAGACAGACCTTGATTTTGCAGAGTCCAAAAGAATAACTGAAGATTTAGATAAATGAAAAAGGTTGACGATGTCTATCAGTAGTACCCAAACAACTCCCAGGATTATAGAATGAGGAAAAATGAAAGCATGTATTCATTAATATCCTTTAAGACTTTAAAATTGAGATGTCAGAAATAGATTTACATGATTATGTTGTAAATTAATATGCAATTATTCTTTATAGATATGGATTGTAGATTTCAATGAGCAATCAATGGACTAGTCACATGTTTTGAAAGATGTGTAGATTATAAGTACACAATTATTTGCTATATACACAACATGTGAAATAATTAAATTAAAAGTGGTGAAATACCATAATAATACATACAAGTATTTACAAATCTAGTTAAAACAGACAATAATATATAAATGTATTTACAAATCTAAATAAAACATATGATAATAATAAACATATTTACAAATCTAGTTAAAACAGACAATAATAATAAACGTATTTACAAATCTAGTTAAAACAGACAATAATAATAAATGTATTTACAAATTTAGTTAAAACAGACAATAATAATAAACGTATTTACAAATCTAGTTAAAACAGACAATAATAATAAACATATTTACAAATCGAGTTAAAACAGACAATAATATATAAAAGTGATGTAAACCTTTGAGCAACAAAAAGTACTTGTAAAAAAAGTCTTTGTATATTGGTGAAGACCAGAGAGTACAGTAGTACTGGTGACAAGAAATAGGAATTTTTTTTATGGCATAATTTTGATAGTAGTAGACATTTCAAAGTGGATTAGTCCAGCCATTTCCCAGTCAAGTGGATACTGGTCCAATTCCCTGATTGGGTCAAGGACTTATTATGTGGATCATGGGCTTGATATGTGGGTCAAGTGCTTGTTATATGGGTCAAGGGCTTGTTATGTGGAGGGTAACATAAAATCCAAATCTATACGTTACATAGTTACAACACTGAGCATAAATCTTTTATCTCTAGCTTCACAGTTAATTCCTCCTTAATGGCAGATTTGGAATATTTTTATTCTAAAATCTGGCATCCTTCTTTCCTTCCTTCCCTCAACACTGAAAGGCAAATGAGGACGGAAATAAGAATGGCAGATTTTAGAATAAAGATATTCCAAATAGTTTTTTTTTGCTGTTGTTGGTTAGATATATTTTTAAAAGTATTGACATAAATATTGTTCTGCTAAATAATTTTACTTTTTTTCTGGTTTATGTTGTGATTCCCATATTGTATTGTTAATAGATATGCTTCCTTTTTTTTGTTAATGTGCAGTCACATAATATAAAATTTGACTTGTTTAATTTTTTTTCAAGATGTCTTTTTGTTAATATGTAATGTAATAATTTGTAACATTATCTGTTATGTACATTAGAGGTGACCTGATGTGAATTATCAAGACATCGCAACCGAACCTGTTTCCAGAACTGGTGCACCAAAGTTTTCCATTAATGACAATTTTAAACGGCTTAAAATTTGTTATAGGCTTTCCTAGAAGAAGCATAATTACAGTTATTGTTTCCAAAATGTTGTCTGCCAGCTCTAGTTCTGCTAATCTACTGTCCCATTATAACCATACCAAGGCTGGAGAGGGCAGTAAGAAAGTCTTGGTAGGGTTATGTCAGATGAATGCAACGGCCAACAAGGCAGATAACCTACAAACTATTCTGGAACAAGTTGCTGCAGCATCTGCTCGAGGGGCACAGGTTTGTATTTTTTTATTTTGCCAAATTATGTTAATTTTTATGTAAATAGAGAAAGTTGACGAAGTCTATCAGTGGTGCCCCAACAATCCCCAGGTTGATGAAGCCTATCAGTGGTGCCCCAACAATCCTCAGGTTGATGAAGCCTATCAGTGGTGCCCCAACAACCCCCAGGTTGATGAAGCCTATCAATGGTGCCCCAACAATCCCCAGGTTGATGAAGCCTATCAGTGGTGCCCCAACAATCCCCAGGTTGATGAAGCCTATCAGTGGTGCCCCAACAACCCCCAGGTTGATGAAGCCTATCAATGGTGCCCCAACAAATCCCCAGGTTGATGAAGCCTATCAGTGGTGCCCCAACAATCCCCAGGTTGATGAAGCCTATCAATGGTGCCCCAACAATCCCCAGGTTGATGAAGCCTATCAGTGGTGCCCCAACAATCCCCAGGTTGGCGAAGTCTATCAGTGGTGCCTCAACAATCCCCAGGTTGATGAAGCCTATCAATGGTGCCCCAACAATCCCCAGGTTGATGAAGCCTATCAATGGTGCCCCAACAATCCCCAGGTTGATGAAGTCTATCAGTGGTGCCCCAACAATCCCCAGGTTGATGAAGCCTATCAATGGTGCCCCAATAACCCCCAGGTTGATGAAGCCTATCAATGGTGCCCCAACAATCCCCAGGTTGATGAAGCCTATCAGTGGTGCCCCAACAACCCCCAGGTTGATGAAGCCTATCAGTGGTGCCCCAATAACCCCCAGGTTGATGAAGCCTATCAATGGTGCCCCAACAATCCCCAGGTTGATGAAGCCTATCAGTGGTGCCCCAACAATCCCCAGGTTGATGAAGTCTATTAGTGGTGCCCCAACAATCCCCAGGTTGATGAAGCCTATCAGTGGTGCCCCAACAATCCCCAGGTTGATGAAGCCTATCAATGGTGCCCCAACAATCCCCAGGTTGATGAAGCCTATCAGTGGTGCCCCAACAACCCCCAGGTTGATGAAGCCTATCAGTGGTGCCCCAACAACCCCCAGGTTGATGAAGTCTATCAATGGTGCCCCAACAACCCCCAGGTTGATGAAGCCTATCAGTGGTGCCCCAACAATCCCCAGGTTGATGAAGCCTATCAGTGGTGCCCCAACAACCCCCAGGTTGATGAAGCCTATCAGTGGTGCCCCAACAACCCCCAGGTTGATGAAGCCTATCAGTGGTGCCCCAACAACCCCCAGGTTGATGAAGCCTATCAATGGTGCCCCAACAATCCCCAGGTTGATGAAGCCTATCAGTGGTGCCCCAACAACCCCCAGGTTGATGAAGCCTATCAGTGGTGCCCCAACAATCCCCAGGTTGATGAAGCCTATCTGTGGTGCCCCAACAACCCCCAGGTTGATGAAGCCTATCTGTGGTGCCCCAACAACCCCCAGGTTGATGAAGCCTATCTGTGGTGCCCCAACAACCCCCAGGTTGATGAAGCCTATCAGTGGTGCCCCAACAACCCCCAGGTTGATGAAGCCTATCAGTGGTGCCCCAACAATCCCCAGGTTGATGAAGCCTATCAGTGGTGCCCCAACAATCCCCAGGTTGATGAAGCCTATCAGTGGTGCCCCAACAATCCCCAGGTTGATGAAGCCTATCAGTGGTGCCCCAACAATCCCCAGGTTGATGAAGCCTATCAGTGGTGCCCCAACAACCCCCATGTTGATGAAGCCTATCAGTGGTCCCCAACAACCCCCAGGTTGATGAAGCCTATCAATGGTGCCCCAACAACCCCCAGGTTGATGAAGCCTATCAGTGGTGCCCCAACAACCCCCAGATTGATGAAGCCTATCAGTGGTGCCCCAACATCCCCCAGGTTGATGAAGCCTATCAGTGGTGCCCCAACAATCCCCAGGTTGATGAAGCCTATCAGTGGTGCCCCAACATCCCCCAGGTTGATGAAGCCTATCAATGGTGCCCCAACAACCCCCCCGTTCATGGAATCTGTCAGTGACCCACCAATGACACCCAGGGTTATGGTAACAAGAAGAACTTGCATAAAGAAAAGGTTGATGGGATCTTGTCTCTTTCACTAATTTATAGACCATTTTGTTTGATGCTTGCGTGTATCCAGGAATAGTTAGCTGGCAACAATGAGGTCTGAACCTGTATTTAAATTATGTAATAATCGACTATTAAAATTTGAATAGAACATAGTAAAATTCGTCAATCATGTGTGATCTATAAAACTTGTCAATCATGTGTGAATTATAAAAACTTATCAATCATGTGTGAATTATAAAACTTATCAATCATGTGTGATCTATAAAACTTGTCAATCATGTGTGAATTATAAAACTTATCAATCATGTGTGAATTATAAACCTTGTCAATCATGTTTGAATTATAAAACTTATCAATCATGTGTGAATTATAAACCTTGTCAATCATGTGTGAATTATAAAACTTGCCAATCATGTTTGAATTATAAAACTTGTCAATCATATGTGAACCATAAACTCATCATTATTAAGACTGTCATCCACATATGACAAATTGTTTATGTTGTGTCTGTTGACTTCATAGGCTCAGGTAGAATCATTAGCAGATGAATTAATTTTGTACAGAGTAACATTTAGATTGGTAGTCATCTGAAGTAATTCCTTCCCTTTAAATCATATACATGACATGTCTCATTTCACTTTGTTCTACTTACTTTGATGTCAGATGGTGTTTTTACCCGAGGCTTGTGATTACATTGGAGAGTCCAAGAACCAATCCATTGAATGCTCAGAGTCTCTGGATGCAAACTTCATGCATCAGTGCCAGAAGGCTGCAGTTAGAAATAAAGTTTGGCTCTCCATCGGAGGCTTCCATCAAAAGGTAGACAATTTAGCATATTTGCTTTTATCCTGCATTTAGAAGAGTCTGAAGTCACATTGATTATAGTATGATAGGAACTTACAAATTTAAGATGATCTGGCTTTACAGTAATTGATCACTGAAATTTAAAGAAGAGATTGGAGGCCTGGCTGGTCTAGAGGTAAGACATCGGCTTCTGCAAAAAAAGGCCTCGTGGTTTGAATCCCACCACTGGAGGGTGGAAATTTTTAAATAAATCTAATCCATAGTTTTTTCATGGCTTTCCCCTCCCCAGGTTTCTTTGTGGCTTTCCCCTCCCCAGGTTTCTTTGTGGCTTTCCCCTCCCCAGGTTTCTTTGTGGCTTTCCCCTCCCCAGGTTTCTTTGTGGCTTTCCCCTCCCCTGGTTTCTTCATGGCTTTCCCCTCCCCAGGTTTCTTTGTGGCTTTCCCCTCCCCTGGTTTCTTCATGGCTTTCCCCTCCCCAGGTTTCTTCATGGCTTTCCCCTCCTCTGGTTTCTTCATGGCTTTCCTCTCCCCAGGTTTCTTTGTGGCTTTCCCTCCCCTGGTTTCTTCGTGGCTTCCCCTCCCCTGGTTTCTTCATGGCTTCCCCTCCCCTGGTTTCTTCGTGGCTTTCCCCTCCCCTGGTTTCTTCATGGCTTCCCCTCCCCAGGTTTCTTCGTGGCTTTCCCCTCCCCAGGTTTCTTCATGGCTTTCCCCTCCCCTGGTTTCTTCATGGCTTTCCCCTCCCCAGGTTTCTTCATGGCTTTCCCCTCCCCAGGTTTCTTCATGGATTTCCCCTCCCCAGGTTTCTTTGTGGCTTTCCCCTCCCCAGGTTTCTTCATGGATTTCCCCTCCCCAGGTTTCTTCATGGCTTTCCCCTCCCCTGGTTTCTTCGTGGCTTTCCCCTCCCCAGGTTTCTTCATGGCTTTCCCCTCCCCAGGTTTCTTCATGGATTTCCCCTCCCCAGGTTTCTTCATGGCTTTCCCCTCTCCAGGTTTCTTCATGGCTTTCCCCTGCCCAGGTTTCTTTGTGGCTTTCCCCTCCCCTGGTTTCTTCATGGCTTTCCCCTCCCCAGGTTTCTTCATGGCTTTCCCCTCCCCTGGTTTCTTCATGGCTTTCCCCTCCCCAGGTTTCTTCATGGCTTTCCCCTCCCCAGGTTTCTTCATGGATTTCCCCTCCCCAGGTTTCTTTGTGGCTTTCCCCTCCCCAGGTTTCTTCATGGATTTCCCCTCCCCAGGTTTCTTCATGGCTTTCCCCTCCCCTGGTTTCTTCGTGGCTTTCCCCTCCCCAGGTTTCTTCATGGCTTTCCCCTCCCCAGGTTTCTTCATGGATTTCCCCTCCCAGGTTTCTTCATGGCTTTCCCCTCCCCAGGTTTCTTTGTGGATTTCCCCTCCCCAGGTTTCTTTGTGGCTTTCCCCTCCCCTGGTTTCTTCATGGCTTTCCCCTCCCCAGGTTTCTTTGTGGCTTTCCCCTCCCCTGGTTTCTTCATGGCTTTCCCCTCCCCTGGTTTCTTCATGGCTTTCCCCTCCCCTGGTTTCTTCATGGCTTTCCCCTCCCCAGGTTTCTTCATGGCTTTCCCCTCCCTTGGTTTCTTTGTGGCTTTCCCCTCCCCAGGTTTCTTTGTGGCTTTCCCCTCCCCAGGTTTCTTCATGGCTTTCCCCTCCCCAGGTTTCTTCATGGCTTTCCCCTCCCCTGGTTTCTTTGTGGCTTTCCCCTCCCCAGGTTTCTTTGTGGCTTTCCCTTCCCCAGGTTTCTTCATGGCTTTCCCCTCCCCTGGTTTCTTTGTGGCTTTCCCCTCCCCAGGTTTCTTTGTGGCTTTCCCTTCCCCAGGTTTCTTCATGGCTTTCCCCTCCCCAGGTTTCTTCATGGCTTTCCCCTCCCCAGGTTTCTTCATGGCTTTCCCCTCCCCAGGTTTCTTTGTGGCTTTCCCTTCCCCTGGTTTCTTCATGGCTTTCCCTTCCCATGGTTTCTTCATGGCTTTCCCCTCCCCAGGTTTCTTTGTGGCTTTCTCCTCCCCAGGTTTCTTCATGGCTTTCCCCTCCCCAGGTTTCTTCATGGCTTTCCCCTCCCCAGGTTTCTTTGTGGCTTTCCCCTCCCCAGGTTTCTTCATGGCTTTCCCCTCCCCAGGTTTCTTCATGGCTTTCCCTTCCCCAGGTTTCTTCATGGCTTTCCCTCCCTTGGTTTCTTTGTGGCTTTCCCCTCCCTTGGTTTCTTTGTGGCTTTCCCTTCCCCAGGTTTCTTTGTGGCTTTCCCCTCCCCAGGTTTCTTCATGGCTTTCCCCTCCCCAGGTTTCTTCATGGCTTTCCCTCCCCTGGTTTCTTCATGGCTTTCCCCTCCCTTGGTTTCTTTGTGGCTTTCCCCTCCCCAGGTTTCTTTGTGGCTTTCCCTTCCCCTGGTTTCTTCATGGCTTTCCCCTCCCCTGGTTTCTTCATGGCTTTCCCCTCCCCAGGTTTCTTCATGGCTTTCCCCTCCCCAGGTTTCTTCATGGCTTTTACCTCCCCTGTTTCTTCGTGGCTTTCCCCTCTTCTGGTATTTGGGTACTGAGATCTGATGCCTTGCCCTCTCAGATAATGGCAAAAAACAGAAGTCTTGTGTGTGCTCTGCACATGTTAAAGAACCCTTAGCAGTTGGAAATTGAAAAGAAAAGGCAAAAAATTACCACTGCCTGGGAAAAATGGATAGGAAAAATGTACCCAAAACATAAAAAAACTGTTCATGATAAAAAAAATGAGAGTGCCTCCGAAGTAGAAAGAAGTATGGGAAAGGACACTTGAGCTCATGGCTGCTGATGTGGAGAAATAGGAAAACATGATGTTCTTGCAAAATTCAATCCTTTGGGACTTCACTAGAGATAGAAAGCTGGCATATGCTAACAACAAAAAGCAACAAAGTATGGTTGACTATTACCCTTCTGAGATGTCTTTGCACGCTGTAAATCTTGCAAGTCGGATATCTATGAATAGTTGAATTCATTGAAGGTCCACAGGAATAAACTTTGTGTTAAATAAGTCAATGTGTGTTACAACTGCATGAATGTGTGTTGCCACTGCATGAATGTGTGTTGCCACTGCATGAATGTGTCTTACCGCTGCATGAATGTGTTTTATCGCTACATGAATGTGTTACCACTGCATTTTAGTGTCTTACCACTGCATGAATGTGTGTTACCACTGCAGGAATGTGTGTTTGATCCTTGGTAGAGTTGCAGCAATTTTTCTGTCGTCATTTCTTTTTGTCATTTCCAATGGTATGTGCTGTTTTATGTCACATATAGTTTGTTGGGAAAAGTTTCTAGTATGTTATACTTTAATAAATGTGTACATCACTATTTATGTCTTATTCTGTAGTCACCAGATAAAGAAAAGTCCAAGCTTCTGAATACACACGTCATTGTTGACAGTGATGGAAACATAGTAGCTACCTATGACAAGGCTCATCTGTTCGACCTTGACATCCCGGGGAAGGTACACCTGTGTGAGAGTGATTATGTCATTCCAGGGAAGAAGATTGTGCCCCCTGTACAAACCCCTGTTGGCAGAATCGGCTTGTTGACTGTATCCTTATAATGTTCTTTAATTTAATTAAAAATGAATAGTGCTTCTATGGAAACGAAGTGTTATGTCAAGATCATCAGCATTTTGTTTAGTGACGACAGCAGTTACAAGAAAATGTAATCATCATCATAGACAAAAACCTAAATGAAGAACTGTTTATTGATAAGGAAAGCAGAAGTTGATAGCATTAGGGGCAGACTAATAGGTATTCGGGTAGCACAAAGTATGCTCATGGACAGTTCCTGTGGGGGGAGGGATTAGGTAGTCTAAGGGTAGGATGTTGGTTTCTGGGTAGAAAGGTCCAAGGTTTAAATCTCATCACAAATGGTTGAAATTTTTCACTCTAAATCTGTGGTTTCTTTGTGCCTATACCTTCCCCTGATTTTTGAGTAGTGAGATCCCATGTCTAGTCTTTTGGATAACTGCACAAAACAAGAGGTCCCGCATGCATTCACACATGTTAAATAAACCTCTGGCAGTTAAAAGTTGAAAAGAGTAGATCATAATGGTCACTGCCTAGGCAAAGTTGTTAAGTAAAATCTACCCATGCCAAATTGGATGTGTCTGGCCAAAAGGCACAGATATCATGGCTTTGCCATAAATTAACAACATAAAGCTTTCATGCCCCTTGATGGAGAAGAATAAGACAGTTCCTGTGTCATGCTACACACTCCTGATCTTTCCTCTCGGTTGTCTTTTGTTATTTGTAGCAAATGTTAAAGTTTATTTTTGGAGTCACACTCTCAACATAGGCTTGCCACTTTCCAATAAGTTATTGTAGAAAGACTTCTCATTTTACTCTTAAATCCCCTCTACAGGCATGCTGTGAACATCGTGTTTGCATTATTGGTACACTCATTGAATTTGCATATTGACAGTGATATTTTAACAGCTGCAATTGACAGTGATGTATTTTTCTTTTTCCTTTCCTTCCTCATTTGCTTTTCAGTGTCAAGGGGAGATATAATTTGTGATCTTTTGCTCTTGTTTGCTTCGGCTGCTGTTATGTTTCCAAGTGTTTCTAATATTCCGTCAATCCATCTTTTTCGTGGTCAGCCCTTGGGTCTGGTGTTCTCGCAATTTTTATTGAAAGCTCGTTGTGTTTTGATCTTTCTGCCTTATCAGATGGCCAAACTATTTTATCTGTTGTTTCTTTTTATATTTTATGGCAGAAATTATTCGTAATTTTGTTCTCAGTTCTTCATTTCTGATCTTATCTCTCTCAGGCTGTTTCCTGTCATTCGTTTAACACATTTCATCTCAGTAGAGGTTATTTTCTTATTGCTCTTGCATCTAGGGTCCAGGACTGGCATTGGAGCACAACGTTGGGATGAAGATTGTACTGTAGAGTGCCCATTTTGCCTCTACTTATTTCTATGTAGGACAATAGTGGTGATAGCTGTCCAATGATTTGACAAGCTTTGTTGCATCTTGAGTCTATTTCTGCTGTTTGTGAATTGTCGTTTGTTACTAAACTTCCTAGGTATTTAAATTCCTCTACTTGTTTTAGTTGTCTACCGTCTATAGTTATGTTGGTGTTCTGCTTCTCTTTTGCAATATTCATGACTTCTGTTTTGTTGATGTTGATTTTCATGTTGTATGTTGTACCTGTGATGTTGAGTTTCTCTAAAAGTATTCTTGTAGGTCTTCTATTTATCCAGGTATTAGTGCCATCTATTAGTGATCGTCTACAAATAAAAGCTCGTTGATCTCCTCTGTCTCTGATAGGTTGGCTATCTTGCATGTATATTCCATGTATGTAATAAACAGTAGGGGGGATAGTACCCACCCCTGTCTTAAGCCTCATCTAACTTCGAAGTGGTCTGTGTAACCTGCTGCTGTTCTGACTGTGCAGCTGCTGTTGATGTAGAGACATTTAATTAGGTTGGTTAAATGTTGGCTTACTCCGTATGTTGTTAGTATCTCCCACAGTTGTTCTCTGTTTACTCGATCGAATGCTTTTTCCTGGTCAATGAAGGCTATGTATAAGTTTTGATTGTGTTCTGTCGTTTTTTCTGCAAGCTGTTTTAATGTGAATAGAGCATCAATACATCCTCTGTTTTTTCGGAACCCCATTTGAGAATCACATAATTGTAGTTCTATTATTGGTCTCGGCCCTTTTTTCAAAAATTTTGGTGTATAACTTTCCTACATGGCTGAGAAATGATATACCTCTATATTGATTGTAGTCTCTCTTGCTACTTTTATTTTTCTATTTTGGTAAGATGACTGTCTGTTGCCAGCCTTCTGAGGCTTTATGTTGGTGCCATGCTGCAGTGAATATTCTGTGCAGCCATGTAACAAAGTGATGTATTGACAGCTGTAATTGGCAGTGATGTATTTGTAGTGACAGTTGTAATTGACAATTCTTGATAATTCTCTCTAGAATTGACACATCTCAGTTTGATTGATGGTTTACCTTAATGCTGTGTCAGTGTTATGATGTCAGATTCCCTGAGATGTCACTGGCCCTAGTCCAGCAAGGAGCACAGATATTAACATACCCATCTGCCTTCACTCAAACCACAGGATTGGCTCACTGGGAGGTAATTGGTAATTCACATTTTCTCAGGTTACAGATCAGCTTTGTTTACAAGTACAAGTTACAGATCAGCTTTGCTTACAAGTAAAAGTTACAGATCAGCTTTGTTTACAAGTACAAGTTACAGATCAGCTTTGCTTACAAGTACAAGTTACAGATCAGCTTTGTTTACAAGTACAAGTTACAGATCAGCTTTGCTTACAAGTACAAGTTACAGATCAGCTTTGTTTACGAGTACAAGATACAGATCAGCTTTGTTTACAAGTACAAGTTACAGATCAGCTTTGTTTACAAGTACAAGTTACAGATCAGCTTTGCTTACAAGTACAAGTTACAGATCAGCTTTGTTTACGAGTACAAGATACAGATCAGCTTTGTTTACAAGTACAAGTTACAGATCAGCTTTGCTTACAAGTACAAGTTACAGATCAGCTTTGTTTACAAGTACAAGTTACAGATCAGCTTTTTTTACAAGTACAAGTTACAGATCAGCTTTGTTTACATGTACAAGTTACAGATCAGTACTGAAAAGGTAAATATTTGCAGTGCTGCTGTAAAGCTAGTAGCAAGGTGCTAGTGGTCGAGTGTAATACACATTCCTACAAAGTATGGTGACAGCTTTACAAAAAAGGAACACAACATAAATACTAATGTTTTGGCCTACATGCGGCCATCTTCAGAAAACAAGAACAACACAAACGGACAACGGATAAAGATCAATTTTACTGCATCTAGAATGGGTGGGACAAGTAAATCAAGGAGAAATAAAAAAGGTATAACATGAAATGATAAAACGAAAGAGAGATGTACAACAACATGAGCAAACAAAGCCATATGTGACTCGGGCAACAAGGGGATCGTTCGTTCGCTTTCGTCAGCTTTGACCTCTGACGAAGTCCCACCCACTCAATTTTGTGGGACTGAATTTTGCGTGTAAAGTCTGTTTTATCCCATTACAGGATGCCCCTCGCCATGCAGGCAGATTTACTCCGACTTCAGAGGTACTAATTTTTAGGGAATTAGTAAAACCCAGGTGTCCTCGCCAGGGTACGAACCCCGGCTGTTGCCGTGGTAAGCCAACCGCCTATCGATTGCGCTAACCGGACACCCCAACAAGGGGATAAATGCAACATAATAGGGGATTATGGAGGACTGGCGTAAATACGGGGTGCGATATATGAGGAGAGAGAGGATGGTAATGTGTCTGACAGAAGTAGTATAATAGCAGCTATATGAAAAAGGAATTAAAAAGAAAAAAAGAGAGTAAGATAGAACTGGAATATAAAGTGAAGGAGGAGGATCAGGCAAGATATGTATTGATAAGGATTATAAATATAAGTAGAGAACAGGCAAATAAAGGTAGGGCTGATGTAATTATAAATATAAGTAGAGAACAGGCAAATAAAGGTAGGGCTGATGTAATTATAAATATAAGTAGAGAACAGGCAAATAAAGGCAGGGCTGATGTCATTATAAATATAAGTAGAGAACAGGCAATAAAGGTAGGGCTGATGTCATTATAAATATAAGTAGAGAACAGGCAATAAAGGCAGGGCTGATGTCATTATAAATATAAGTAGAGAACAGGCAATAAAGGTAGGGCTGATGTCATTATAAATATAAGTAGAGAACAGGCAATAAAGGTAGGGCTGATGTAATTATAAATATAAGTAGAGAACAGGCAAATAAATTTAGAGCTGATGTAATTATAAGTTGGTAAATAGCGTTTTTACAGTTTCCTGTGTGTTACCAGGGCCTCATTATGAGGGAGTAAAGAATAGTGACACTGTACCTTCCGGGCATGTCGTAAGAGGCGACTAAGGAGGTTGATCGATGGCTTGACAAGCTGTCATTGTAAAAAGTATTGTTATGGAAACAGAGCCATATATTTTAGAAGCATTAATTTCTGCAGTATGTGCCATCTTCGGCTCGAAAGGACGATAGATAGATAGAAATAAGGATCATGTTTCCTATAGAAGGGTGCCAATGTACTTATAAATATGTAAAATAGACCCTGAGTATCGCATGGGGAAATCATGTCATGGTGTAAGAAGCCAAAACAGTAGCAGGAGAGAATGAAAAAGGGAAAATGAAAAGGGGTGGGTGGATCAGAAGGGAGATGTGAATGAAAGAAGAAGGAAGGAGTGGATGGATCTCTGTTCTGATCCTGTGTACATCTCCCTTTCATTTTATCATTCCATATCTTATCCCTCTTTTTATTTCTCCTTGACTTACCTGTCCTTCACGTCCTAGATGTAGTAGAATTTATCTTTATTTCGTTGTCTGTTTGTGTTGTTCTTGTTTGCTAAAGAAGGCTGCATGTAGGCCGAGACCTCTGTATTTTGTTGTGTTACTCTTTTGTAAAGCTGTCATCATACCCTGTAGAAGTGTATGTTACACCCCACCTCTTGCTAATTACAGATCAGCTTTGTCTCTCTCAAGTTAGTTAGTTGTATCCAGAAGGCATAGAGCTACACTCTTCTCCTTAACTCCAAATAACCATACTATCATCATCACCACCACCATCATCACCACCACCACCATCAACTACTTGTACATGTGGACAGGCGCCCCAGACTACTGAAGACATACTTCAAGACTGCACTGAATATAGTAGAATGAGGAAAATCCATTGGTCCATAGATACAACACTACAGACAAAACTATATACAAAAGGCAGTAAAATTTATACAGGAAATGACATTGCAGATATAGACAATACTTCAGAAGAACAAAAAATAGATAGATAGACCACTAACAACATCATCGTCACCATCATCAACACTACCATCATTATCATGTTCAAGTACTGTAACTGCTGACATTAGTGATTAAGTCAGTTCATAACCATCTATTGAGCAATGCCTGTATTACACAACAAACATTTAACTCAAATCCTACAAAATATCTGCAGTTGTTGCGCCTTTAGGCCCAACACATCCGACTTCGTCACAAAATTTTTGAGCACAGTGTTGTCTTCCCTCTTCGATCCCTACTCGCTTGGTCAGACTAGACAGGTTAGTCTGTTACTGGAGGCACCACGGAGAGGTGTAGCAGAGTCAGGATGATTCTGGTTCACCGATCAAGGTGCAAGCCATCAGCTGTGAGTCACTGACAACTTCCAGCTCTGCTGCTGTGAAGCACTGACAACTTCCAGCTCTGCTGCTGTGAGTCACTGACAACTTCCAGCTCTGCTGCTGTGAGTCACTGACAACTTCCAGCTCTGCTGCTGTGAGTCACTGACAACTTCCAGCTCTGCTGCTGTGAGGCACTGACAACTTCCAGCTCTGCTGCTGTGAGGCACTGACAACTTACAGCTCTGCTGCTGTGAGGCACACCTTCACCTCCTGGTTGACATTTGAATGTGGACAAACAAAAGTTAGTAAAAATAAATTTGAGACAGCAACATTTGTAATGAAGCTTTGTAAGTAAAAGTTGCCTCCCTTGCCTTGCTAGGTGTTTCAAGAATATGGTGTTAGTGACCATTGAAAATTGTTGAATGATGTGTTTGGTATCACGCCAGGCCGCCTTTACTTCTCAGAAAAATCTCTGGTACCCATTTTTAGAGGCTGGGTGAACCCTGGAGCCTTGTTGATAAAAAAAAAATCCACAACTTCTGGGATACGAAATGAAGCTTTGTACTTGGTAGGTAATGATGACCAAACGAGCATTATCATCTTGCAGTCTTTACAGATAAAATCACTTTTTTGGTTGCAGGAAGAATGTTTTTTATTGTCTCTTTCCTTGACGTGTCCTTTTTTTTTAGAATCTCCAGGGGAGGAGATTAAGAGGAAGCCAAAATTGACTTGGAGAAGGCAGAAGCAGAGTAAAGTATATTTAAAGACATGGGGTGATTTGATTGAAAAGAATGGCAACAAACAGGGTGGTTTGGAAAGGTAAAGTGTTTGTTGACGACCTAAGCTCCATAATGAGTTGAAAGAAAGAAGAATAAGAACTGTGTTTCCTGTCACAGTGAGTGTAGTCTGTTGGAAGCTCTTAATACCTTTAACTCTAATATTTTAAGTTACTCTCTTCTCTGCTTGCCTTTGAAATCTCAGAATATCTGCCTATATGGTTGGGGGGACACCTGTGCACACAGGTACTGATGTGATAATAAGAAAGAAGGGATATTCTTGCAAATTCTGTCCCTTGGAACTTTGCTAGAACTAAAAGCTGGCATTTGCAAACAAACAACACCAGTTTAGTCTTGTCAGTTCTCTAGTGGGTTAAGCTAAATCCTTTCCTTCCTCTCATGTCATAATTTCTCTCTCTTTAACTGCTGTGTCTCAACGTAAAGGTAAAGTACAAGGCTTGAATCAGCGTCTTAGCACACAAGTTTTCACCCATGTGCTCTGCCATCTATCCAGAAGTGTTTGGAGACTTCTGGATAGTGTTGCTTCAAGCATCGAAATTCATGATGTGAGGCGGCATTCCTCACCTTCCATGAGTACTACCCTGTTACCCATTTCTACTGGCAGCTGGGTCGACCGCGGGGGTATGTCTTTTCCAACCATGAGTACAACTCACACTGCTTTCAGCGGGAATCAAATACAAATTGTCCAAGCGTAGGTATCTCAGTCGGGTGGTTTTCCCAACTAGGCTATTGAGGCCCCCTCTTGTGTCTCAATGTCTCTACTTCAACGGTCGTCCCCCTCCTTTTCAACATTTATTTTTCAATTCCTGCTTATAAGAGATTGTCATATTTATTTTTAGAGCTTGCTGCGAGCCCGTGCCATTGAGACCCAGTGCTACGTTATTGCTGCTGCTCAGACAGGAAAGCATAATCCCAAGAGGTCCTCGTACGGTCATGCTATGGTAATCGTATTGTTTTAATTTCTCATTATTGATGACAGGGTGTGAAAATTGTTTTAGTTTTCTGAGATTTTAAAGAAAACAGTGAAGTTATCAGTTGATATTGATACCAAAGTATAACAATATGACCACTGTTCCTCTTGAAGAAAGGTTTTTTTGAAACAGTTGATAAAGCTTCACTGTGCATGAGGGCAGAGAAACTATTGACAGGGAAAATCACTCAGTATACAGGCATGTGTGTAGTCTTGTAACTCTAACCAGTTGAATACCTTGGTCACTGCCATCACCTCCATCGTCATGCTATTCGTGGTCATAACAAATGTACTCCACACTAAGTGACACTTCTCGACATGGCTCTGGATAGCCGTGTGCATAATTGCACATCTAGCCCATACTGTTGGTGAGATATTGGATCATTTACCTAATTTTTTTAACACATCTTGTATGTTTATATATTACGTTATCTCCTTTCTTGAAACATTTGCTTGATCAACTTTATTTTAATCGTTTCAATGTAGGTTATTGACCCATGGGGTGCAATCATTGCTCAGTGCAGCGAGGGCACAGGTGTGTGTGTGGCAGAGCTAGACCTGGAGTACTTGGAGAAAGTTCGGTCAGAAATGCCAGTTCGGCAGCACAGGCGTACAGACCTGTATGGACAGGTTACTGCTTTGGAATCACCTACCTCAACTGGTAAATAACTGTTAATTGTTATATTAAACATAATATATTATGTGTTAATTATTGCAAGATGAAACATACATAGTAAGAGGTTTTCCTGTTCCTCTCAATAACAACATTTGCACTTAGGAAATGAAAGAATCTCAGGCAAGCCCTGTCACCCGAGCACATGTCATGAAGCTTAGTTCTGTGAGTTCTGAAACATATTTTTCTTTTCTCTGTTACTGAATCCAAATATTTGTTATTAATTGTATTATTATAATTGATTTACAGAGGAATGTTGAGAATACCATGGACAGCTGAGAGAAGAAAAGTAAAAATGTTCTGAAAGAGGCCAAAGCAAAAAGAGAGCTAATTTCCAATATTAGGAAGAAACAATCATCATTTTTTAACCGTGTAATGAGAAGGAAGCAGCTGAAATATATTGTGACAACTTGGAAAATTGAGGGACAAAGTGATAGAGGGAAGCAAAGAGAAAAGATACCAGACAGCTTAAGAGAATGGCTTGGCAGGAGGTCAATAACAGAAATGATAGATAACTTGAGATTGAGAGGTGTGGAGAGACATGATCACCTATGCCAGCAGGCATGGCACTTGATGATGATTATAATTGAGGCTTTAGAAATTGTAATATTGGGGAAAGCAGCTAATTGCTCTTTATGGCATCTCCCCATCACTGAGGCTTGCTGGAGAGGCTTAGAGGACCAGAGAATAAAGGCTACTTGTCCAGCGCAGTCGCAGTGAGGTGTTTGGGTCTGAGTTTTTAATTCTTCCCTGAGAGAAAAATCTTTTAAACCTACTGGGATTCAAACCTGAACTCTCTGGGTTTGGAGCCCCACAAGTGAGCATCGTGAGTTTTGATGCTTGAAGTGATACTATCCAGAAGTTCTGGATAGGTGGCTGAGCACATATGGGTGAAAACTTGTGTGCTAAGACGCCGATTCAAGTCTTGTACTTTACCTTTACCATCAAGTTATCAATTTGGCCACCCACTCTCCAGTAGGTAGTTATTTTTCCATTAGAAGAGCCACCATAGGCATGAGAAGTCCATGTTTCATGTTCAAAAGTACCTAGTTTGAACTCCATCTGGAGTGATCAGATTTTGTTTTCAGTTTTCACCTGATATCGGTGTTAGTCACAGTCTTTCATTCTATCAAAGACACAATATTCTTATAAATAAAAACCATATTACTCTTGAACATTTCCTAACGAACCACCTTTGTATTTTGATTTATCAGTCCCAAAGACATAGCAAATCCCAGAGATAAAAATCAATGCTATTTTGGTAGTTACTTTTTCTAGTATTAAATTTAAATTCCTTCTAACTTCTATCTATCTATCTATTGGCCTTTTGAGTCGTAGCCGGCCCATAGGGCGTAGACCAAGATACTCTTTCTCTTATCTAAATTTTTATTCTAGCAGTTTTCAATTCTTTTAAAGATATTTTATCAAATCTCGTCATTTGTCTCTGTTCTGTGCAAGCAGCTCTATCTCATTGAGAGAGCCGATTCCTGCTGCTCTTGCCTCTCTCATCAATGTTCTTCTCAGTGTCTCGTTGGTCTTCTTCTTTTCCTCTTACCTGATGGGTGAGTGGGTGGGTGGGTGGGAAATTAGATATCTAATTGTGGTGCCAATGTCATGTGTTTTGTGTGTGTTTTATCTTTGCAGTTCTACCGGATGAAAGTTCCACCTATAACTTTGGACATGTTAAAGTGACTTCCAACCAAGTGTTCTACCACACAGTTTTGTCATTTGCATTGGTGAACATTAAGCCAGTTGTGCCTGGACGTATCCTTTTTTATCATTGCAAGCACCCACTAACAACTCTCCCTGATTCTCTTGTGTTCTGTCTACCTTTTTTTACAGATGTCATTGATAATGTTGCCATTTGATCAGTCTCCACATCAAAAGCTGGCCATGCTTGATCTTTCAAGTTATTTGTTTTTTACGATTTCACCCATCAAGCATCTGAGCAGATTCAGGTCAGTGACCTATAGCTAACTGTTTGTGTCAGGATTTGTGAACAGCAGAGCTGTTCAAGACCCTGCGCCATGGAAACAGACTAGTCAGACCAGGTAGGTAGGTGTCACGGAGGACAGGCAACTCGTTATTCAAAAATACTGTGCTGAAGTTAGATGTTTGGGTCAAAAGACAGAAATAAACTAAAGGAAATATCACTTGAATGCCCTGGCCTGAAGAAAAGAACAAATATCACTTGAATGTTCTGGCCTGAAGAAAGAAAAACATATATCACTTGATTATTTTGGCCTGAAGAAAGAAACAAATATCACTTGAATGTCCTGGCCTGAAGAAAGAAAAACATCACTTGAATGTCCTGGCCTGAAGAAAGAAAAACATCACTTGAATATCCTGGCTGAAGAAAGAAAAACATCACTTGAATGTCCTGGCCTGAAGAAAGAAAAACATCACTTGAATATCCTGGCCTGAAGAAAAGAACAAATATCACTTGAATGTTCTGGCCTGAAGAAAAGAACAAATATCACTTGAATGTCCTGGCCTGAAGAAAAGAACAAATATCACTTGAATGTCCTGGCCTGAAGAAAAAAACAAATATCACTTGAATGTCCTGGCCTGAAGAAAGAAAAACATCACTTGAATGTCCTTTCCTGAAGAAAAGAGCAAATATCACTTGAATGTTCTGGCCTGAAGAAAAGAGCAAATATCACTTGAATGTCCTGGCCTGAAGAAAAAAACAAATATCACTTGAATGTTCTGGCCTGAAGAAAGAAAAACACATATCACTTGATTATTTTGGCCTGAAGAAAAAAACAAATATCACTAGAACGTTCTGGCCTGAAGAAAGAAAAACACATATCACTTGATTATTCTGGCCTGAAGAAAGAAAAACACATATCACTTGATTATTCTGGCCTGAAGAAAGAAAAACACATATCACTTGATTATTTTGGCCTGAAGAAAGAAACAAATATCACTTGAATGTCCTGGCCTGAAGAAAAAAACAAATATCACTTGAATGTCCTGGCCTGAAGAAAGAAATCAAATATCACGTGAATGTCCTGGCCTGAAGAAAGAAACAAATATCACTTGAATGTCGTGGCCTGAAGAAAGAAACAAATATCACTTGATTGTCCTGGCCTGAAGAAAGAAACAAATATCACTTGAATGTCCTAGCTTGAAGAAAGAAACAAATATCACTTGAATTTCCATGCCTGAAGAAAAGAACAAATATCACTTGAATGTCCTGGCCTGAAGAAAGAAACAAATATCACTTGAATGTCCTGACCTGAAGAAAAGAACAAATATCACTTGAATGTCCTAGCTTGAAGAAAGAAACAAATATCACTTGAATGTCCTGGCCTGAAGAAAAGAACAAATATCACTTGAATGCCCTAGCCTGAAGAAAAGAAGACAAACCTTATTCCCACCACAGCATTCTATCAGCAACACTTTACATGAGACATTACCCTAGCTCCACCAAACTTACAGCTTCTACAGGCTTGCATTGATGTCAAAGAGTGGATAACTCATGGCATCTTATTTTTAGACAGACATGTGGAGGTACAGATGGGTGGATGGACAGAAAGACAATAGACAAACAAATTTGACAACAAGCTATATGTTGTACACATAATGTAAATATTTGTCGCACTTGTGCTCCTTAATCATTTCAATTATCTTTAAACTGAAGTTCTTCCAAAGTGTAATTGTTCCAAAGATTTGTCAAGATAAAGTACGAGACTTGAATCAGCATCTTAGCACGTGAGTTTTCACCCATATGTGCTCAGCCACCTATCCAGCAGTGTTCAGAGACTTCTGACATCTCTGAATGTTTGAACTCCATCTGGAGTGGCATTCCTCACCTTCCCAGAGTACTAACTTTGTAAGCATTTATGCCAGCGGCTGGGTCGGCCACAGGAGTATATTTTTTTTTCCCAACAACAAGAATATAATTCACACTGCTTCCAGTGGGAATCTAACATGGGTTGTTCAAATGTCAGAATCCTAGTCGGGCACAAGGATATGTACTAACAGATTAAACATTATACAGGATTTTCTTTCAGTAGTAAATTTTCTGAAAGTTTTGTAATGACCTAATTCACAGTGAAGTAATCTAGAGTAAAGGGGCTCTAAGTGAGAGAGGTCAGAGTGGACCTTTGTTAGGGGTAAAAAAAAAAAAAAAGTAAAGAGCCCCGTCACGCCAAGTGGCATATAGAGAATATGGTGTTCGTGACCATAATTTTTTTTATAGACCATCAGCACATGATTTTTGGGGTAATGTGGTCGGTATTACACCCATGCCACCTTACTTTCCCAGAAAAAAAAATTGGTAACTATTTAAAGCTGGATGAACCTGAAAGAGAGGAACAAATTCAAAATTAACAAGAAAATTAGAGAAATTGCCAATCAACCACTCATATCTTCAGTAATCAAGAAAAGATGATGGTCATAAGGAGAGATAATAACCAAATAGAAAAGCAAGCCCTCATGTGGGAAACAACAGGTAAGAGGAAAAGAGGCCGACCCAGAGAGAGACTGAGAAGAACATTGATCAGAGAAGCAAGAGCAGCAGGAATCGTCTCCCTCAATGAGATAGAGTTGCTTGCACAGAACATAGACAAATGGCGAGATTTGATAAAAGATCTTTACAAGGATTGAAAACTGCTAGAATAAAAATTTAGATAAGAGAAAGAGTATCTGGATCTATGCCCTATGGGCCAGCTATGGCTCGAAAGGTCAATAGATTGATAGATAGAACCTAGAAACCGTCATCAGGATCAAACCCAACCTCTTGCCAAGTCCAGTTCACTAACCACATGCTATCGCCGCTCCCTTTGTTCTGGAGGCTGTCATGTAATGCATTGTTTCCATTCTCCTCTGATGACCAGTACATGTATTAACTCATCATAATGCATTGTTTCCATTCTCCTATGATGACCAGTACATGTATAAACTCATCATAATGCAGTTTCCATTCTCCTATGATGACCAGTACATGTATTAACTCATCATAATGCATTGTTTTCATTCTCCTCTGATGACCAGTACATGTATTAACGCATCATAATGCATTGTTTCCATTCTCCTATGATGACCAGTACATGTATTAACTCATCATAATGCATTGTTTCCATTCTCCTATGATGACCAGTACATGTATAAACTCATCATAATGCATTGTTTCCATTCTCCTATGATGACCAGTACATGTATTAACTCATCATAATGCATTGTTTCCATTCTCCTATGATGACCAGTACATGTATTAACTCATCATAATGCAATACACAAGTTCTCAATGTGCAGGAGGCACTGTCTCTGGCCAGATCTCCCACTTCTTCTGTTATATTCAAGGTCTCTTTGATGTTGTAAAATAACCATCTTCTTGGTCTGCCACTTGATGCATCACCCAGGAACCATGCCTTCCATTATTGTTCTTTCCAGCTTGTGGTGTCTTTGGATGTGACCATAGTATTTTAATTTTCTCTGCAGAATGGTGTTTATAAGACAGTTCTTTTTCATGTTTAAATCTTTCAATATGTCTTCATTGCTCTTTTACTTTATCTAAGGTATCTTAATGATTTTTGTGTAGCATTTTGTTTCAAATCATCAAATCAATCATTGAATCAATTTCATTAAATATATAGACTCTACTTATCAAACTACTAATAAGAGAATGTGCATCCTTAAAATATTGTAGATTGAAGTTAAATAAGCAGAACAAAAGGGAAAAGGAATCAAATCTAATACTAGAAAAAGTAACTACTAAAATAGCATTGATATCATCTGTGGGATTTGATCAGTCTTTGGGATTGATAAATCATAATACAATGTGCCTTTGGCACATGATTACTACATTGTACATATTTTATGTTATATGTAGCAGCACCGAGTCCCTGTTAGAGATGGGAGGACCTCCTCCTAACATGTCATCTTGGGAGCATAGGCAATGCAAAATGGATAGGAGGACTCAAAACAACTACTGCCTTGTAGATAGTCTTTATAGAACAAAGGCTGAGGCAACAAAACCCCAGAAAATGTTGACAGAGGCCATTATTCTGGTAAGGCAATCTGCATAAGGGAGAAAGCATTCAGAAAGGAAACCTCAATAGTCAAAGTTGAAAGATGGAAACCCAGTTAGAACAAAGAATGTATAGCGACATAATGCAGCCTCCTAGACAACAAATCTTGGGATCATTACAGTGTCAGTCAGTCCAGACGTGACCTAACAGGATTGAGGCATGACCTTGTTGTATCAGTCAACAAGAATACCTACTTTGCCACTAAATTACATTCAAGGACACAATCTATTTTATCACTAAATTACAATCATGGACACAATCTATTTTATCACTAAATTGCAATCATGGAACACAATCTATTTTATCACTAAATTATAATAATGGAACACAATCTATTTTATCACTGAATTGTAATAATGGAACACAGTCTATTTTATCACTGAATTGTAATCATAGAACACAATTTATTTTTTCACTAAATTACAATCATGGAACACAATCTATTTTATCACTAAATTGCAATCATGGAACACAATCTATTTTATCACTAAATTATAATAATGGAACATAATCTATTTTATCACTGAATTGCAATCATAGAACACAATTTATTTTTCCACTAAATTACAATCATGGAACACAATCTATTTTATCACTAAATTACAATCATGAAACACATTCTATTTTATCACAAAATTGCAATCAGGGAATACAATCTATTCAATATAGAAAGTTTAATCACACAAATACATGATAAATATAATTTTTTCTTCAAATACTCAACAGAAAAAAAAAATACATTCTTCAAAGTAGAGTAGAAACCTGATTTAAAATACTAATTATGACCAGATCTAGTCCATGTAGTAAAAAATCTGGAAATTCAGTGACCTACTGTAAGTATTAAAATTATCAAAGTTTTTACATGAATACAAAAATACTTGACTGAAAATGTGTGCCAGGTTTCATGCTTCAAGTTGGCCAAACCAGGGACACCAGAACTTCATACTCTGACTTCTCTTAAAAGTTTGACCTACAGAAACAAGCCCACATGACATGCTAATGGAGACCAGACAAGACCTCAAACCATCATACTGTTTGTGACTCTTTTTGGTTTGGATGTATAGCAAAAGTTAGTCAATGAAGACGTCAGGCTCATGATATGATAGAAACTTCAGCATGTAAACTTGGCATCACCTCCTGTAAAGAAGTGAGCGCCCATATGTGTAATCTGCTCTGAATGTGGAAATCTTTAAAAATAATTAATGAGAGCATATTGTCTAATGTGTCAGTTCCTGAAGTAATTTACTTCTTTAAAGGCCAATAATTAGATTTTATTTATAAACTTGGATTACTTCTCCTCTTTAATGATAAGGAACCATAAGTGTCCACTGAGAAAGATTTGATATCAGTAGTTAATTTAGTGTCTTTTGTGACGTAATAACTACATTCTAATTAACATAATATTTTGGGACTTGTCCTTGACCTGCAATAATAGATGTCATGGTGGTTCCACTGCGTGCCGTTGCAGAGTTTTCTGATCTCAGCCCTGCAGAAGTCACTGATTTATTCTTGACTGCTCAGCGTGTGGCCAAAGTAGTAAAGAAACACTTTGGGGCCATGTCTAGCACAATCGCAATACAGGACGGCCCTGAAGCTGGCCAGACCGTCAGGGTAAACAACTCTTCATTTTGAATGTTAATTATAATTAATTGATCATCGATCAAGTAATCTGTGGGCTTTTATGATTTTGTTTGTTGTTTGTAGCTGCTTTAATGTTCCTTGCTAATATAGGTAAGTTGGTCACTTGGTAGCCTAGTTGGGAAAAAACCCGTCTGGGCTACCGTTGTTCGGACAACCCGTTTTCGATTCCCGCTGGAAGCAGTGTGAGTTGTACTTGTGGTTGGAAAAAAAAATACCCCCACGGTCGACCCAGCCACTGGCAAAAATGGGTACCAGTGTAGTACTCTGGGAAGGTGATAAATGCCGTCTCATATCGTGAGTTTTGTTGCTTGAAGCGACACTATCCAGAAGTTTCCAAATACTTCTGGATAGATGGCCGAGCACATATGGGTGAAAACTTGCATGCTAAGATGCCGATTCAAGTCTCGTACTTGACCTTGCCTTTACTGTATAAGTTTTCATGGTAGAATATCATAGTCTTGCAACTAGTTCAGTTCATTTTGAGACATATTCTGGACTTCTGAGAACAACCCTAAATATCTAGATTTGTTATATTTGGAGAAACCGTGGACCGCAGTGAAGCATATTACTGAAATTAGCATCGAAGATGAACTTCATACCAAGTTAGAGTGAGAACAAAGAAGATGAACTTCATACCAAGTTAGAGTGAGGACAAAGAAGATGAACTTCATACCAAGTTAGAGTGAGGACAAAGAAGATGAATATCATAAATATTTCATGAAGTGTACAGCTAATAATTTTGTTGTTCTGTTCTTCTCTCACTTTTGCCTTGCATTGGTGAAAGTAAATAACCTTTTACACAGATTTTGTTCTACTTGTTAAAACATTTACTTTGTAAATGGATCCACACCCACTTATTGAGTGAATGAACGTAGATGAGAGGAAAAAATAAATGATTGTGTTAAAGAGAGAGACTAACATGTGAGATTGGGGAATATTTCAAGAGAAAGTTACAGAGATCAAACAGGTGAAAGCAGATATGACTGGCCAGCACGCTCAAACTTCAGTTATCCATACTTTCTGTTATCTGGACTCATATTTTATGACTCAACGACTAATTATGACTTTCAGTTATTAAACTTGTTTTCACCAAAAATAGGTCCATTGGTTGAATAAGCAAGTTCCTTTAGATTGTCTTTTGCTATTTTAAATATTTGTTTTCATTAGTGCATGTTATTTTGATGTTATTTACTGTGATACTTTCTATTTTTGATCAAGTATTCTATGTTCATGTACGATTTTGATCATTTTTAGTCACGTTTAGTCTGGACAATCAAGTTTCTACAGTATTTTGTTGGAGAATTTTTTGTTTTCCATTAGTTGGTTGAGGAAAAGTTATATTTATTGTACAGGTAAAGTGTGAGACTTGAATCAGCATCTTAGTATGCAGGTTTTCACCCATATGTGCTCGGTCGCCTATTCAGAAGTGTTCAGAGACTTCTGGATAGTGTCGCTTCAAGCATCGAAACTCATGATGCAAGACAGCATTCTTCACCTTCCCAAAGTAATACCCTGGTACCCATCTCTACCAGCGGCTGGGTCGACCTAGGGGGTATTTTTTTTGTTTCTAACCACCAGTACAATTTACACTGTTTCCAGGGGAATCGAACATGGGTTGTCTGAACGTCAGAAGCCCAATCGGGTTATTTTCCCAACTAGGCTACCGAGGCCCCATATTTATTGTGCATATGTCTAGAATATATTTTCTTCAATGTTATAGATTGTGTTCCTTGATTGTAATTGAGTGATAAGGTTTGTGTTCTTGTCAATTGATGTCACAAGGTTAACATAAGCAAATTTGGTTTTATTGACTGTTGTTGGTGTGATAGGCTGAATGATTTTCTTGATTCCTCTATTTCTGTTGAAAGTATCGGAGCTTGTCCATCCTAATGAGCAGTCTTCTATATCAGTAGCAGGAGCTTGTCTGTCCTAGCAGACAGTGTAGTATTAGGTCTTCTATATCAGTAGTAGGAGCTTGTCTATCCTAGAAGTAAAAAAAAAGTAAAGTACCCCAGTCACGCCAAGTGGCATATAGGGAAATATGGTGTTAGTGAACCTATATTTTACAGACCTTCAGCACATGATTTTTGGGGTAATGTGGTCAGTATTACGCCCGTGCTGCTTTACTTTCCCAGAAAAAAATCCGGTACCCATTTAAGGCTGGGTGAACCCGGAAGCCGTCGGTTGGGATCGAACCCTACCCCTTGTCCGTGGTAGTCCAGTTCACTAACCACTGAGCTATCGCGGCTCCCTCTATCCTAGAAGACAGTGTAATATTAGGTCTTTATATCAGTAGTAGGAGCTTGTCTGTCCTAGCAGACAGTGTAATATTAGGTCTTCTATATCAGTGGTAGGAGCTTGTCTGTCCTAGCAGACAGTGTAATATTAGGTCTTCTATATCAGTGGTAGGAGCTTGTCTGTCCTAGCAGACAGTGTAATATTAGGTCTTCTATATCAGTAGTAGGAGCTTGTCTGTCCTAGCAGACAGTGTAGTATTAGGTCTTCTATATCAGTGGTAGGAGCTTGTCTGTCCTAGCAGACAGTGTAATATTAGGTCTTCTATATCAGTAGTAGGAGCTTGTCTGTCCTAGCAGACAGTGTAGTATTAGGTCTTCTATATCAGTAGTAGGAGCTTGTCTGTCCTAGCAGACAGTGTAGTATTAGGTCTTCTATATCAGTAGTAGGAGCTTGTCTGTCCTAGCAGACAGTGTAGTATTAGGTCTTCTATATCAGTAGTAGGAGCTTGTCTGTCCTAGCAGACAGTGTAATATTAGGTCTTCTATATCAGTAGTAGGAGCTTGTCTGTCCTAGCAGACAGTGTAGTATTAGGTCTTCTATATTAGTAGTAGGAGCTTGTCTGTCCTAGCAGACAGTGTAGTATTAGGTCTTCTATATCAGTAGTAGGAGCTTGTCTGTCCTAGCAGACAGTGTAGTATTAGGTCTTCTATATCAGTAGTAGGAGCTTGTCTGTCCTAGCAGACAGTGTAGTGTAGTATTAGGTCTTCTATATCAGTAGTAGGAGCTTCTCTGCCCTAGCAGACAGTGTGGTAATAGGTCTTTAACATCAGTAGTAGGAGCTTGTCTGTCCTAGCAGACAGTGTAGGTATTAGGTCTTTAACATCAGTAGTAGGAGCTTGTTTGCCCTAGCAGACAGTGTGGTAATAGGTCTTTAACATCAGTAGTAGGGGCTTGTCTGTCCTAGCAGACAGTGTGGTAATAGGTCTTTAATATCAGTAGTACGAGCTTGTCTGTCCTAGCAGACAGTGTGGTAATAGGTCTTTAATATCAGTAGTAGGAGCTTGTCTGTCCTAGCAGACAGTGTGGTAATAGGTCTTTAATATCAGTAGTACAGTAGTAAGCAAGCTTGTAGTAGGAGCTGTCCAAGCAGACAGTGTGGTAATAGGTCTTTAATATCAGTAGTAGGAGCTTGTCTGTCCAAGCAGACAGTGTGGTAATAGGTCTTTAATATCAGTAGTAGGAGCTTGTCTGTCCAAGCAGACAGTGTGGTAATAGGTCTTTAATATCAGTAGTAGGAGCTTGTCTGTCCAAGCAGACAGTGTGGTAATAGGTCTTTAATATCAGTAGTAGGAGCTTGTCTGTCCAAGCAGACAGTGTGGTAATAGGTCTTTAATATCAGTAGTAGGAGCTTGTCTGTCCAAGCAGACAGTGTGGTAATAGGTCTTTAATATCAGTAGTAGGAGCTTGTCTGTCCAAGCAGACAGTGTGGTAATAGGTCTTTAATATCAGTAGTACAAGCTTGTCTGTCCAAGCAGACAGTGTGGTAATAGGTCTTTAATATCAGTAGTAGGAGCTTATCTGTCCAAGCAGACAGTGTGGTAATAGGTCTTTAATATCAGTAGTAGGAGCTTATCTGTCCAAGCAGACAGTGTGGTAATAGGTCTTTAATATCAGTAGTACAAGCTTGTCTGACCTAGCAGACAGTGTGGTAATAGGTCTTTAATATCAGTAGTACAAGCTTGTCTGACCTAGCAGACAGTGTGGTAATAGGTCTTTAATATCAGTAGTACAAGCTTGTCTGACCTAGCAGACAGTGTGGTAATAGGTCTTTAATATCAGTAGTACAAGCTTGTCTGACCTAGCAGACAGTGTGGTAATAGGTCTTTAATATCAGTAGTACAAGCTTGTCTGACCTAGCAGACAGTGTGGTAATAGGTCTTTAATATCAGTAGTACAAGCTTGTCTGACCTAGCAGACAGTGTGGTAATAGGTCTTTAATATCAGTAGTACAAGCTTGTCTGACCTAGCAGACAGTGTGGTAATAGGTCTTTAATATCAGTAGTACAAGCTTGTCTGACCTAGCAGACAGTGTGGTAATAGGTCTTTAATATCAGTAGTACAAGCTTGTCTGTCCAAGCAGACAGTGTGGTAATAGGTCTTTAATATCAGTAGTACAAGCTTGTCTATCCAAGCAGACAGTGCACTAATAGGTCTTTAATATCAGTAGTACAAGCTTGTCTGACCTAGCAGACAGTGCACTAATAGGTCTTTAATATCAGTAGTACAAGCTTGTCTGACCTAGCAGACAGTGCACTAATAGGTCTTTAATATCAGTAGTACAAGCTTGTCTGACCTAGCAGACAGTGCACTAATAGGTCTTTAATATCAGTAGTACAAGCTTGTCTGACCTAGCAGACAGTGCACTAATAGGTCTTTAATATCAGTAGTACAAGCTTGTCTGACCTAGCAGACAGTGCACTAATAGGTCTTTAATATCAGTAGTACAAGCTTGTCTGACCTAGCAGACAGTGCACTAATAGGTCTTTAATGTTTGTTTGTATTTGTGTGTGTTAGGATCATCATTGTACCCTGGATGAACCCATAGATTCTCTGATATCCCCCTTGAGTCTCAAGAAAAATCCAGAAGAATCCTGGCCCACTTTCACGGCCTGGGATCCGCAAGTTCTTTAATATCAGTAGAAAAGCTCATCTCTACAAACAGATAGTGCAGCACTAGGGTCTTTAGTACCAATAGTTGGAGATCTTTTTGTCCCTCAATGCAGGAACTACTATGTCTTATGTATCACAGGTTGCTAATTAATTCAGTTCTGTGTTGCTTCATTCCCAGCATGTACACATCCATGTTCTGCCAAGGAAGCAGGGAGACTTCAAGGAGAATGATGATGTTTACCAACAGGTATGTTTTGTCTCAATTAGTATGTGGTGCTGAATACTTTTACCAGTGACATCCATTACAGCACTTTTACTATTACCATCATTTAGAGCACTTTTATGAGTATCATCATTTAGAGCACTTTTACCAGTACCATCCATTAGAGCACTTTTACCAGTACCATACTTTAGAGCACTTTACCAGTACCATACATTGGAGCACTTTTACCAGTACCATACATTGGAGCACTTTTACCAGTACCATTCATTGGAGCACTTTTACACCAGTACCATACATTGGAGCACTTTTACCAGTACCATTCATTGGAGCACTTTTACCAGTACCTTACATTAGAGCACTTTTACCAGTACCATACATTGTAGCACTTTTACCAGTACCATTCATTGGAGCACTTTTGCCAGTACCATACATTAGAGCACTTTTACCAGTATCATAATTTAGAGCACTTTTACCAGTATCATTCATTGGAGCACTTTTACCATTACCATCATTTAGAGCACTTTTACCAGTTACATACATTAGAGCACTTTTACCAGTACCATTCATTGGAGTACTTTTACCAGTATCATCCAGTAGATCAGTTTGATCATATATTCGCCATCCACTTTTTAAAAAAATGTGTAAATTTCTGTTAACAATAATCATTCTGTTATTGTTATAATCAGTTATTGTTATAATCAGTTATTGTTATAGGAAGTTATTGATATAGGAAGTTATCCTTTCATTAGTTGCCATGTAAGAACCAGTACTTGCGGTACACATCCATTTGTGATACTCTTTTAAAGAAGAGTGTAAAATTCTGACCAAAAGGGAGATAATTTATCCTTATTCTTCAACAGCTTGAGACACATGACAAAGGCTGGACACCAAACACAAAATTGCGCTCTGAGGAGGAAATGGCAGAGGAAGCTGCACAACTCAGAAAATATTTTTACCATAAGTGATTTGATTGGCTAATTACTGTAACATTTATTTCTGACAGCAAAATAATGAACATTTATAGTTGCAGTGGTCTGTAAATCATATTGCAGGAGAGATACACAATTCTAAAAAGATTCTTAAGTTAAAATATTAAATTATCTTCTTAAAAAAAAAAAACTATCTTAATGTTATTATCCCATTTCTGGTGTCTACCTGGGGGACGTACAGGACAGAGAATAAAGGCAGCTTGTCCAGTGCAGTCATCACAAGGTGTTTGGGCCTGAGTTTTTATTTCATTCCCTGACAGAAAAAGACTTCAAATCCACATTTTTCAGGTTTGGAGCCTGACAAGTTATCAATTCGGCCACCCGCTGTCCGAGTGTAAAATATTGCTATAAATAAATTGTGATAATTTTCATTATATAAAAATTTGTAGTTAAGGACATACTTTATTTTCATTGTTCTCAAAATAGAGGGAATAAATAAAATTTGAATACGTATAACATTTTTCAGGATCTATTTTGTACATTTTTAAAATGATTTATTTATAAGTAACAATGTGGTTAAAATAATATTCAACTGTACACAGATCTATAAAACATATTCCAGCTTGGTAATGGTAATTTAGTTTGCTTGCTAAATATTCATCATTTATCTCTGCTTGGCCAAGGACATACACATAGTTAAAGTAATAGCCATTTGTTGTTTTTAATTTACAATTATTGTCCATTAATATTCAAGTAGTAGATTTACAGTTCCCCAAGGCAGGGGGAACTATTTCATATGCTATTGTTGTGAATTAGCTTTTGCAGGATTAGAGTTGATTGTAAAATACTGAAAGATGAGACTCATCATGAGTGAAATCAAGAATAGAAATAATGAACAAAGTTTGGGGAACTGGTGTTTGCTTGTAACACAGTCAAAATAGGTGGGACATACTGGGGAGGTAGATCTAAGCACGTATGGATGTGTCCTATGTGCAATGAGGGTGTTCCATTGACTAAACTAAACTAAAGTAAACTAAATCAAAACAAATAATGGAACATACCAAAAATGCAAACTTTATTATAATAGGATATCAAGTTTTTTGTGTTTGTTTCTGTGTTAAAATATGGTAAATTGCAAGTTTAGCATCCTACTCCATTTCTGTTTAGTGTAATGTCCCCTTGCACCTTAATTGGTAATTCTCTAATCTCAGTAATCTGTCATTAGAAGGCCGAAGACCCCTGGGTTAAGAATACACTAAACCTAACCCTAAACTGCATTAACAAAATTAAATTAAATGCACAAAAACTAGAAGCAGTTGAAACATTCAAATACGTGTGGTCAGTCAGTCGAGATAATTTGTTTAGCAGAAATGGAGTAAGATGCTAAACTAGTAAATTACCCAAAATTAGTTTATTAGTTAGTTCAAGAGTTATAACAGAAATTATTTCACTACACATTAGGTAACCTCATAGGTGCTCAGTCTTTACAAACAGGTGGTGAAGGGCTTGCATGCTGATGGTTCCAGTTTTTTGCTGATTACGCACAAATCTTACCACCCTCCTACTTGTATCATGCTTGATTTCAAATTCCTCTAGTCTCAGAATTGTCATTAATCCAATATCATAATATATTATTTAAAAAATAAATTAAAATATAAAATAATTATTTTTAAAAATGTTAATTTAAAGTATTTCCCATTATCTAAGGATGGCCATCAACCATCTTGTCCTGTGGCCACCGGGTCGCCATAAATCATCATATCCTGCTGTCTCAGGATTGCCGTCAATCATCATGGCTTCATTTAACTGACAATCATTTATTGGCCTTTTTTTGTCTTCCTTCTTCACACTCACTGTCTTCCCTGCAGGACCACCAACATCAGCTATCAATTTTCTCAAAGTCTGGACTAATGCATGTCTAGGACTGTAGTTAGAAAAAAAAAAATGTAAACTGCCCCCGTCACGCCAAGTGGCATATAGGGAATATGGTGTTATTGACCATAAATTTTACAGACCTTCAGCACATGATTTTTGGGGTAATGTGGTCGGTATTACGCCCGTGCCGCTTTACTTTCCCAGAAAAAAATCCGGTACCCATTAAAGGCTGGGTGAACCTGGAAGCCGTCGGTTGGGATCGAACCCTTCCTCTTGTCCTTTGTAGTCCAGTTCACTAACCTGTCTACTAAGCTATCACGGCTCATGTCTAGGACTGTAGATTCACACACAAATCCTTGCATGTCTAGGACTCTAGATTTACACACAAATCCCTGCGTATCTAGGACTGTAGATTCACACACAAATCCTTGCATGTCTAGGACTGTAGATTCACACACAAATCCTTGCATGTCTAGGACTGTAGATTCACACACAAATCCTTGCATGTTTATGACTGTAGATTCACACACAAATCCTTGCACGTCTAGGACTGTAGATTCACACACAAATCCCTGCATGTCTAGGACTGTAGATTCACACACAAATCCCTGCATGTCTAGGACTGTAGATTCACACACAAATCCCTGGAGGTTTATATTTCTCTATTTATCCCATGTGCCCACATGAGAATGAAATGCTTACCCAGAACAGACTTTTTGCCAGTTGTACTATGAATCTTATGCAAAATCTGGCAACACCGGTAGGATAATAGCAGCCAATTGTCGGACATGGAGAGTTTTTTTTATATTATTTGTTTTGTTTGCCATATTTGGTATGAGAGGAACAAACTCATTGGTCAATCATCCATTTTGTACATTCTGGAAAAATGACTGATAACTTGATGCTATAACTGCTAACATTCTGGAACAATGACTGATAACTTGATGCTATAACTGCTAACATTCTGGAACAATGACTGATAACTTGATGCTATAACTGCTAACATTCTGGAACAATGACTGATAACTTGATGCTATAACTGCCAACATTCTGGACCAATGACTGATAACTTGATGCTATAACTGCCAACATTCTGGACCAATGACTGATAACTTGATGCTATAACTGCCAACATTCTGGAACAATGACTGATAAACTTGATGCTATAACTGCTAACATTCTGGACCAATGACTGATAAACTTGATGCTATAACTGCTAACATTCTGGACCAATGACTGATAAACTTGATGCTATAGCTGCTAACATTCTGGACCAATGACTGATAAACTTGATGCTATAACTGCTAACATTCTGGAACAATGACTGATAAACTTGATGCTATAACTGCTAACATTCTGGACCAATGACTGATAAACTTGATGCTATAACTGCTAACATTCTGGAACAATGACTGATAAACTTGATGCTATAACTGCTAACATTCTGGACCAATGACTGATAACTTGATGCTATAACTGCTAACATTCTGGACCAATGACTGATAACTTGATGCTATAACTGCCAACATTCTGGAACAATGACTGATAACTTGATGCTATAACTGCCAACATTCTGGAACAATGACTGATAACTTGATGCTATAACTGCTAACATTCTGGAACAATGACTGATAACTTGATGCTATAACTGCCAACATTCTGGACCAATGACTGATAACTTGATGCTATAACTGCCAACATTCTGGAACAATGACTGATAACTTGATGCTATAACTGCTAACATTCTGGAACAATGAATGATAAACCTGATGCTATAACTGCTAACATTCTGGACCAATGACTGATAAACTTGATGCTATAACTGCCAACATTCTGGAACAATGACTGATAACTTGATGCTATAACTGCCAACATTCTGGACCAATGACTGATAACTTGATGTTATAACTGCCAACATTCTGGACCAATGACTGATAACTTGTTGCTATAACTGCCAACGGACCAATGACTGATAACTTGATGCTATAACTGCCAACATTCTGGAACAATGACTGATAACTTGATGCTATAACTGCCATCATTCTGGGCCAATGACTGAATGACTGATAACTTGATGCTATAACTGCCAACATTCTGGGCCAATGACTGATAACTTGATGCTATAACTGCCAACATTCTGGGCCAATGACTGATAACTTGATGCTATAACTGCCAACATTCTGGGCCAATGACTGATAACTTGATGCTATAACTGCCAACATTCTGGAACAATGACTGATAACTTGATGCTATAACTGCCAACATTCTGGAACAATGACTGATAACTTGATGCTATAACTGCTAACATTCTGGAACAATGAATGATAAACTTGATGCTATAACTGCCAAACAATGACTCTTGATGATACAATGACTGATGAACTTGATGCTATAACTGCTAACATTCTGGAACAATGAATGATAAACCTGATGCTATAACTGCTAACATTCTGGACCAATGACTGATAAACTTGATGCTATAACTGCCAACATTCTGGAACAATGACTGATAACTTGATGCTATAACTGCCAACATTCTGGACCAATGACTGATAACTTGATGTTATAACTGCCAACATTCTGGACCAATGACTGATAACTTGATGCTATAACTGCCAACGGACCAATGACTGATAACTTGATGCTATAACTGCCAACATTCTGGAACAATGACTGATAACTTGATGCTATAACTGCCATCATTCTGGGCCAATGACTGATAACTTGATGCTATAACTGCCAACATTCTGGGCCAATGACTGATAACTTGATGCTATAACTGCCAACATTCTGGGCCAATGACTGATAACTTGATGCTATAACTGCCAACATTCTGGGCCAATGACTGATAACTTGATGCTATAACTGCCAACATTCTGGAACAATGACTGATAACTTGATGCTATAACTGCCAACATTCTGGAACAATGACTGATAACTTGATGCTATAACTGCCAACATTCTGGACCAATGACTGATAACTTGATGCTATAACTGCCAACGGACCAATGACTGATAACTTGATGCTATAACCGCCAACATTCTGGACCAATGACTGATAACTTGATGCTATAACTGCCATCATTCTGGACCAATGACTGATAACTTGATGTTATAACTGCCAACATTCTGGACCAATGACTGATAACTTGATGCTATAACTGCCAACGGACCAATGACTGATAACTTGATGCTATAACTGCCAACATTCTGGACCAATGACTGATAACTTGATGTTATAACTGCCAACATTCTGGACCAATGACTGATAACTTGATGCTATAACTGCCAACATTCTGGACCAATGACTGATAACTTGATGCTATAACTGCCAACATTCTGGACCAATGACTGATAACTTGATGCTATAACTGCCAACATTCTGGACCAATGACTGATAACTTGATGCTATAACTGCCAACATTCTGGGCCAATGACTGATAACTTGATGCTATAACTGCCAACATTCTGGGCCAATGACTGATAACTTGATGCTATAACTGCCAACATTCTCCTTCTGTGTTCAAAGAGATCATTTGCTGCCACTGACCTAGTCATTATCAGAAGTTCTCACAATTGCCCCATAATTTGCCTACCACTTATTTGTGTCAAAGGAGCCGTGATAGCTCAGTGGTCAGTGAACTGGACTACAAAGGACAAGAGATAGGGTTCGATCCCAACCAATGGCTTCCGGGTTTACCCAGCCTTTAATGGGTACCGGATTTTTTCTGGGAAAGTAAAGCGGCACGGGCGTAATACCGACCACATTACCCCAAAAATCATGTGCCGAAGGTCTGTAAAATTTATGGTCACTAACACCATATTCCCTATACGCCACTTGGCGTGACGGGGGTACTTTACTTTACTTATTTGTGTCAGTGGTGGTTGTGTCAGATGCATGATAGGAACCACTTGAGAGACCAAAATAGAACAGAAGAGCTAAGAGGACAGCCAGGGAGCAACGCCACAGTAGAAAGTAGAAAGTATCATGTAAGTAAAAAAAAATAAGAAGCCCCGTCACGGCAAGTGTCATATAGGCAATATGGTGATTGTGACCATAATTTTTACAGACCTTCGGTACAGGATTTTTGGGGTAATGTGGTCGGTATTACACCATACACCCTCACTGCTTTACTTTCCAAGAAAAAATCCAGTTGATTGAAAACTTGATTAAGTTTTACATTCTGTGTATGGAGATTTTATTGAATTGTACACTCTCTGTGTTGAGATTTGATTGAATTGTACACTCTCTGTGTTGGGACTTGATTGAATTGTACACTCTCTGTGCTGGGACTCAATTGAATTGTACACTCTCTGTGTTGAGATTAGTAGAGAACACTTTGTGGTGCACACTGCACATATAATAACTAATATGTTAAATCAACAAATCAATTGCTCCTCAGAGTGCTACAGATCTGACCCACACTTCACATACTTACCATTTCATTATTCCCTCTTTTGCTTCTTCTTCTCCCCAAAGTACACATAATGATAGTTTTTGTTATGATTACTGGATCTCTGCACCCACTTTACCAATCTGGATCCAAGCCTACTTGCTATGACTGTTCGCTTAATCATTTGGTTATCGTATATTTTTCATGATGCCTGACATGGTTGTATTTTGCTATGCAAGATTACTTTAGCCATTTTTACACAAAATATATGACCTTGTCTGCTGTAAAATGCTCATATCACATCCATGGGATACTGAAAGTGGATGAGAAGCAACCCTACATGACAAGTTTTGGGGAACCAATGAAGACCTGAAGCACATTGTCTTGTTCGTGACCCATGCTGGTCTAAATGCACAGAAATACCTAACCACTGAAGAAAAAGAGTGTGAATGAACAATGTAATCGAAAAATAGAAAATAGATGTGAAATAAATTATAAATTAAATTTCAAATTAATGTGGATTTTGAGATTAGATAATGTTCATACATTACTTTATTGATAATTGTGGTTCATTTGGCTGCAGAAATAAGTCAGACTGTTATCATGTGGCATCAAATTTTTGAGGATGTTATAAGATTTTTACCATTTGATGTGTACAGAAAGCAGGTGCCTGTGCTGTTAGCTCCAACATGTAAAATAAACATCAAGTGGTACACAGCAGCAAAACTAATAGAAAGACAAGACAAACTACAATGTTTCAGCAAAAGCATTCATCAGGTCTTTTGTTCGCTTGAAGTATTGTCTACATTTGCAATGTCATTTCCTGTATAAATGTTACTATCTTTTGTAATTCTTGCAGTGGCCCATATAGTTTTGTCTGTAGTGTTGTATCTATGGACCAATGGATTTTTCTCAGTCTACTATATTCAGTGCAGTCTTGAAGTTTGTGTTCAGCAGTCTGGGGTGTCTATCCACATGTACATGTAGTTGAGGTGCCAGATCTTGAATTTTGTATACATGTGACTATGGAGTCGATTGTGTCCTGTTCTGAGGCGTATAATGATAACTTGTTCATATCTATTCATATTATGAAAGGCATCCTGATTTGGGGCTTGTGGTCATCTGATTGATTTGATTATCTGTTTCTTATGATGGTATGTAACTGGTGCATCTGGTTGTGTGCCTGTTGCACCTTCTTTTGCCAGCTGATCTGCTCTCTTGTTTCCTGGTATTCCACAGTGAGATGGGATCCACTGCAGGGCAACCCTGTGGTGCTTGCAGAGTTCAGTCAATAAGGTCTGCAGATGTGGTAATTTTCTGGATTGTAGTGCCTGGAGTACTGATCTTGCATCTTTCAAAAAACACTACAGGCTGTGGGCTAAGATTATTGTTCAGCAGTTTTTCTATTGCCAACTTTATTGCTTGTATTTCTGCATCATAATTGTGACAGTATTTCCCTGTTGCTATTGTATTCATATCCCTAGTGTTATTTGGGTACTCTATATATGCACCTGCTCCCCCATTCTTTACTGCATTCTGTGCTGATCCATCTGTGTACACACGAACCCATAGATCTTGTGGGTATTCTTCATCCAGGAAACTGAGAGTGGTTGTTTTACACTGTAGACTACTCTGTTCCTCTTTGTCAAGTATTCCTTTCACTTTTGTCCATATTTGTATTGTCAGTCTGGATTGCTGTGTCCAGGGAGTCTGTTCTGCTATGGGCAGTAGTAGGGGGCTGACAACTCTTGGTATGTCTGGTCTACAAACTTCATCAACTATAGTACATAAACTATCAAAATTAAACAAAGAAATTCAATATTTTTGCTTAAATGTTGTAGTTTATCTGGTCTTTCTATTAGTTTAGCTGCTTCATACCAATTTATGTTTATTTTATATGTTCTCAGCCGCTCTACTCCTTGCCCTGCCTAGTATTTAATATTTTACATATTTAATATCTGTGCTTATCTCCCCTAGCTTCAACATTACAGTGCTAAGGTAAAATCAACTTCAAAGAGAGTAATGATATCTTTGTATCTGGCATTCACCCAATGGTTACTAAAGGAATGGATAGTTCTTTTTGCCATCCGCCCTTACTATAGGACATTATGGTTATGGAAGGACATGGTATCACTGTAAACAAATTAAAATCCATAATTACAAGGACATTAAGTGGGTGTAGATGCATTGTGTTGTGTTTATTTGAACCTTCTAGCACAACACATCCAACTTCAACATGGTATTTTTTTGTGATGGGCGCTTGCTTGGCCAGACTAGATAGTCTGTCTCCGTGAGCACTGTTGGGAGGTGGAGCAGGGACTTGATCAACTATGTTGTTTGCCAGTTCTGGCACATGCAGAAACTGTGGGGTGGTCCCTGTATTTTCTTTCTCTACAAACAGTTAGTTATTATATAAGACAGTAGCCAACACTTAACCAATGCCAAACTTTGACATAAAAGTCAAAACAGAGGAAGTGTTCCTTCACAACAGAAATAAAATGAACATGACAAGTGACAGAATGAAGAATAATGAGATACGGAAAAGAGTTGAAGCTACACAAGTGCTAGATTACTTTAAAGAAAAATAGATCAAATAGTTTAGGAATGTAACAAGATCACCATCGGACAGTTTCTACCAAAGGGCACATAGAAGTGTAGTCTTCAGTGGAAGGAAGGGCAGATCTAGAAGATGATGAAGCAGTGAAAGAGCAGACATCACAAGTAGCATCTTACATGAGCCACACAGCAGAGCTTTGACCCAAATACTCCATTTGACTCACGTGTGTTTTCTGAGTGACTCGATGATCATGCTCAGGAAGCTCGAAGGGGACTGGGTTCGAAATTAGTGGTTGGGGTTACTAAAGAACTCGACTGACTGGCATCTGTTTCATTTTCATCCCTGGACACTCGAGTGTGAAAGGAGGAAATGAACGAGTTGACAGCCTGGCTGGAACGGCTACCATGGATGGCAGATGTGCACTGGACCAGGCTGACATTCTGAATGCCCTGAGGAAGGTAGAGCAAGCCAATGATTCAGTCAGTGGTCATGAATCTACAACCATAGTCCAGGCTGCAGCGAACATCAGGTCAAAATTGGAGACACCAAAAAGGAGCGCCATGCGGGAAGACACAGAAGAATAAGAAATCAACACAGAACTGGAGTCGTCAGTCTTCATACACAGAGGGACATACTGGGGAGGAGATCTGAGCACTTATGGACGTGTCCAATGTGTAGTTATGATGATCCGTCGACTAAACTAAACTCCATTTTTCTGCAAAAAAATTGAAAGACAACAAGGTGGAGAACAGTAAGCATTCAGTCCAAGTTTGACATTTTCTTGCCATAAACATTGCACTGTAATATTTGTTATACTTTTGTTAGAATTAGTGCTAACATGACATCACACTGTAAAGTTAATATTAGAATTAGTGATAGCATGACATCACACTGTAAAGTTAATGTTAGAATTAGTGATAGCATGACATCACACTGTAGAGTTAATGTTAGAATTAGTGATAGCATGATATCACACTGTAGAGTTAATGTTATAATTAGTGACAGCATGACATCACACTGTAGAGTTAATGTTAGAATTAGTGATAGCATGACATCACACTGTAAAGTTAATGTTATAATTAGTGACAGCATGACATCACACTGTAAAGTTAATGTTAGAATTAGTGACAGCATGACATCACACTGTAAAGTTAATGTTACAGCTCAGTATTAGATATGACATTTTGAAGATGAACAGCCAACAATGGGTGTGGCAGACATCATTAATAACCTCAGAATTATGAGCAGAACGAAAGACTCTGAAAGGAGTGTAGCTACATTCCTATATAGACTGTATGATGTGGGTGGAAAAAGGGGGGGGGGTGTGAAAATGGATATTTCCAGAACAGAATGATAATCTGAATGAATGATAGCCCAGCATCGAAAACATTTACTGATGAACATTCTGAGGAGAAGAGATTGAAGCACATATGGATGTCTCTAGAATAAAATGTTGATTGTCTTAATATAACATTACATTTTGAAGCCAAGAGAATGGACCACAGCATCTAAGATGTGACCTTATCTTCTTCTTCTTTTCTCTTCTCACTGATACCTAAAAGGTGTCGTGGTTTATATCATTTGTCGTTCTTGAGCTGCTCGAATTGTCTGAATTAGTGATTCTCCTTTGTTGTTACATGTCTCTGTCACTGTATCTATCCATCTTCTTCTGGGTCTTCCTCTTGGTCTCTTTCCATGCATTCTTGAGAAGAACACCCTTGATGGTGATTGGTGAGGATTCATTCTGACCAGGTGGCCAAACAATTTAAGTTGTTTGTTGTTCTATATATTCTTGGCAGGGTTTTGTTCCTACCATTTTTCTTATGGTTTCATTTGGTATTCTATCTCTTCTTGTGTTGTTTGTTACTTTTCTCAAGCATCACATCTCACATGTATTGATCTTTCTTAAATGGGATTTAGAAAGGGTCCATGTTTGACTTTCATAACACAAAGTTGGTATGAAAATGCTATTTATTATTTGTTATTTAGCTGGCATAGAAATGTTTGGATGTCTTAGCAATGGTGAAAGCTGGTATGTGACAGCATGTGTTGTGTGACCTTATAACAGCTAAAATTAGGGGCTATTTATCTCGTGTGTAAAATTGTCTTCTTCTTTCCTTCCTTATTTGTCTTTCAGCATCGAAAGTGGATATAGTCTGCGGTCTTTTGCTTTTCTGTTGACTTCTGCTGTTATGTTTACTAGTGTTTCGTATATTCTGTCAATCCAACTTTTTCGTGGTCAACCCTTTTGTTTGGTGTTCTCGCAATGTTTATTGAAGGCTTCTTGTGTTGATCTTTTTGGTTTTTCACAGAAATAAATCACATTATTATTTTAATTTTTGTATTCAATGGCGGGAATTATTGCTAACATTTTACACAATTTGTGTACAACCGTGAATACAGGAGGTTTAATGTAGCAGAAAAAGACGTCAGCAACAAAAGCCTGACGGCAAATGTTGGCTTACAGTGGCACCTAATGATGATGATAAGTTAACATGGTATGTTTGTAGACACAAATCAAAGATTAAATGAGTTATGTTTTCAATTATTGTCATTAATGATACATGTTATTGTTAATGAGAAATGTTATTGTTGATTGTTGTACTGTATAATCTTTACAAATAAATGTACCAGAAATCATTGTGTTTGTTCATCATCAGGTTGGTGCGGGTTCGATTCCTGGTAGGTCTAAGGATTTTTAGTTTCTAACGGAAGGGAAAGTGAATAAAAATGTATGTCTGATCCACGTGTCGACTGCATAGGACATGTTGTATTTTTCTCATTCACCTCCATTGATCTCTTTTCCCTTCCATCAGACCCCGGTTTGTGTTTGTCAACTGTTATGTTGATGTTCAGTTTTTCTTTTGCGATATTCGGAAATTCTGTCTTGTTGATTTTCGTGTTGTATTGGGCGTTTAAAAAAAAAAAAATCTCCCCCCCCCCCGCCATTGTTTATATCTGTGTTGTGTTTTCTCACTCTCCGTGGTTTTCTTTGGAATAGTACGTGATGAGGCTGCAATCTCTTTCACCGGTGTTCAGCCACATTCGCCTTTCGTGTCCTGAATATGCCTCTTGTGTACCACACACTTTGCTGTTTTCTTTTTCTAGGCCGTTGATAATTTCTGATTTTTCCGTCACATCTACCGTCACATACGATGTACAGTCGAGATGGACATTCCCGCTAGGCGCCATTGTTGTCAAAGTAGATGTTTACCTGTCGGTGATAGGTTCAACAGGTCGAGACAATAAGAATCAATCATCTCCCACTGAAATATCCATAAAGTCCACTGTCCATCCGCTCGTCAGAAGTAAACATAACTACAACAGGGAATAGCAGCACATTATTTCACAGCTAGACTGTCATGCCAATCATGTAAACACGTCAGCAAGAGCCGAGTCAGAAAAACTATCTGCACTATTATCTTTTCTAAAGATAATACCAAGACCTACAAGTGGATATTAAAGTTGAATTAATAGACCTGGAGACAGTTCAGAGCTATAACTACCTTAGACATACTATAATCAGTGATGGGAAATGTACAACTGAAATAAGCAAAAGAAAAGGAATGGCAAAAAGTAACTTTAACACCACTAAACTTTTTTTTACTAACATTAAGGCAATAACACCAGGGCTAAAACTAAGAATAGCAAAATGTTAAATCTTCTTAACATCCCCATATGGTGCAGAAACATGGACATTCGACAAGAAAACAAAACAGAAAAGTGAAGCCTTTGAAATGTGGATTTATAGAAGAACAGGAAGAATTTGATGGAAAGAAAAGCAAACAAACGATGAAGTATTAAAACAACTAAAAATGGAAATAGAACTACTAAACACAATTCAAACAAGACAAATGTGATTTTTGGGACATGCTAAAAGACACAGCAGCCTACTACAAGTAATATTGGAAGGGAAAATACAAGGTAAAAGAGGCAGATCTAGACTAACGTAGACGAGTAAGATTAAAAGATTGACAAGTCAGCCCATGACAACCTGCACAATCAAAACGAGAGATATAGTGGAATAGCGCTCCATGGTACCTTCGATGCGGAGACGGCACTCAATTAATGAATGTGTTTTCTGGCTTGGATTTATGTATTTAATTTAGTTTGTTATACCTGATGAAGGCTTTTGCCGAAACGTTGCAGTTTGTCTTGTCCTTCTATTAGTTTATCTGCTCCATACCATTTTAATGTTTATTTGACATATCAATGAAAGAACAAAAGGCCGCACATTATCTCTCATTTCGGCTTTTAAGTGAAAGTGATGAAGGAATGAAGAAGAAAGAACCGGTATTACCGACTTGGCACAGCTACAAGCTACTTGCTCACTAACGAAGTAAAAAAAAAAAGTACCCCCCGTCACGCCAAGTGGCGTACAGGGAAATATGGTGTTAGTGACCCTATATTTTACAGACCTTCGGCACATGATTTTTGGGGTAATGTGGTCGGTATTACGCCCGTGCTGCTTTACTTTCCCAGAAAAAATCCGGTACCCATTTAAGGCTGGGTGAACCCGGAGCCGTCGGTTGGGATCGAACCCTACCCCTTGTCCGTAGTAGTCCAGTTCACTAACCACTGAGCTATCGCGGCTCCCACTAATTTTTAGGGAATTAGTAAAACCCAGGTGTCCTCGCCAGGGTACGAACCCCGCTGTTGCCGTGGTAAGCCAACCGTCACTAACGAAGTAGTGCACAGAAATTAATACGCTGTCTAACATCTCACAGCTATCCATCCACACGTTACTGGAATTACCTATAGCTGAGTTATTTCTACGACCTGTCGAGATAGCATTAATGGTAAAGTATGTGAATATCATCATGGTGATACTATATATAAATATATACACTTTTATGTTTACATGGTCGGTGTGTTAGTGATGTAGATACGCACATCAATTGCGAACTAGTAAATAGCAATAACACTCAAAACCTATTAATGGATATGGAAGTAGAAGGAATAGATCGGGAGACAGTTCAAAGCTACAACTACCTCAGACATAATATAACCAGTGATGGAAAATGTAAAACTGAAATAAACAAAAGAACAGGAATGGGGAAAAAAGCAAAGTTAATGCCATGACAAATATACTAACATCAAAACAAATAACAGCGATACTAAAAAAAAAAGAAGAAAAAGAGTGGTATGGTAACAGCTTTACGTGGTAATGGACGAAACAAAAGTCGACGTTTCGGCCAAGTAGGCCTTCATCTGGACGAACAACAAACACAAAAATTATATATAACGATATATTAACAAATATAACTACATGGCGATAATATTCTAGATACTAGAGAGAGGAAAAATAAAAAGTAAAAAATGGTAAAAACAAAGTGAACGATAATGGTCTGTAAATAAAGTGTTGGTGTGGACATATATTATCGCCATGTAGTTATATTTGTTAATATATCGTTATATATAATTTTTGTGTTTGTTGTTCGTCCAGATGAAGGCCTACTTGGCCGAAACGTCGACTTTTGTTTCGTCCATTACCACGTAAAGCTGTTACCATACCACTCTTTTTCTTCTTTTTTTAGTATCGCCATTATCATCAGCTTTACAGCAGCTTCGCATCTCTACGCATCTTGGTGCATCTTGAAAACAAATAACACCAGGGCTAAAACTAAGAATAGCAAAATGTAATATCTTCTCAACATTCCTATATGGTGCAGAAACATGGACATTAAACAATAAAACAGAACATAAAATTGAAGCCTTTGAAATGTGGATTTTTAAAAGAATAGGAAGATTGGATGGAAAGAAAAGAAAACAAACGATGAAGTTTTAAAACAACAAAATTTAAAAGAGAACTACTAAAAACAATTCAAACAAGACAAATGAGATTTTTGGGGCATGTTAAACGATACAGCATCCTATTAAAAGTAATCTTGGAAGGTAAACTACAAGGTAAATGAGGCAGAATGAGACTAACATGGACGAGTAACTTCACAATATGGACAAGTCAGCCTATGACAACCTGCACTATCAAAGCAAGAGATGGATGGACTGGCGCTCCATGGTAGTGAACCTTCGATGTGGAGACGGCACTCAATGATGATGAAATATCAATGAATGACAGTGAAGTACATGCACATTTAGCACGTGAGTCCGTAACATTGCACGAGTTATTTATGATATTGCTCTGCTAAAATATAAATGCTTGAATTATAAGGGGAAGGGGGAGCTATGGTTGGAGATGTCGCCTTCTCAGAAGAGATCCAGAAACCATCACACGAATTGTACATGCGAGAGATCGGAAGTCAAAGTCAACCCGAGATAGAAGGTTGACAGAAACCATCACACGAATTGTACATGCGAGAGATCGGAAGTCAACCCAAGATAGAAGGTTGACAGAAACCATCACACGAATTGTACATGCGAGAGATCGGAAGTCAACCCAAGATAGAAGGCTGACAGAAACCATCACACGAATTGTACATGCGAGAGATCGGAAGTCAAAGTCAACCCAAGATAGAAGGCTGACAGAAACCATCACACGAATTGTACATGCGAGAGATCGGAAGTCAACCCAAGATAGAAGGCTGACAGAAACCATCACACGAATTGTACATGCGAGAGATCGGAAGTCAACCCAAGATAGAAGGCTGACAGAAACCATCACACGAATTGTACATGCGAGAGATCGGAAGTCAACCCAAGATAGAAGGCTGACAGAAACCATCACACGAATTGTACATGCGAGAGATCGGAAGTCAACCCAAGATAGAAGGCTGACAGAAACCATCACACGAATTGTACATGCGAGAGATCGGAAGTCAACCAAGATAGAAGGCTGACAGAAATACTTGGCATATGAACTGGGACCATGGACAGGGTGGCGATACCGCCATATGTTGGTCCGCAATTAATGGGGGAATGGCATAAGAAGAAATCCAAGATGGACCAATAGTATTTTAACAGCTATTTGTGTGGCCACGCCCACACGAGCAAACACATTCCCAATTGGCAAGTGATACAACAGGCAATTTGTAAACGTTCAGTAGATGAACTCCCTTATCAGTTTTAGTAACTCAAATGTTGCTATCAAAACACTACTCTAGCCTTCTCTGTCTGAGCTCAGCTTACGTGCAATGTGATCAATTAGGTCTTTCTCTCAGGAGAATACGAATTATGTGGCAGACACACATGACTGGGCAGAATGGAATAGATGATTAAGAAAAGCTTTCATACTTCTTCAAAAACATAAGCAGGAGACACCGAGATAAGAATACAACAGGTGATATAGAATAAGAGCAGAATGCACTAACTGATACAAGAACCTATTGCTATAGGCATACTTATATATTGTCCTTCCGAGCCTGAGACGGCACACAAGGCAGAAATAATGGACTCTCTATGTTCGATTATCTTGTTATCAAGTGCCAGACCGTGCAGAGGACCCACATTCCACACGTTTCTGTTCTGAACGGGTCGCTCAATCTCGGCGAGGTAGTTGATACCTACTGTTGTTGCCTCTCGCCTCCGTGTTCTTTTTAGTGTTTCTCTAGGTATGTGTCTTTTTCTTTTACCTCCTGCTTCTCTTCTGCGGGCTTGCTTTGAGATTCACTTGTTATATAGCCTTTGGCGTGTTGACAAACAGTTGATGGCATGATAATCATTCAGTATTTGTCAGTAGTCTGGCAATATATTAATGTCTTACGCTGCATTCTGTTTCACTGAACAGCTTCTCTCGTGGCTGAATCTACCAAAATTTGATAGACAGAACTGACCGCAGAATGCACAAGTTGTATTTGTGGTGCCTGGCCTCATCTATTTCTCCTGCATCTTTTGTATGATTTTAATAAAATTGTCTTCCTCCAATGTTGTTGTGCCAGTTTCTATTTTTGTTCTCCATGTGCCATGATCTAACGCCAGATTTTTCCTGTTTATTTCTCAAATAGATATTTCTCTCATGGAAGCACTGTAAACATCCTTATATCTCAGCACTGGTCTACCATTTCCTCTCTTCCAATTCCTGAGTTCGCCATAAAGTGATTGTTTAGGAATTGTTTTACATTTTTCTGACATGACCCAGCCACCTTAGTCTATGACTCATAAGTGTTGCCAGGATGGATGGGAGTTTGGCTCGTTGAAAGACATTAGAGTTGGTTACTTTGTCCTGCAAGGATGGATGGGAGTTTGGCTCGTTGATAGACATTAGAGTTGGTTACTTTGTCCTGCCATGATGGATGGGAGTTTGGCTCGTTGATAGACATTAGAGTTGGTTACTTTGTCCTGCAAGGATGGATGGGAGTTTGGCTCGTTGATAGACATTAGAGTTGGTTACTTTGTCCTGCCATGATGGATGGGAGTTTGGCTCGTTGATAGACATTAGAGTTGGTTACTTTGTCCTGCAAGGATGGATGGGAGTTTGGCTCGTTGATAAACATTAGAGTTGGTTACTTTGTCCTGCCATGATGGATGGGAGTTTGGCTCGTTGATAGACATTAGAGTTGGTTACTTTGTCCTGCCATGATGGATGGGAGTTTGGCTCGTTGATAGACATTAGAGTTGGTTACTTTGTCCTGCCATGGTGGATGGGAGTTTGGCTCGTTGATAGACATTAGAGTTGGTTACTTTGTCCTGCCAGGATGGATGGGAGTTTGGCTCGTTGATAGACATTAGAGTTGGTTACTTTGTCCTGCCATGATGGATGGGAGTTTGGCTCGTTGATAGACGTTAGAGTTAGTTGGTTACTTTGTCCTGCCATGGTGGATGGGAGTTTGGCTCGTTGATAGACGTTAGAGTTAGTTGGTTACTTTGTCCTGCCATGGTGGATGGGAGTTTGGCTCGTTGATAGACATTAGAGTTGGTTACTTTGTCCTGCCATGATGGATGGGAGTTTGGCTCGTTGTAAGACATTAGAGTTGGTTACTTTGTCCTGCCATGATGGATGGGAGTTTGGCTCGTTGTAAGACATTAGAGTTGGTTACTTTGTCCTGCCATGATGGATGGGAGTTTGGCTCGTTGTAAGACATTAGAGTTGGTTACTTTGTCCTGCCATGATGGATGGGAGTTTGGCTCGTTGTAAGACATTAGAGTTGGTTACTTTGTCCTGCCATTTGATGCTCATTATCTTGCGAAGGCAGCGCACATGAAAGATGTTCAACCTTTTCTCCTGCCCTGCACAGGTAGTCCAAGTTTCGGATCCGTACAGAACACAGCTTTGAAAAATTTGAAACTTTGTCCCAAGTATTTGTTTCGTGTTGGCCCATGCTCGATGTTTAAGTTTACCAAATGTTGAAGCTGCCTTTTCGATCCGGGCATTTATCTTTTCATCAAGTGAGATGGTGGTTGTGACCATAGAGCCGAGGTAGGTGAACGTTCGCACAGATTTAAGGGTGTGATAAAGTTGTGGGCTACACCCTGATGGAGCACCAGTCTTCTGGACATTTGTAATATGTAACACAATATAAAATACACCAAATATTACCTACATTAAAAAAAAATACGCAAATGACACAAGAGCGTACAGATCAAGACGATACAGAAATAAGAATACAACACATTCGATGGTAAGGTGATAGTACAGCAAATATCATCGTCAGGTGGCAAATCCCTGGCAAAACGTTGCATTCACCAAAACCCAGTCTACAAGAATCTCTGTCTCTAGCCAAGTCTCCCACAGAACATTGCATTCACCAAAACCCAGTCTACAAGAATCTCTGTCTCTAGCCAAGTCTCCCACAGAACGTTGCATTCACCACACCCAGTCTAAAAGAATCTCTGTCTCTGGCCAAGTCTCCCACAGAACGTTGCATTCACCACACCCAGTCTAAAAGAATCTCTGTCTCTAGCCAAGACTCTCACAGAACGTTGCATTTTCCAAACCCAGTCTACAAGAATCTCTGTCTCTAGCCAAGACTCTCACAGAACGTTGCATTTTCCAAACCCAGTCTACAAGAATCTCTGTCTCCAGCCAGATCTCCCAGAACGTTGCATTCACCACAGCCCGTCTAAAAGAATCTCTGTCTCCAGCCAGATCTCCCAGAACGTTGCATTCACCACAGCCCGTCTAAAAGAATCTCTGTCTCCAGCCAGATCTCCCAGAACGTTGCATTCACCACAGCCCGTCTAAAAGAATCTCTGTCTCCAGCCAGATCTCCCAGAACGTTGCATTCACCACAGCCCGTCTAAAAGAATCTCTGTCTCCAGCCAGATCTCCCAGAACGTTGCATTCACCACAGCCCGTCTAAAAGAATCTCTGTCTCTAGCCAGGTCTCTCCCAGAACGTTGCATTCACCACAGCCCGTCTAAAAGAATCTCTGTCTCTAGCCAGGTCTCTCCCAGAACGTTGCATTCACCACAGCCCGTCTAAAAGAATCTCTGTCTCTAGCCAGGTCTCTCCCAGAACGTTGCATTCACCACAGCCCGTCTAAAAGAATCTCTGTCTCTAGCCAGGTCTCTCCCAGAACGTTGCATTCACCACAGCCCGTCTAAAAGAATCTCTGTCTCCAGCCAGATCTCACAGAACGTTGCATTCACCACAGCCCGTCTAAAAGAATCTCTGTCTCCAGCCAGATCTCCCAGAACGTTGCATTCACCACAGCCCGTCTACAAGAATCTCTGTCTCCAGCCAGATCTCCCAGAACGTTGCATTCACCAAAACCCAGTCTACAAGAATCTCTGTCTCCAGCCAGATCTCCCAGAACGTTGCATTCACCACAGCCCGTCTACAAGAATCTCTGTCTCTAGCCAGGTCTCTCACAGAACGTTGCATTCACCACAGCCCGTCTACAAGAATCTCTGTCTCCAGCCAGATCTCCCAGAACGTTGCATTCACCACAGCCCGTCTAAAAGAATCTCTGTCTCTAGCCAAGTCTCTCACAGAACGTTGCATTCACCAAAACCCAGTCTACAAGAATCTCTGTCTCTAGCCAAGTCTCCCACAGAACGTTGCATTCACCAAAACCCAGTCTACAAGAATCTCTGTCTCCAGCCAGATCTCCCAGAACGTTGCATTCACCAAACCCAGTCTAAAAGAATCTCTGTCTCTAGCCAGGTCTCTCATTTCTTCTGTTGTCATTTTCAAGGTCTCCTTGATGTCTTGAAACCACCTTATTAGTCTGCCCCTGATGCGTCGTTTAGGAACTATGTCTTCTATTATTGTTCTTTCTAGCCCGCTGTATCTTTTGACGTGGCTATTGTATTTTAATTTTCTCAGTAGAATGGGGTTTATACGCCAGTTATATTTAATATTTAAATATGTCTTCATTGCTCTTTTTCATTATTCAAGATGTCTTAATGATTTTTCTGTAGCATTTTGTTCCGAATGAATCGATTTTCTATCTTGATGACAGCAGATGTCGTGAGCTTAAATATCGCAAAATACAGAAATAAAAGATGCCATGTCATTTGACATCAACACAATGAAATAACCCAGAAGTAACCATGAAATTAAAACACTCAAATTGTATCATTAATGTGTACATCTGATGTAATGAAATAAATAAACAATAGGAGCGCCTGCAGTGGCTACTGCGAACCTTCAGATGAATATTTCAGGTACAAGCTCTCCACGTCATCATACACAGCATCTATGACGCTATTTAAGTCGACAAAAGCCTGCATTTCTTCTGGAGTGTCGGCCCTGCCCATCTTGACAATTAAAGAACTCCGTGACGGAAAAGACAAAAGAGCCAGGTACACCGCAGCACGTACATACCAATCGTGGTGAGGAGCCAAAATTTCAGAGTATATTTCCTGAACTTGGCTTCCTAAACTTTTTGGATTCTTTCCGTCGGATGCGGATTTGATGATCCCCGAGATAAGTTTTAGGGGTCTGTGTATCCATTTGTTTGAGGTAACTCCCTCCAGTTCTGCTTGGGCGCCTTGTGGCGAATACTCGTAGGCGAACATTTTCTGGAAAGTGGTGTAGTTCTCTTGATTCTTTTCAATATCATCTTGGCGAAGACGGCGTAGAACGTTAAGTTTGCTTCTAGCATCGTCTCCAGCGAAGCTGAAAATTGGTCCCATGATTTTGAAAATGCTGGAATTGAAATGAGAAAAACAATAAAAACAATGAGTACAGTGTTATGGTAAGTCATGCATACACAGATAAGTACTTGACACTTCCGAGTATTCATCTTCAACGGGCCTCACATGAATGATATTACTCTTCGTCATCCCCTATTAAAGGGCGCTTAGTGGGCGTAGTCAACCTGAGGGTCGCTGGGGCTCCACTGATAGACTTAGTCAACTGGGAATCTTTGGGGCTCCACTGATAGACTTGGTCAACTGGGAATCGTTGGGGCTCCACAAATAGACTTAGTCAACTGGGAATCTTTGGGGCTCCACAAATAGACTTAGTCAACTGGGAATCTTTGGGGCTCCACAAATAGACTTAGTCAACTGGGAATCTTTGGGGCTCCACTGATAGACTTAGTCAACTGGGAATCTTTGGGGCTCCACAAATAGACTTAATCAGCTTGGGAGTCTTTGGGGCTCCACTGCTAGACTTAATCAACTAGGAATCTTTGGGGCTCCACTGATAGACTTAATCAACTGGGAATCTTTGGGCTCCACTGATAGACTTGGTCAACTGGGAATCGTTGGGGCTCCACTGATAGACTTGGTCAACTGGCAATCGTTGGGGCTCCATTGATAGACTTAGTCAGCTTGGGAGCCTTTGGGGCTCCACTGATAGACTTAGTCAACTTGGAATCTTTGGGGCTCCACTGATAGACTTAGTCAGCTTGGGAGTCTTTGGGGCTCCACTGATAGACTTATTCAACTGGGAATCTTTGGGGCTCCACTGATAGACTTAGTCAGCTTGGGAGTCTTTGGGGCTACACTGATAGACTTAGTCAACCTGAGGTTCGTTGGGACACCACTGACGGACTTAATCAACCTAGGGGTCGTTGGCGCTCCACAGACAGACTTAGACAACCAGTTGCACTCATCCTATGGCATAGATTTACGAACACAACTCAGGAATAACTTGTATATCTGTACTTTCCTATTAATATAAGTATCTCCCGCGTTCTTGAGTGCCCTGCACTGTCCTATAAGTAATTTGTTAAATATTTATTTTTGCTTTAGAAAAGTATTAGCCAACCATGTTGATCTTTGTATGCTTTGTGTTGGTGCTTGCTAACGGCTTAAAGGCCGTAACGTCGTTGTTTATTCCGTCTTTCTACTAATTGAACTACTAGATACAGTTTTATGTTTAATTGACATGTTCAAAATGTATAGAAACAAGAAAAAGAGTTCTTAAATGTTATGTAGAACCAGTCTTAACATATGGATGTGAATCATGGACAATAGGACAACAGACAAGAAAATCACTGGAGTCTGTAGAAATGTGGTTTTACAGAAGAATGTTGAGAGTACCATGGACAGCTAAGAAGAGTAATAAGCATGTTCTGAAAGAGGTCAAAGCAAAAAGAGAGCTAATTTCCAATATTAGGAAGAAACAATCATCATTTTTTGGCCATGTAATGAGAAGAGAACAGCTGGAATATATTGTAACAACTGGGAAAATTGAGGGACGAAGAGATAGAGGGAAGCAAAGAAAAAAGATACCAGACAGCTTAAGAGAATGGCTTGGCAGTAGGTCAACAACAGAAATGATAAATAACTATCGGCATCGAAAGTTGTGGAGAGACATGATCACCTACGTCAGCAGGCCCGGTACTTGATGATGCTGACATGTTCAAAAGTAAGTCTGTGTATAGTAAAGTAAAGAGCCCCGTCATGCCAAGTGGTGCATAGGGAATATGGTCGGTCAAAAGTGACTATACATTTTACAGATCTTCGGCACATGATTTTTGGGGTAATATGGCCGGTATTACGCCCGTGCCGCTTTACTTTCCCAGAAAAAATCCGGTACCCATTAAAGGCTGGGTGAACCGGAGCCGTCTTGTGGGATTGAATCCTACCTCTTGTCCTTTGTAGTCCAGTTCACTAACCACTGAGTTATCGCGGCTCCCGAGGCTGTCTATGGATAAGGTATACTTGTGCGTGTGTGTGTGTGTGTGTGTTGGTCAACCACTATCATCGATCAATGTAAATGATCTGTGTAGACTTGCACTTCAAACCCTTACTTGATTGGACTGAAAGATCTCAGCACAGGGTACGAACATCGTATCATCGGCCACGATCTGATTGGTTATAGTTATAGTTATAGTAATAATTATTATATTGACTTGATACTACTTTTATGTCTCATGTATTACTTCCCTCGTATTGCCATACGGTGAGCTCTTTTCTAGAACCACATACATAGCTTCATCACATACACGGCTGGTATTCAACTAGAACACTGACAAATATTATATCGTCCGTCTCCTATAGTAATAGGCACTATGTCTCAAATATTCTAGACTCTGGCTTGAAAAAAAAAAAAACTTGTCCCTACATGAGAAATTCGAACCAAACTGGCACATTTTAAAACTCGACGCTAATACTTTGACTTCAGCAGCTACAGCGACGCTCATCCCCCCCCCCCTTTCTCAAATTCCACAATGACTTTACTTTTCACAATCTGCGATATGCGGATGACACAGTCTTAATAGCAGAGACAGAGAATGAACTACAAGTAATGATAGACATAATAGTAAAAGAAAGCAACAAAAAATATCTCAGTCTGAATCGTATGAGAACAGAAGTAATGGTCATATCTAAGAAACAGTCATCACCATCATGCAGCATACAAATAAACAGGACAAATCTGAAACAAGTGCAACGTTTCAAATACTTGGGCACAATAATAACATCAGATGGAAGATGCACCACAGAAATGAAAAAAAAAAAAACAGCTATGGCCAAAATAGCATTTCAGAAAATGAAAAACATTTTATGCAACAAGTCTAAGCCAGTGGAAGCGAGAAAAATAGTTCGTCGATGCTATATAGAGCTAATTCTGACATATTGAAGCGAATCATGGACAGTAAACATACAAACAAAAAGACGATTATAGGTCACAGAGATGGGATTTCTCAGAATAATGTTGAAAGTTCTCTGGACAGCTAAAAGGCCCAACGAAAAAATTATCAAAAAGGGAGCTCCTAAGAAATATCAGAAAGAAGCAATCAATATTTTTTCGGACACATCATGAGAAGAGGAAAATTGGAATACTTGGTCACAACTGGCAAAATACAGAGAAAAAGAAATCGTGGACGACAAAGACAGAAAATACTTTATAGATAGCTTGGTGTCATCGACTGTCATGGCATGGAAAACAGTCAACAACAGAACTGATACAATGTGTAGATAGAAGATTGTGGAAGGACACGATCGCCTACGCCAACGGGTATGGCACAAGATGATAATGACGATGCCCAGTGTGCCAGCCTCTCAAAGTGTCACGTACATCACTTGACAACTTCCATCTCTTGTTTGTTTGTTATCTTCCGCTGCTAGATGTTTTAACGGTGTAAAAATGGCGCCGCTCGAACGAGGTAGAAAAACCAAACTCACCATGAAACGGTCTTGTTTTCGGCATCTCACCTCATTATTACACAACAGTGAGTCTTACACTGTGAGTGCTAGGGTCCTTTAACTTCCAAAAATAAATGAATGTTAGGGAAGCACATACACATAACGCATTCAGTCACACAAAGAAATAAACGAATTATTTACAAAACATTTTCTACACGATTGGTACTTTTCTGTGAAAGCTATGGTGAACTGGTGATGACCTCAAACGCACCGTATTGTTCGTGACCCCATCATCATCATCATCATCATCATCATCATCATCATCATCATCATCATCATCATCATCATCATCATCATCATCATCATCATCATCATCATCATCATCATCATCATTGAGTGCTGTCTCTGCATTGAAGGTTGGCTACCATGAAGCGCCACTCCGCTCTACTTTGATAGCGCAGGTTGTCATAGACTGACTTGTCCATCTTTGATGTTACACGTCCATGTTAGTCTTGGTCTGCCTCTGCTACCTTGCATTTTCCCTTCCAATATTACTTTTAGTAGGCTGCTGTGTCTTTTAATTAACATGCTCCGGAAATCTATTTTGTCTTGTTTGAATTGTGTTTAGTAGTTCTCTTTTAATTTTTGTTGTTTTAAAACTTCATAATTTGTTTATTTTCTTTCCATCTAATCTTCATATTCTGTTAAAAATCCACATTTCAAAGGCTTAAATTTTCTGTTCTGTTTTCTTGTCTAATGTCCATGTTTGTTTTAATGTTAGTATATTTTTTTATGACATTAAATTATTTTTTTTGCAATTTCTATTCTTTTGTTTATTTCAGTTTTACATTTTCCATCACTGGTTATAGTATACCCAAGGTGGTTGTAGCTCTGAACTGTCTTCATATATATTCCTTCAGCTTTGATATCCACTTGTAGATTTTGAGTATTATCTTTGTTTATGATCATAGATTTAGTCTTTTTGATATTCATATCTAATCCACATTTTTTGCTTGTCATGTTTAGTTCATTTTATGATCGGTTTAAATGTCTAAATGCAGTAGATAGTCACTGTAGAAGAAGAAAGCAAGTTTCTAAAAAAGAAACCAATTACCTCAGTAGCTCAGTGTAGGCGTCCAGGTAGGGCTGCAGCAGGATGTGGTAGTCCTTAGATGTTGCAGGCTTGGAGTAACAAGATTTAAACAGTTTTGTGATGAGCTCTACGTCGAAATAATTGTCGTCACGTGATTTCGACGAGGTCTCCTGCAAATTAAAAATATCGGGGAAGTATATGTTTGTATGTGTGTGTGCATTATGTATGTGTGTGTGCATTATGTGTGTGTGTGTGTGTGTTATGTGTGTGTGTGTGCATTATGTATGTGTGTGTGCATTATGCATGTGTGTGCATTATGTGTGTGTGTGTGCATTATGTTTATGTGTGTGTGTGTTCATTATGTATGTGTGTGTGCATTATGTATGTGTGTGTGCATTATGTATGTGTGTGTGCATTATGTATATGTGTGTGCATTATGTATATGTGTGTACATTATGTATGTGTGTGTGCATTATGTATGTGTGTGTGCATTATGTATGTGTGTATGGCTTGTTTAGATCAGTTTATTATGCGAGTTCAGTCAACAGAGTATCGTCATTACACAACGGACAGTCCCATAGTGCTCCGCTCCCCTCCACGGCAGCCGCTCCCCTCCACGGCATGTTCACCAGAATGAAGCACATCCGTCGCACACTAGCGAAAGCATTAAAGATAGCTTAGCTTCAGTTCACATGAACGAAACTCATAGCACTGGCGAAGACCTTGTCCTCAATTTCCTTAGTCACTTCATATAACAAACGTGGCACGTGACACGGATTCTATTCTTGTTTCTCCTCACCGTGGTCGGGTCCCAAATAGCCACACAGACGTGACACGTGACAGTGGCTTTATTCTTGTCTCTCCTCACCGTCGTCGGGTCCCAAATAGCCACACAGACGTGACACGTGACAGTGGCTTTATTCTTGTCTCTTCTCACCGTGGTCGGGTCCCTAATAGCCACACAGACGTGGCAGTGGCTTTATTCTTGTCTCTCCTCACCGTCGTCGGGTCCCAAAAAGCCACACAGACGTGACACGTGACAGTGGCTTTATTCTTGTCTCTCCTCACCGTGGTCGGGTCCCAAATAGCCACACAGACGTGACACGTGACAGTGGCTTTATTCTTGTCTCTCCTCACCGTGGTCGGGTCCCAAATAGCCACACAGACGTGACACGTGACAGTGGCTTTATTCTTGTCTCCCCTCACCGTGGTCGTGAAGGATCCAAACAAAGAAAGCTGCAGTTCCAATTATACCAGCCACAGCACACGCCAAAATACAAAATGCGTAGCCGCACCGAAAGTGAACGCAACTATCTGTTCTTCGATATACGATATCATCATTCATCGTAAGCAATCGGAACATCGAAACATGATCTGGATTTTAAACAAATAAATAAAACCACAGCTGATTGTGTGCACAGAGCACTAATCTCAGTTGCTCCGGCAGCAAGACAAGTTTAAATGAACACAGCTGTGATTGTCGATGACATGTGCTGACATTTCCAGAAATGAAATTAATCGAAAACGTCTAAACGTGCTCAGATCTATCTCTATTCTAGCCACTGCTAGACGATACTCGTGTCCTGGGCCTAGACCACCTCTCAGATCTATCTCTATTCTAGCCACTGCTAGACGATACTCGTGTCCTGGGCCTAGACCACCTCTCAGATCTATCTCTATTCTAGCCACTGCTAGACGATGCTCGTGTCCTGCGCCTAGACCACCTCTCAGATCTATCTCTATTCTAGCCACTGCTAGACGATGCTCGTGTCCTGCGCCTAGACCACCTCTCAGATCTATCTCTATTCTAGCCACTGCTAGACGATGCTCGTGTCCTGCGCCTAGACCACCTCTCAGATCTATCTCTATTCTAGCCACTGCTAGACGATGCTCGTGTCCTGCGCCTAGACCTCTTCTCAGATTCACAGATGACAGAAAGTATCGTCACATGCTGTGAAGTCGTCTTTCATGTACATTCCAATATCCCCACGTCAGTTCATGAGCGAAAAGTCTACATTTCAACATTCTTACTTTAGTTCATGAGAGAAAAGTCTACATTTCAACATTCCCACTTTAGTTCATGAGGGAAAAATCTACATTTCAACATTCCCATATTGGGGAAAGGCCGGGGAAAGAGAGGATAGAAAGAGCTTGAAAGAGAGAGGAAGGGAGGGTGGGGAGGAAGGGAGGGAAGGGGAGGGAGGGGCGGAGAGAGAGGAAGGGAGGGAGAGAGGTAGGGTGGGAGAGAGAGGTAGTGAGAGAGAGGGAAGGAGGAAGAGAGGCAGGACGGGAGAGAGAGGAAGGGAGCAAGTGAGAGGTAGGGCGGGAGAGAGAGATGAAGGAAGCAAGTGAGAGGCATGGCGGGAGAAAGAGAGGAAAGGATCAAGTGAGAGGCAGGGCGGGAGAGAGAGAGAGGAAGGGAGCAAGTGAGAGGCAGGGCGAGAGAGAAAGAGGCAGGGCGGGAGAGAGAGAGGAAGGGAGCAAGTGAGAGGCAGTGCGGGAGAGAGAGGCAGTGCGAGAGAGAGGCAGGGCGGGAGAGAGGCAGGGCGGGAGAGAGGGGCAGGGTGGGAGAGAGAGGCAAGGCGGGAGAGAGGGCAGGGCGGAAGAGAGAGGCAGGGCGGGAGAGATAGAGGAAGGGAACAAGTAAGAGGCAAGGCGGGAGAGAGGGAGAGGAATGGAGCAAGTGAGAAGCAGGGCGGGAGAGAGAGAGGAAGGGAGCAAGGGAGAGGCGGGGCGGGAGAGAGAGAGAGGAAGGGAGCAAGTGAGAGGCAGGGCGGGAGAGAGAGAGGAAGGGAGAGGAGGGGCGGGAGAGAGAGGCAGGGTGTGAGAGAGAGAGAGAGGAAGGGAGCAAGTGAGAAGTAGGGCGGGAGAGAGAGGCAGGGCGGGAGAGAGAGGAAGGGTGGGAGAGAGAGAGGAAGGGAGCAAGTGAGAGGCAGGGCGGGAGAGAGAGAGGAAGGGAGCAAGTGAGAGGCAGGGCGGGAGAGAGAGAGGCAGGGCGGGAGAGAGAGTGGCAGGGAGCAAGTGAGAAGCAGGGCGGGAGAGAGAGAGGCAGGGCGGGAGCGAGAGAGAAAGGACGGGAGAGAGAGAGGCAGGGCGGGAGAGAGAGAGGCAGGGAGCAAGTGAGAGGCAGGGTGGGAGAGAGAGGCAGGGTGGGAGAGAGAGAGGTAGGGTGGGAGAGAGAGAGGAAGGGAGCAAGTGAGAGGCAGGGCGGGAGAGAGAGAGGAAGGGAGCAAGTGAGAGGCAGGGCGGGAGAGAGAGAGGCAGGGCGGGAGAGAGAGTGGCAGGGAGCAAGTGAGAAGCAGGGCGGGAGAGAGAGAGGCAGGGCGGGAGAGAGAGAGGAAGGAAGCAAGTGAGAGGTAGGGCGAGAGAGAGAGATGAAGGGAGCAAGTGAGAAGCAGGGCTGGAGAGAGAGAGGCAGGGCGGGAGAGAGAGGAAGGAAGCAAGTGAGAGGCAGGGCGGGAGAGAGAGAGGCGGTACGGGAGAGAGAGAGGCAGGACGGGAGAGAGAGAGGCAGGGCGGGAGAGAGAGAGGCAGGGAGCAAGTGAGAGGCAGGGTGGGAGAGAGAGGCAGGGTGGGAGAGAGAGAGGTAGGGTGGGAGAGAGAGAGAGGCAGGGAAAGAGAGAAAGGTAAGGCGGGAGAGAGACAGAGGAAGGGAGAGTGAGAGAAAGAGGTGGTCCCATAAAATTGTTTTAAAAAATCACTGGAATTCTTTATAAAACGCCAGATGGCAGTTAAAGAAAGATTTGACCAAATTGCCAGCGAGGACACTCGTAGACGTTTTGTGTACGTGTACATTTAGTCTGTGTACATTTAGCCTGTGTACATTTAGTCTGTGTACATTTAGCCTGTGTACATTTAGTCTGTGTACATTTAGCCTGTGTACATTTAGTCTGTGTACATTTAGCCTGTGTACATTTAGCCTGTGTACATTTAGTCTGAGTACATTTAGCCTGTGTACATTTAGCCTGTGTACATTTAGTCTGTGTACATTTAGCCAGTGTACATTTAGCATGTGTACATTTAGCCTGTGTACATTTAGCATGTGTACATTTAGCCTGTGTACATTTAGCATGTGTACAAATAGCCTGTGTACATTTCTCTTACGTGTATGTTTCATTTATGCATAACTCTGTGTACATGTTTGTTTTGGCTGTGCCCATGTTTTCCTTATATCTACTGTTTGTTTCTGTGTTTGTTTTGGCTGTGCCCATGTTTTCTTTATATCTACTGTTTGTTTCTGTGTTTGTTTTGGTTGTGCCCATGTTTTCCTTATATCTACTGTTTGTTTCTGTGTTTGTTTTGGCTGTGCCCATGTTTTCTTTATATCTACTGTTTGTTTCTGTGTTTGTTTTGGTTGTGCCCATGTTTTCCTTATATCTACTGTTTGTTTATGTGTTTGTTTTGGCTGTGCCCATGTTTTTCTTATATCTACCGTTTGTTTTGGTTGTGCCCATGTTTTCCTTATATCTACCGTTTGATTGTGCGTTTTGCTTAATTATATGCAGATTTAGTTTGTGCGTACGTTTAACGTGTGTGTACATTTACTAGGCGCGTAATTTGAAATATGTGTTTGTTTCATACACACACACACATACATATATATGTGTGTGTGTATGTGTGTGTAGGGCCTATATATTTATGTGTACACATATGTGTATATGTACTTTTATTTTATCTAATTTAGTCTCTCCAATATTGGTGGATTCAGTCACGATCAAAAGATGTTCAGGAAAACAGCATCCGGCATAAGGCACTCATATTTTACTAAACTTCTGACTTAAATTATTGCTTACTACGAACCGTCAGTCGCGACGCCAAAGATCATACAGTTTAATTTCTAAGAAACCCATCATCAAAGACCAGTTCCATGAAAAATGAAAACAAGAACATCCAAAGTATAACGAGAGGGACGGATACCTCCAACTATCAAGGAAGTCATCATACTTCGCCAACGCACTGGCCACAACAGAATGAGAAACCACATGTTCACCAAACTCAAAAAAGGAACTACCAGCCTATGCCACTGTACACTGGATAACGTGACAACAAAACATGTTCTACAGGATTGCCCCTAGTACACAGACCTGAGAAGGATAATGTGGCCCACACCCACCTCCTGCAAGAGAAACTCTACGGAGCAACCGAATCACTTAGACAGCTGCCTTCATAAGACAGTCCGGAGTCATAGTCTGAATGACGTCATGATCGCAGAAGAAGAAGAATTTCTAAGAAAAGTCCTGAAAAAAAAACAGCATATGGTTTTAATTGGTCATCAACATGATCTTACTGTTGTTGTTGTTGTTGTTGTTGTTGTTGTTGTTGGATGATGAGTGGTTGCTCTCTTCTCTGTTGTTGCAAAAGTTGTTCTCTCTGTTGTTTGCGCCGCGTGTGTGGAAGTTATTACCGCCCCTAAAGGTGTTGCTTCCAAATCCATGGATGTTGTTGTCGCGACTGTGGATGTTGCTGCCTCATCTGAGGTTGTCGGCCTACCCATTTTAAGAGTCGCAGGTTTGCGCCTTGATTGCTTGGTCGCACGAGAAGTCGTAAATGAGGCAACAGATTTTGACGTCACTGTTGGCGTAGTAGTTTTAACTTTTTTTTTCTTTCTGGATACTGTTGATGACGTGAGTCGAGGCTGTTGCGCCGTTGGTCGCACGAGTGATGATGGTTCAAGGGTCAACGATGATGGAGACTTGGCTTTTCCCTTCTGCCGGCTCCCAGAATTGTTTGTATTGTTACGCCTTTTTTGTCCCTTGTAAGATCTGGAATATAAAAACAGGAGCCAAATCTGGTGTGACTTTGAACGCATCGAATGACAGTTATCACAGTTGATCAATTTGTCAGAGGCGTAAACATAATATAGTTGACTGTTTGGGGGGAAACCAGCATCGATGAAAAGGGGCAAGGATGAAAAGGGGGGAAACTAGGAGAATGGCGGTATGGTTAAAGCTTTACGTCGGTGAGAGGCAATACAAAATCAAAACGACGTCGCGGTCCACTAGACCTTCAGTACTAACAATGGAGAACACACACACACTAACACAAACTAATACACACACTAACACACACACTAACACACACACTAACACACACACACACTAACGTGCTCACACTAATTCACACACTAACACACACACTAACACACACACACACACACACTAACGTGCTCACACTAATTCACACACTAACACACACTAACATACACACACTAACACACACACACACTAACACACACACTAACACATATACACTAACGTACACACACTAACACATATACACACAAGAACACATATACTAACGCATACACACAATAACACACAGTAACACGCACACTAACGTACACACACTAATACACATACACTAACAGACACTAACATACACACACTAACACACACACTAACACACATACACTAACGTACACCTACTAACACACTTACACACACACTAACATACATACACACTAACATACACACACACACACTAACACACACAAACATGTAATGAAATAAGAAATAAAAGCAACACAGTATTACGAATTATCTGAAAAAAGACAACAATTTAAAAAAAAAAGAGAAAATACACTTCTCTGTCGTAGTTGCTGTGACCAGATCATAAGGCAAGTAGGCCTCACTGTCGGTTAGGCTAGGCTTCTCAGTAGTTGCTGTGACCAGATCATAAGGCAAGTAGGCCTCACTGTCGGTTAGGCTAGGCTTCTCTTTTTCCACAATTTCGTAATCTTCTTCGTCTTTATAGCGTTCATCCATTAAGTGAGCTTAAAGGCCTTGTGTCGCTAGTTTACGCCATAGCCGACATATCTGCGACTTTCGCCAGACACATCCGTCCTCAGTATTGATGGGTAGATTTGTTTAACGACTTTCGTCCGACACATCCGTCCTCAGCATTGATATGTAGATTTGTTTAACGACTTTCGCCCGACACATCCGTCCTCAGCATTGATTGGTAGATTTGTTTAACGACTTTCGCCCGACACATCTGTCATCAGCATTGATATGTAGATTTGTTTAACGACTTTCGCCTGACACATCCGTCCTCAGCATTAATGGGTAGATTTGTTTAACGACTTTCGCCTGACACATCCGTCCTCAGCATTGATGGGTAGATATGTTTAACGACTTTCGTCCGACACATCCGTCCTCAGCATTGATTGGTAGATTTGTTTAACGACTTTCGTCCGACACATCTGTCATCAGCATTGATATGTAGATTTGTTTAACGACTTTCGTCCGACACATCTGTCATCAGCATTGATATGTAGATTTGTTTAACGACTTTCGTCCGACACATCTGTCCTCAGCATTGATGGGTAGATTTGTTTAACGACTTTCGTCCGACACATCCGTCCTCAGCATTGATGGGTAGATTTGTTTAACGACTTTCGTCCGACACATCCGTCCTCAGCATTGATGGGTAGATTTGTTTAACGACTTTCGTCCGACACATCCGTCCTCAGCATTGATAGGTAGATTTGTTTAATGACTTTCGCCCGACACATCCGTCCTCAGCATTGATGGGTAAATTTGTTTAACGACTTTCGCCCGACACATCCGTCCTCAGCATTGATGGGTAGATATGTTTAACGACTTACGTCCGACACATCTGTCCTCAGCATTGATGGGTAGATTTGTTTAACGACTTTCGTCCGACACATCTGTCCTCAGCATTGATGGGTAGATTTGTTTAACGACTTTCGTCCGACACATCTGTCCTCAGCATTGATGGGTAAATTTGTTTAACAACTTTCGCCCGACACATCCGTCCTCAGCATTGATGGGTAGATCATTCACTCTTGTGTTTCGTCGTTTTCCCGAGAGGGCTGGACTTCGGATCTCAATACCCATAGACCGGGGAAGGGTAAAGACGCGATGAAATTGTGGGTTCGATTTTTTGAAAATGTCCAGATTCCTTCCTGTGATGGGAATCGAACCAAGTACCTTCTTGTCCAGAGACCGACGTCTTACCTCTAGACCACCCAGTATCCTTAACCCCCCCCCCCCCCAATTCCATAATCAAATTGCTGTGTTTTTTTAAATTACTTACATATTTGTGTGTGTGTGGGGGGGGGGGGGGGGAGAAGGAGGTTGACCATTATTTATGCTGAAAGCATACTGGACCGCAACGTCGTTTTGATTTTGTGTGGTCCCTTACCTACGTGATGCTTTGATTTTGTTTGGTCACCCACCTACGTGATGCTTTGATTTTGTTTGGTCACCCACCTACGTGATGCTTTGATTTTGTTTGGTCCCCCACCTACGTGATGCTTTGATTTTGTTTGGTCCCTAACCTGCGTGATGCTTTGATTTTGTTTGGTCCCTCGTGATGCTTTACCCAAGCCACCCCCTCCCCCCCCCCATTTTTTGGGTTCCTTTTCATCCTAGCCATCAGCTTTACAGTGGATCCGCATTATGGCTTTACCCCTTTACCAGCATAGCAATATAGGCACTGTCATTGAATCCACAGGGAAAGAGAAAGCCAGGAAGACACAGGAGTACATGGAGAAGAGAAGTCTCGCAAACCCTTAAGATCAATGACCTAGACTGGATAGAAGTGGATGAAATGTCCAAGAATAGGGATTGGTGTAGATGCTCCAAAAATGGGATCTAAATGGAGTTGATTGATTGAATGATTGATTGAATGATTGATTGAATGATTGATTGAATGATTGATTGAATGATTGATTGAATGATTGATTGAATGATTGATTGATAATAAGGAGAGTAATAAACATAATCAAGAAAAGACTGAATAACAGCAACGCCGAACACGGACGTGTTAGGTAGAAAGGCGCAGATATCGCTGTTTGAGCGCAAACTGGAATATACATCGCAATATGCACAACTTACGTCCATTTACGGGCAGCCGATAAAAATGAGTACTTGTCAGGTGAAAGAATTAGAAGGAAATGTACATGGCAGATTTGTTTGGCGGGACTAACTAATTTGTAATTGTCTTTTACCTGACTTTAGATAGGAACTTAAATTGCCTTTGAAAACAAATATCTATGTAGGATTTCAAACATAAGCTGGAAAGAATGCATTTCAAATGATAGGAAACGCATCTAAACAAGAATACGTATCGAGTTTTGTAAGAAGAAAGGGAGCCGCGATAGCTCAGTGGTTAGTGAACTGGACTACAAAGAACAAGGGGTAGGGTTCGATCCCAACCGACGGCTTTCGGGTTCACCAACCTTAAATGGGTACCTGATTTTTTTATGGGAAAGTGAAGCGGCACGGGCGTAATACCGACCACATTACCCTAAAAATCATGTACGGAAGGTCTGTAAAATGTATGGTCACTAACACCATATTCCCTATACGCCACTTGGCGTGATGGGGGTACTTTACTTTTTACTTTTTTATAAGAAGAAGGCGTTGGAAATACACGGGTCATCTGCTAAGACTGAATGAAGAAAGACTTCCCCATCAGACATTCATATGAAGACCATCTGGTAAAATAAAACAAAGCTGACCAAGATAATCACTAAAGAGAACAATTACTAGGGAATGCTCAACCGTAAAACTAAGTTTAAAAAAAAACCAAGAACTACAAGAAGAAGCAGCAAATCGTTGAGAACTATGACTCGTCCTATGTGCCGCCTTCACCCGAGAGAAACATAAATGAAATGATGCTCTATGGGTTCTCTAACATGAAACGCCATGAAGAACATGTGGTAGAAAATCAACAAGCCAGTAAAATTAAAATTATTGAGGACATGTATCTTTTCGATAGCAACATACGGTTGTGAATCTTGGACAATCTCGCAAACAGCAGGTAAGAAATTAGATTCATTCGGAACAAAATGCTACAGAAAAATCCTTTAGGTGAAGACATAGTGAAAAATGTAAACATTAATGTGAACTGGCTTATCAACACCGTTCTACTGAGGAAACGAAAATAATATGGCAACGTCAAAAAACACAACGGTCTGGAAAGAACAATAATGGAAGGCATGGTTCCTGGACGACGCATCAGGGGCAGACCAAGAAGAAGGTGGTTTCAAGACATCAAGGAGGTTTTGAACATGGCAACAGAAGAAGTGGGAGATCTAGAGACAGAAATTATTTCAGACAGGCTGTGGTGTATGCAACGTTCTGCAAAGAACATGCGACCTGATGATGATGGTGATGATGATGATGATGATGATTATGATAATGATGATGATAACGATGGGCTAATCTAAAGCAATTTACAGCGACAAACATTTATCGATCTTCAGAGTTCCATGAGACATAAATATTGATAGTAAACATTTCAAAATAATCAAGGACATTTACTGGCATCAAACAGCAACGATCAGAGTTAACAAGTACAAACGGGTAAAAGAATTCCTTACCTGACCTGTAGATTGTGAACTTTCTGTACTCCGGGTGTTTTAGAAAACAATTTTTCAATGTCTTTGGTCATGGTTTGAGTCATCTGGTCGTAGTGCGCTCTGTCCTTCTCGTCAAGAGACTGGTCCTGTGGCGTGCCAGGGTACAATACTTGAATCTTGTAACGAGCTGAAAGTGTAGGAAAGTAACGTCAAATAAAAGCAATGCTATTGAAGTATAAAGTAAAGTAGAGAGCCTCGACACGTCAAGTGGTTTATAAGAAATATGGTGTTAGTGACCATAATTTTTATAGACCTTAGGTAAATGATTTTTGGGGTAATGTGGTCGGTATTACGCCCGTGCCGCTTTACTTTCTCAGAAAAAAAATCCGGTAACAATTTAATGATAGGTAAACCTGAAAGAGGTCGATCAGGATTAAACCCGACCACTTTGTCCTTTGTAGTCCAGTTCACTAACCAATGAGATATCGCGGCTCTAATTTTGCTTTTATATCATACCAATAAGGCAACGACAGTCTTGGTAAAACTGTTTTGCAAAACAGCACATGGCAGTTACCACCGACGATCGACAAAAACCTGCTTCCATGCAAAGACCTTTAACCATTCTTATAACCTGGGGGTCGTCGGGGCACCACTGACAGACTTCGTTAACCTGAGGGTCGTCGGGGCACCACTGACAGACTTCGTTAACCTGAGGGTCGTCGGGGCACCACTGACAGACTTCGTTAACCTGAGGGTCGTCGGGGCACCACTAACAGACTTCGTTAACCTGGGGGTCGCTGGGACACCACTGACAGATTTCGTTAACCTGAGGGTCACTAGGACACTACTGACAGATTTCGTTAACCTGAGTGTCGCTGGGACACCCACTGACAGATTTCGTTAACCTGAGTGTCGCTGGGACACCACTCACAGACTTCGTTAACCTGAGGGTCGCTGGGACACCACTGACAGATTTCGTTAACCTGAGGGTCGCTAGGACACTACTGACAGATTTCGTTAACCTGAGTGTCGCTGGGACACCCACTGACAGATTTCGTTAACCTGAGTGTCGCTGGGACACCACTCACAGACTTCGTTAACCTGAGGGTCGTTGGGACACCACTGACAGATTTCGTTAACCTGAGGGTCGCTAGGACACTACTGACAGATTTCGTTAACCTGAGGGTCGTTGGGACACCACTAACAGATTTCGTTAACCTGAGGGTCGCTGGGACACCACTGACAGATTTCGTTAACCTGAGGGTCGTTGGGGCACCACTGACAGATTTCGTTAACCTGAGGGTCGTTGGGACACCACTGACAGATTTCGTTAACCTGAGGGTCGTTGGGACACCACTGACAGATTTCGTTAACCTGAGGTTCACTCGGACACCACGGATGGTTTCTGTTATTTGTTGATGTTTGTTGTTTTGTGGGGCTTGTTCTGATGATCGCTGCTCATCATCAACCATCCCTAACAGGGAACAAAACGGACGTAAACTACACCAAATTGCAATTAAAGAGAAACAACATTTGTACCTCTCATTCCCATTCTTCCAATTTGAAAGAAAATTAAAACTAAAAAAGTCGAAGAAACATCAGAGCGAGAGAGGCCAGTGCTTGTACAGAACTGAAACAAGTTCATATCTTCACCTTTACGTTTTACGTTTCCTGTTCTGTTTCTGGGAGGTCTCACATTTTTGCGATTGATAAGTTTTGATTCTTCCTTCTCTGAGCTCCCGGCTACCATCTGTAGAAGAATGATTCGATCGTTGTAAATTACACGTAAATCGTAGTGCTTTACATCAATCATGTAGTATTTACTTCATTTGTAAATATTTCGCTTTTACTGACTTTATATACTGAGACAACTGTAAGTAAGTGTTTCTGTATCTTTACTGTAAGTGTTTCTGTATCTTTACTGTAAGTGTTTCTGTATCTTTACTGTAAGTGTTTCTGTATCTTTACTGTAAGTGTTTCTGTATCTTTACTGTAAGTGTTTCTGTATCTTTACTGTAAGTGTTTCTGTATCTTTACTGTAAGTGTTTCTGTATCTTTACTGTAAGTGTTTCTGTATCTTTACTGTAAGTGTTTCTGTATCTTTACTGTAAGTGTTTCTGTATCTTTACTGTAAGTGTTTCTGTATCTTTACTGTAAGTGTTTCTGTATCTTTACTGTAAGTGTTTCTGTATCTTTACTGTAAGTGTTTCTGTATCTTTACTGTAAGTGTTTCTGTATCTTTACTGTAAGTGTTTCTGTATCTTTACTGTAAGTGTTTCTGTATCTTTACTGTAAGTGTTTCTGTATCTTTACTGTAAGTGTTTCTGTATCTTTACTGTAAGTGTTTCTGTATCTTTACTGTAAGTGTTTCTGTATCTTTACTGTAAGTGTTTCTGTATCTTTACTGTAAGTGTTTCTGTATCTTTACTGTAAGTGTTTCTGTATCTTTACTGTAAGTGTTTCTGTATCTTTACTGTAAGTGTTTCTGTATCTTTACTGTAAGTGTTTCTGTATCTTTACTGTAAGTGTTTCTGTATCTTTACTGTAAGTGTTTCTGTATCTTTACTGTAAGTGTTTCTGTATCTTTACTGTAAGTGTTTCTGTATCTTTACTGTAAGTGTTTCTGTATCTTTACTGTAAGTGTTTCTGTATCTTTACTGTAAGTGTTTCTGTATCTTTACTGTAAGTGTTTCTGTATCTTTACTGTAAGTGTTGCGTCATTTCGACTACGTTGTATTCACACACACCAAGACTGACGTGATTTTACACAATTTGTGTGAGTTACATTATCAGATATATTGCTATATTACTATTGTTGTTATTATATATGTCAGTTATGTTGTAGATAGTATTACTTGGGCACAAACAATAATAACATCATACGAAAGTTGCACCACAGGAAAAATAAAAGCAGAATAACTCAGGCTAAAATAGCATTTCAGAAAATGAAAAACGTCTTGTGCAACAAGTCAATGTCAGTGGAGGTGAGAAAGAGAGTTCATAGGTGCTATATAGAGCCAATTCTGACTTATGGAAGTGAATCATGGACAGTAGACACACAAATAAAAAGGCGAATAGAGGCCGCAAAGATGTTATTCATCAGAAGAATGTTGAGAGTTCCCTGGACAGATAAAAAGACCAACCAGAACATTCTTATAGAGGCCAACACACAAAATGGGCTCATAAGAAACATCAGAAAGAAACAATCGACATTTTCTGCGAACATCACGAGAAGAGGAAAATTGGAATATTTGGTTACAACTGGCAAAATACAGGAAAAAATAGATCGCGGACGACAAGGAGAGAAAATACTAGATAGTTTGGTGTCATGGCATGCAAAACAGTCAACAACAGAACTGATACGATGCATTGTGGAAGGACAGGATCGCTTACACCAACCGACATCGTATATGATACGGGTAACATTATCAGAACATTTTGATAAAATAAAATACCGTTAACCTTTGATTTGGGTGGAACCAATGGAAGAAATACATAGTGAAATTAGGTGAATCCTGAAGGGGAAAGAAATCCCATGAACACTGACGTAGAAGACAGAGAGACCGAGTCCTAGGCAAGAAACAACAGCATAAACAGTGACATAGAAGACAGAGAGACCTAGTCCTAGGCAAGAAACAACCGCACAAACAGTGACGTAGAAGACAGAGAGACCTAGTCCTATGCAAGAAACAACAGCTTAAACAGTGACATAGAAGACAGATAGACCTAGTCATAGGCAAGAAACAACAGCATAAACAGTGACATAGAAGACAGAGAGACCTAGTCCTAGGCAAGAAACAACAGCATAAACAGTGACATAGAAGACAGAGAGACCTAGTCCTAGGCAAGAAACAACCGCATAAATAGTGATGTAGAAGACAGAGAGACCTAGTCCTAGGCAAGAAACAACAGCATAAACAGTGACATAGAAGACAGAGAGACCTAGTCCTAGGCAAGAATCAACAGCATAAACAGTGACATAGAAGACAGAGAGACCTAGTCCTAGGCAAGAAACAACAGCATAAACAGTGACATAGAAGACAGAGAGACCTAGTCCTAGGCAAGAAACAACAGCATAAACAGTGACGTAGAAGACAGAGAGAGACCTAGTTCTAGGCCAAGAAACAACAGCATAAACAGTGACGTAGAAGACAGAGTGACCTAGTCCTAGACCAAGAAAAAACCGCATAAATAGTGACATAGAAGACAGAGAGACCTAGTCCTAGGCCAAGAAAAAACCGCATAAATAATGACATAGAAGACAGAGAGACCTAGTCCTAGACCAAGAAACAACCGCATAAACAGTGACATAGAAGACAGAGAGACCTAGTCCTAGACCAAGAAACAACCGCATAAACAGTGACATAGAAGACAGAGAGACCTAGTCCTAGACCAAGAAACAACCGCATAAACAGTGACATAGAAGACAGAGAGACCTAGTCCTAGACCAAGAAACAACCGCATAAACAGTGACATAGAAGACAGAGAGACCTAGTCCTAGACCAAGAAACAACAGCATAAACGACGACGTAGAAGAGTTTTGCGGGAAAGATAAATAAAAGCTGACAATCTAGAGCCCTATTAAGGAGACAGAAATGCAGTGGGAGCCAGATTTGGGGAACACTGTAAAGAATGGTTATCGACTCTCCAAGGTGGAGAGAGCAATTTTGAAGACATATCAGATGTTATAAGCGTTGTCGATCACTGATTGATTGGTTGATTAGCAACTAAGATCTAAATGTAATAGTAGTAGTAATAATAATTGTTGTAGTAGTGACAGTAATAATAGTAGTAGTAGTAGTAGTAACAGTAAAAAAGTGTAAAGTACCCCCGTCACGCCAAGTGGCGTATAGGGAATATGGTGTTAGTGACCATAAATTTTACAGACCTTCGGCACATGATTTTTGGGGTAATGTGGTCGGTATTACGCCCGTGCTGCTTTATTTTCCCAGAAAAGATCCGGTACCCATTAAAGGCTGGGTGAACCCGGAAGCCGTCGGTTGGTATCGAACCCTACCCATTGTCCTTTGTAGTCCAGTTCACTAACCACTGAGCTATCGCGGCCCCCAGTAGTAACAGTAGTAGTAGTATTAGTAGTAGTAGTAATAGTAATAGTAATAATAGTAGTAGTAGTTATATTAGTAGTAATAGTAATATTAGTAGTAGTAGCAGCAGGAGTAGCGGCAGTAATAGCAATAGTAATAATAGTAACAGTAGTAGTAGTAGTAGTAATAGTAATAGTAGTAATAGTAGTAATAGTAGTTATAGTAGTAGTAGTAGTAGCAGTAGTAATAGTAGTAGTAGTGGTAGATGCAGTAGTTGTAGTAGTATATGTAGTTGTAGTTGTAACAGTAGTAAATGCTGTAGTAGTAGTAGTAGTTGTTGTTGTAGTACCAGTAGTAGTAGCAGTAGTAGTAGCAGTTTTAGTAGCAGCTGTAGTTGTAATAGTAGTAGTAGTAGTAGTAGTAGTAGTAGATATAGAAGTCATGGTAATTGTTGTCATAGTAATAGTAGTCATAATAGCAGTAGTAATAATAATAATAGTAGTCATAATAGTAGTAGTAATAATAATATATAGGAGTAATAATAGTATTAATATAGTAGCAGTAAGAGTAGCAGTCGCAGTAATTGTAGTAATAATAATTGTAGTAATAATAGTAGTAGCAATAATAATAGCATTAGTAGTAATAATATTAGTAACAGTAGCAATAGTAATAATTATAGTTGTAGTATATGCAGTAATTAATTAGCGGCTCTAGTAAGGAAAATAATAGCATTAGTAGTTGTAATAATAGCTTTAGTAGTTGTAATAATAGCATTAGTAGTTGTAATAATAGCATTAGTAGTTGTAATAATAACATTAGTAGTTGTAATAATAGCATTAGTAGTTGTAATAATAGCATTAGTAGTTGTAATAATAGCATTAGCAGTTGTAATAATAGCATTAGCAGTTGTAATAATAGCATTAGTAGTTGTAATAATAGCATTAGTAGTTGTAATAATAGCATTAGTAGTTGTAATAATAGCATTAGTAGTTGTAATAATAGCATTAGTAGTTGTAATAATAGCATTAGTAGTTGTAATAATAGTAGTAGTAGTATAAAAATAGTAGCAACTGTTGTAGTAGTAGGAGTACTGCTAATAATTGTAGCATAACACTGCAGTAGTAATGGAAGTGGTGCCACAAGTAACTACATGTCTGCTCCATTCCAAACTCACCAACACTCACCTTCTCATGAAGACCAGCCACCACCATCAGCATCACAACCACCAACCGCAACCTCATGACCCTATCAAGTGGACAACCGTGTACTCGCCAGGAAAACTACTTCCGCTGAAACTTCGTCCTGTGAAAGAGTTGGATTCAATTTTCTGAATCTGCAGAATATGTGGAGAAGATAAGCTGTAAACAAACAGTATCATTTGAAATGAAGTTATGGTTCGTCACAGTAGACCAGCTTTTGCATTTATGTATATTATTTATTATTATGAAAACTATATTACTATTTTTAAAACATGTAAATGAATTTAAATATATGGGAACAATATTAACCTCAGTTGGTAGATATACAACAGAGGTGAGATGCAGAATGGCTCAGGTAAAAGCAGCTTTCCAAAAATGAGAAGGATACTGTGGAATCCATTTTTGACAATAGAAACAAGAAAATGAATTGTTAAATGTTATACAGAGCCAGTCTTAACATATGGGTGGGAATTATGGACAATAGGACAACAGATAAGAAAATCACTGGAGGTTGTAGAAATGTGGTTTTACAGAAGAATGTTGAGAATACCATGAACAGCTAAGAAGAGTAATAAAAACGTTCTGAAAGAGGCCAAAGCAAGAAGAGAGTTAATTTCCAATATTAGGAAGAAACAATCTCATTTTTGGGAATGTAATGAGAAGAGAACAACTGGAATATATTATAACAACTGGGAAAATTGAAGGACGAAGAGATAGAGGGAAGCAAAGAAAAAAGATACCAGACAGCTTAAGAGAATGGCTTGGCAGAGGGTCAACAACAGAAATGATAAATAACTGTTGAGATCGAAAATTGGGGAGAGACATGATCACCCACACCAGCAGGCTCGGTACTTGATGATGATGATTATGATGATGATTGTGATGATGATGATGATGACGATGATGATGATGATGATGATGATATTTATGATCTGCTTAGTTAAATGTTTTTTCTTAATAGAATAAGTAAAGCAAGAGATGGCTTTCATCTCAGCTTAAAAAATTCTGGGCAGCAAAAGGCATAAACGTTAAGATCGAAGACTGACACTATTTGATACTTCTTCTACAACGTTCAAGTCTTGTGATAATACATACTGACCTCTTTGTTGTTTCAGGATAGAGTGATGAGACAAAACATCTGGACACGAGACGAGCTGGTCGGACAGTCGGTATATATCTGGCCTGACTTTTCTTTTAAACCTGCGCCGTGTCTGATACTATTCAGTGCACATATAAAAACAATCCTCTTATATGGCTCAGAAACATGGATGTTAAATAATACAACTAACAAAGATTACAAGCTTTTGTATACAATTTAGGGAGCCGCGATAGCTCAGTGGGTAGTGAACTGGACTACAAAGGACAATAGGTAGGGTTCGATCCCAACCGACGGCTTCCGGGTTCACCCAGCCTTTAATGGGTACCGAATTTTTTTCTGGGAAAGTAAAGCGGCACGGGCGTAATACCGACCACATTACCCCAAAAATCATGTGCCGGAGGTCTGTAAAATTTATGGTCACTAACACCATATTCCCTATACGCCACTTGGCGTGACGGGGGTACTTGAGGGGGGGGGGGGGGTATACAATTTATGGAGGGAAATTCTGAACATCAGATGGCGTGACAAGGTCCTGACGACATCTGGGGATCTGCGAAACAACAGATAATAAATAGAAAATAGAGATGGACTGGGCGTACTCTAAGAAAGACTGATGCCAGCATAGCAAGACATGCACTGCCCTGGAACCCACAGAGAAAGAGAATGACAGGATGACTAAGGAATATACGGAGAAGAACAGTCATGGAAACTCAAAAACATTGACTTAGACTGGAGAGAAATAGAGAAAACATCCAAGAATAGAGATGGATTGAGAAAGCTTGTCCGTGGCTTAAGCTCCGATAAAAGACGATGGTCACATGTTGGGTATGTGATGAGATAATAACCGAATAGCAAAGCAAGCCCTCATGTGGGAAACAACAGGTAAGAGGAAGACCCCGAGAGACACTGAGAAGAACATATGATGAGAGAAGCAAGGGCAGCAGGAATCGACTCCCTCGCTAAGATAGAGTTGCTTGCACAGAAAAGAGGCAAATGGCGAGGTTTGATAAAAGATCTTTACAAGGATTGAAAACTGCTAGAATAAAAATTTAGATAAGAGAAAGAGTATCTGGGTCTACACCCTATGGGCCGGCTGCGGCTCGAACGGTCAATAGACAGATAGATAGATAGACAGACAGACAGACAGACAGACAGACAGGCTGGCAGGCAGATAGATAGATAGATAGATAGATAGATAGATAGATAGATAGATAGATAGATAGATAGATAGATAGATAGATAGATAGATAGATAGATAGATAGATAGATAGATAGATAGATAGATAGATAGATAGATAGATAGATAGATAGATAGGCAGGCAGGCAGGCAGGCAGGCAGGCAGGCAGACAGACAGACAGACAGACAGACAGACAGACAGACAGACAGAAGCTCCGATAAGTGGCCTAAAGTACTTCGATTCATTGATTTGGTTATATACTCTTTGTGCTCTGTATTCGGGTTTCCTTTGCTGTCAAAGAGTAATTCCAATCGCCATTGTATAGACACACATACAGAGAAATGGTGAAACATCTACAAAGAAGTAATTGTATATTCTTGCCATCATTCGGCTATCAGTAGCAAAGAAGGAAGAAGGAAAGAAAAATCACAAAATAGATGTTTGATGAAAACCGTGAAAGTATCCGGAAGAAAGATGCGACCCAGCAGTCAATGGTTTTGCGAAGCTAGCGCCCTGTCATTATGGTAAATCCTTCTCTATATTTCCCTTGACCAACGACTATTTAAGTCTTCAATCACTGACACTGTAACGTTTTGCAGGGCAGAAACAAAATCTCTAAGTGTCTTGGCTCTGTTACCATACGTCTCAGGAAATCCAAAGGATGACCCGTACTTAGTTCAACAGCCAAGATGTCTTTTTTAACCAGCCTCTCTTTCGACTTTTTTCCAGGAACGTAATGTCACGTGCTCAACTCTTGTAGTTTAGTATCTCTTGTGTGTACTTGACCTATGAACTTCCCTGCACTTGATTGCTATTACCGTATATGTTTCTTCTAGGTTTCTCTTCAGCGGTCTTCATATTCTGCTACACGAATAGAAAATCAACGTATTTGTTGATGTTTGCTGTTTGTTGTTTTCTGGCTGTGTGCTTCGTGGCATTGTACACCTCTTCAAATTTGATTAAAGCCAAACACTGTGAAATGTTATCAATGTTTGTATCATAATGTCGTTCACAGTTGTATATCACTGATACTTTAGTTGAACGTCGATAAAGAAATCGCTAACTTGAATTTTTTTAAAAAAAACGTTTGTGGTTAACAATTGGAAATTGCATTCCCTGAAACTCTCAAAATTGTAAATCTTTGATTTTATTGTCCACTAGCATTACTTACTATAATATCGTTAATTCATATTAACTTCAACTAACAATTTGTGAGTGTGTGTGTGTGAATGTGCGCGCGCGCGCGCGTGTGTGTTTGAATGTGCGTGCGTGCGTGCGTGTGTGTGTGTGTGATGTCACAAATTGAAACCACTTCCGTAAAATATCAACTTTAACTCTCCCAGCACGTAAGGTTTTATCAATTTAGTGGTTGAGATTTCAGAGACAACATTTTGTCATGTTTTTAACTACTAATATCCACATATATCTAACCCTGAACATTTGATATATGCATTTTTAGATCATTGAACAAGGAATTATATTTCACCATTACCAAGATGATACAAGACATGTAACAATAATATGGTTTGATGGCAGCTTACACTAATCAAATTGAGAGTGACGAACTGTGCGGCTAAACGTACATGGCGGAAATCGGCTTGGCGCATCGAAACGTAGATGAGGGAGCGTCCGGCAAACACAGAAGAAGAAGAAAATTTTGACGACGACGAAGAAGAAGAAGAAGAGGAAGAAGAAGAAGATGTCAACGAGGAAGATGAGTAAGGTGTTGACGAAGAAGAAGACGTTGACGACAATGAGGAAGAAGAAGAAGAAGGAGACGTTAACGGCGATGAGGAAGAAGAAGAAGAAGGAGACGTTAACGGCGATGAGGAAGAAGAAGAAGAAGGAGACGTTAACGGCGATGAGGAAGAAGAAGAAGAAGGAGACGTTAACATTCTCATTCATAAATGAGACAGATGAGACAAATGAGAAAGATGAGACAAATGAGAAAGATGAGTCAAATGAGACAGATGAGACAAATGAGATAAATGAGATAAATGAGACAGATGAGTCAAATGAGACAAATGAGATAAATGAGACAGATGAGACAAATGAGAAAGATGAGTCAAATGAGACAGATGAGACAAATGAGACAAATGAGATAAATGAGACAGATGAGACAAATGAGACAAATGAGATAAATGAGACAGATGAGACAAATAGAAAAAAATGGTATTGTTAAAGCTTTACGTAATAAATAGACGATACAAATCTGAACGACGTTTCGGATCAATAGTCCTACAGCAGGAATAAACAAACAACACACACACACAGTGATATTTAAGTAAATAAGATGAACCCTACAACGCTAACGAATAATGGAGGAACTAAAATAAAATACTTTCGAACTAGAATGAGAAATAAGTATAAAAAATGTCTTCCCTATGTACTGCGCTGTGGTCAGAAGGAGAATGAACGATAGTCGCGCTAGGTACCCGATGTGACTAATGGAGGGTCAGAACACGGGTGGATGAGTTCTACAAATATATTTTGAAGTTGGAAAAAAAAGGGGGGGGGGGGGGGGCACTGAATAGGTTACTTTAGCTCTACCGAAACCAGCAATGTCTACTTATAATTTCATGCATAATTTTTTTCTTCGATTATTCAGGGTCTTGGTTTCCATAACGCTTCAGTGCTGTAACTACTGACAGAGCTTTATTCAGGGTCTTGGTTTCCATGACGCTTCAGTGATGTAACTACTGACAGAGCTTTATTCAGGGTCTTGGTTTCCATCACGCTTCAGTGATGTAACTACTGACAGAGCTTTATTCAGGGTCTTGGTTTCCATGACGCTTCAGTGCTGTAACTACTGACAGAACTTTATTCAGGGTCTTGGTTTCCATGACGCTTCAGTGCTGTAACTACTGACAGAGCTTTATTCGGGGTCTTGGTTTCCATGACGCTTCAGTGCTGTAACTACTGACAGAGCTTTATTCGGGGTCTTGGTTTCCATGACGCTTCAGTGCTGTAACTACTGACAGAGCTTTATTCGGGGTCTTGGTTTCCATGACGCTTCAGTGCTGTAACTACTGACAGAGTTTTTTTCGGGGTCTTGGTTTCCATGACGCTTCAGTGCTGTAACTACTGACAGAGCTTTATTCGGGGTCTTGGTTTCCATGACGCTTCAGTGCTGTAACTACTGACAGAGCTTTATTCGGGGTCTTGGTTTCCATGACGCTTCAGTGCTGTAACTACTGACAGAGCTTTATTCGGGGTCTTGGTTTCCATGACGCTTCAGTGCTGTAACTACTGACAGAGCTTTATTCGGGGTCTTGGTTTCCATGACGCTTCAGTGCTGTAACTACTGACAGAGCTTTATTCGGGGTCTTGGTTTCCATGACGCTTCAGTGCTGTAACTACTGACAGAGCTTTATTCGGGGTCTTGGTTTCCATGACGCTTCAGTGCTGTAACTACTGACAGAGCTTTATTCGGGGTCTTGGTTTCCATGACGCTTCAGTGCTGTAACTACTGACAGAGCTTTATTCGGGGTCTTGGTTTCCATGACGCTTCAGTGCTGTAACTACTGACAGAATTTTATTCAGGGTCTTGGTTTCCATGACGCTTCAGTGCTGTAACTACTGACAGAACTTTATTCGGGGTCTTGGTTTCCATGACGCTACAGTGCTGTAACTACTGACAGAACTTTATTCAGGGTCTTGGTTTCCATGACGCTTCAGTGTTGCAACTACTGACAGAGCCTCTGTGAGGCATACAATGTGTTCTTCTTTAATCTTATCCTTTAAAAGAGTTACAGCTGCAACTTTCAGAGCTTTTGCCTCTGCCTTAAAGATGCTTGAATAATATAATGTTACAAGAGCCTATTCTGATCTCCATTTTTAAGACATTTGAACATTACAGGTTCTCCATGTTCTCTTGCGTTAGTTGCTGATCCATCTACCATGATTCGAATCCCCGTTCTCCGGGTTTTGGGCCTAGAATACAAAGTCTTGATTTATCCCACACGTGAATTATGTTTCATGTAACAAAGCTAGTCAAATCATCGGAAGTTATCACCACTGTTGTCCAACAATGAAATAACTCTACAGGCAAAACGGGCACTTTTATCAATACAATCTTCATCTCAACGTTGTGTTACCAATGCGTCCTGAACCCTAGATGCAAGAACAATTAAAAAAAGATAACCTCTACTGAGATGAAGTGTGTCAGATGAATGACAGGAAACAGTCTGAGAGATAAGATCAGAAATGTAGATCTGAGAAAAAGAAAGCTAGGAATAACACCCGCCATAGAATATATAAAGAAACAACAGATAAAATGGTTTGGCAACGTACCAATGCAGGAAGATCAAAACATAGCATAACGAGCCTTCAATAAACATTGGGTGAACACCAGACCCAAGGGCCGACCACGAAAAAGATGGATTTATGGAATATTAGAAACACTAGGAAACATAGCAGCAGAGGCACACAGAAGAGCAAAAGACCCCAAATTATATCTCTTCTAGTGTTTAAAGACAGATAAGAAGGAAAGAAGAAGTGAATGTACGAGTGTAAATATGTAATTGACCACATATAAGACTGTTCAAGCACGAAACTATCATTGCTCGCCATATTTGTGTATGTGATAAGCTACTAGTTCATATCAACAAACTTTAACACCATTAATATTATGGCAGAAAAAAAGCGATATCAAACAGGTACGAAGTGACAGAAACAAGAGTATGTAGTTTGGACTAACATGTAAAATGTAAACAAAATTAATTATAATTTCCCTTTATTTAAGAGAAAGCGGACTTAAGTTTGTGTAGTTTGTAGCATCACACTAGAATAGAAACACGACGTGACGGTGTAGTATGTAGCATCACACTAGAATAGAAACACGACGTGACGGTGTAGTTGGTAGCATCACACTAGAATAGAAACACGACGTGACGGTCTGTGTTTGAAACTTTAAGATATTTTGTAACAATAGTGGGCATTTCATCTCCAGCGCTAATCACAGCTTTTTAAAGTTATGAAATGTCACACAAGTAAAGGGTTTATCTGGATAAATTAACGTGAAAAGTAGTGAGAACTTTCAGGATTCAAGATTAATATTCAAAAATAACAAAGTCAGAGAGGACAAAACAAGGTATCATCTTTTCTTTCTGTGTGCGAGCTCTCGATACTTGACTCATAATTAATGTCAACTGAAAATCGCAACAAGTCTATGTCAATAGACGTGAGAAATAGAGTTCTGCTGTTCTACATAGAGTCATTTCTGACACATGGACGGGAATCATGGACAATAGACAAACAAATGAAAAGACGATTAGAGGCCACAGAGATGGGATTTCTCAGAAGTATGTTGAAAGTTCTCTGAACAGCTGAAAAGACCAACCAGGAAATTCTCACAGTGGTCACCACAAAAAGGGAGCTCCTAAGAAACATCAGAATGAAACAATCATATGTTTTTCGTGGACACTACGAGAAGAGGAAAGTTGGAATACGTGGTTATAACTGGCAAAAAACTGGGAAAGAGAGATCGCGAGACGATACTTGATAGCTTGGTGTCATGGCATGGAAAACAGTCAACACCAAACAGAACTGATACAATACACGGTGGATAAACAAATTATGGAATGATATGATCGCCTACGCCACATGGTATGGCATATGATGATGCTGATGATGATGCTGATGATGATGATGATGATGTTGATGATGATGATGATGATGATGGTGATGATAACCGCGAGACGTCATCTAAACATCTCAAAATTATGCATAACTATCTTTTCAGAAACTCTAAATGAATTTAATTAAACTAAACTGTCAACTAAACTAAATAGTCAACTAAACTAAACAGTCAACTAAACTAAACTGTCAACTAAACTAAACTGTCAACTAAACTAAATTGTCAACAAAACTAAACTGTCAACTAAACTAAACTGTCAACAAAACTAAACTGTCAACTAAACTAAACTGTCAACTAAACTAAACTGTCAACTAAACTAAACAGTCAACTAAACTAAACAGTCAACTAAACTAAACTGTCAACTAAACTAAATAGTCAACTAAACTAAACAGTCAACTAAACTAAACTGTCAATTAAACTAAACCGTCAATTAAACTAAACTGTCAAATAAACTAAACTGTCAACTAAACTAAACTGTCAACTAAACTAAACTGTCAAATAAACTAAACTGTCAACTAAACTAAACTGTCAACTAAACTGTCAATTAAACTAAACAGTCAACTAAACTAAACAGTCAAATAAACTAAACAGTCAACTTAACTACACAGTCAATTAAACTAAACAGTCAAATAAACTAAAACACTCAAATAAACTAAACAGTCAAATAAACTAAACAGTCAAATAAACTGAACAGTCAACTAAACTAAACTGTCAATTAAACTCAACAATCAATTAAACCTCAAACTATGCAAAGAAACCTATACATATTACACAACTACGCACAGTTGTATAGAACAATTTAAAATGTGTACAGATAAATATAATCTTGCAAATCATCTTACAAAACCGCTCTTAATTCGCTATGAAGACTTAAATTTGCACATTATATAGTTTTAAAATATAATCTTAAATGAAAAAGCACTTTAAGACCAGTATTTATCGTTAAAATCTGATGTAAATAAGATATGCGCCACCTGGGAACACCACTTTACGTTTCGCGCTAATCTAGAGCAAGTAAATGACCCCACTGTGAGCGCGCTGCACGTAGCCTACCATTAATGACACTTGGTACATCCTCCTACAACTCTCTGTGTGTACCCTCCCAGCAACTGTGATTGTCTTGCCTGGCATAGCTCGGAGCCCGCCAGCCGCACTTGGCCTCTTCATGTCTGTGGTGCCTCCATCCACAGTGATATTATAAACAAACGAGCTTTAAAAGAAAAAAAAACAACCTAATTACCAAAACGAGAAAAACTTTCTCCGCTCTAAATTGATATCTCCTGGTAATATATAACAAGTGATAACGACTTCACCGTACCATGCATGGTATGAGAAGGTAAGAGAGGACTGGTTTCCATCACTGTTCCTACCCTCACCATCTTTTCAGGTTAGGTTAAATGTTTCCTTTCCTACTAAGTGTGCAGGGAATATCAGATTATACCGTTCATTTTCTTCTCGCGCCGAAGATGGCATAGAGGCCGGAAGCCATAGCTCTCCACGATTAACGCTATGCTGCTAGTTCTTGTAGTTCGTGGTTGTTTCTTAGGCATTAAGGCACTTCGTCCCCAGAGACTTCGACACTCTAATCTTAGTGGTGATGAGTACAAGGCCTTGCAGGATCTTCGCCGACGTGATGATATTGTCATCAAGCCGGCTGACAAGGGTGGCGCGGTGGTGGTTTGGAGGAAAGACCTCTATATCCTGGAAGGGGACAAACAATTATCCGACCCCACCTTCTACCGCCCCACCCCATATGACACGACTGTCTCTAACAACGCCATGGTGCGTCGCACGATCCTCCGGTTCATTGAGGATGGGCTACTTCCCTCTAGATCCTCCCGTATGATCCTTCCTGACTACTGCTTAGGCAGACCCTCTTTTTATATGCTGCCTAAGATACATAAACCTGACTCTCCTGGACGACCTATTGTCTCTTCTATCTCATGTCCCACAGTTCTCATTTCTGACTTCCTTGACAATGTCTTTCAACCAATATTTATGGACTTCCCTTCGTATGTCAAGGACACTACCGACGCCCTCAAAATCTTCGCCTCTATCTCCCTCCTTCCTGATCGTCACTACCGCCTCTTCGTTATGGATGTCTGCTCCCTTTATACTTCTATTCCCCACTCCGACGGCCTTCGAGCTCTTCAGTTTTTCCTGGACCGTAGGGTCCAACCCTCCATTGCCACTAGCGTCCTCCTACGTCTAGCGGAATTAGTCTTGAACCTCAACTCTTTTGAGTTCAATGGCAATTTCTTTACCCAGATCAGCGGTGTGGCTATGGGCACCAAAATAGGCCCCAGCTATGCATGTCTCTTCATGGGCTATCTTGAGCACCAAATCATCCAAACCTACCAGGGCCCTCTCCCCCTTATGTATCGTAGGTACATCGATGATTGTATTGGTCTGACTGACCTTCCTGAGGATGAGATCTCTCGTTTCATTGATTATGTCGGACATTTCCACTCCTCCATCCACATCACCTACCTCATCTCTACCTCCTCCGTATCTTTCCTAGATATCTCAGTCTCCTTGGGCACCTCTCATCTTCTCACCTCGGTCTTCTACAAGACCACTGACTCCCACAGTTTCCTCCGCTACGACTCCTCTCACCCTAAATCTTGTAAGAACTCACTTCCATATTCTCAGCTTCTCAGACTTCGTCGCCTTTGCCAGGACGATGAAGATTTCCTTCATAACGCCCATCTCCTGCTTGATTTCTTCCGCCGACGTCTCTATCCAGAAGCAGCACTCCTCCCTGCCCTGCGTCGTGTTCTCCACACTCCTCGCCAGTCTGCTCTTACCCCCTCTACTCATCCCCTCTTTGATAGAGTAGTACTCGCTCTCACCTATCACCCTCACCAGTACGCTGTGATTAGGACCATCCACCGCTACCTCCCTATTCTTCGATATGACCCTACTACTCGTCTGCTCTTCTCCGACCCACCACTGGTGGCCTTTAAGCGTGACCGGAACCTCCGTGACTTTCTCGTAAAGGGCCGTCTTCCTGCTGCCTACCTCAGCCATCGAGGTACTATCCGCTGCAATCGCAGGGTATGCAAAACTTGTGATCACGTTCTCCAGACTGATACCATCCTCTTTCCTAATGGTCCTTTCGAGATCAGAGAGGGATTTACTTGCATTTCGCGTAACATCATTTATGCCATCATCTGTAAGCGATGCAAGTTAACCTATATCGGTCAGTCTGGTCGCAGGATCGGCGATAGGTGCCGTGAGCATTTACATGACATTACCCGAGAAGCTGGCACTCCTGTAGCAGCCCACTTTAACTCGAGGGGCCATCGGGGGAAGGCGGATGTCCTGGTCACTGGCCTTATATTTTGCTCTTCTGATTACCACAGTCGTCTCACTATTGAGAACCGGTTGATCACTCGGTGGGGTTGCCTCACCCCCCGGGGCATGAATGTATCCCTATTCCTCTGAGGACCCCACTTCCTCTTCCTCTGACCCTTTCTCCCTCCCTCTTACTCTTCTTCCTATCCCACCTCTATGTTAGTCTGCATCTTCCTATCCCCCTTCTTCTTGTAGTCTACCCCCTGCCCCTTTTCTTTCTTCCTTTCTCTCTTAGGCCTCCTCTTACTCCGCCTTTTTTTATTCACCTAATCTCTCTGGTTCCCTACTTCTCTACCTCTAAGGACACTACTTCCTGCTTACTTTCCCTCTATTACTCTACTTCTCCCCCTCTATCTATTCACTCTGAATATACCACCTCTCCTCTTGTCCCTTTATTATTACCTTTCTTAGTCTTCCTCTCCATGTCTTTTTCCTGGTTATTATTTCCTCCCTCCTCCTTCCTCTCCATTTCTTTCCCAGTTATTATTTCCTCCCTTCTCCTCCCTCTCCATTTCTTTCCCCAGTTATTATTTCCTTCCTCCTCCTTCCTCTCCATTTCTTTCCCCAGTTATTATTTCCTCCCTTCTCCATCCTCTCCATTTCTTTCCCCAGTTATTATTTCCTCCCTTCTCCTTCCTCTCCATTTCTTTCCCGGTTATTATTTCCTCCCTTCTCCATCCTCTCCATTTCTTTCCCCAGTTATTATTTCCTCCCTCCTCCATCCTCTCCATTTCTTTCCCCAGTTATTATTTCCTCCCTTCTCCATCCTCTCCATTTCTTTCCCCAGTTATTATTTCCTCCCCCCTCCTCTCCATTTCTTTCCCCGGTTATTATTTCCTCCCTCCTCCTTCCTCTCCATTACTTTCCCGGTTATTATTTCCTCCCTTCTTCCTCTCCATTTCTTTCCCCGGTTATTATTTCCTCCCCCCTCCTCTCCATTTCTTTCCCCGGTTATTTTTTCCTCCCTCCTCCTTCCTCTCCATTTCTTTCCCCGGTTATTATTTCCTCCCCCCTCCTCTCCATTTCTTTCCCCGGTTATTATTTCCTCCCTTCTCCTTCCTCTCCATTTCTTTCCCCGGTTATTATTTCCTCCCTTCTTCCTCTCCATTTCTTTCCCCAGTTATTATTTCCTCCCTTCTCCTCCCTCTCCATTTCTTTCCCCAGTTATTATTTCCTCCCTTCTCCTCCCTCTCCATTTCTTTCCCCGGCTATTATTTCCTCCCTTCTCCTTCCTCTCCATTTCTTTCCCCAGTTATTATTTCCTCCCTTCTCCTTCCTCTCCATTTCTTTCCCCGGCTATTATTTCCTCCCTTCTCCTTCCTCTCCATTTCTTTCCCCGGTTATTATTTCCTCCCTTCTTCCTCTCCATTTCTTTCCCCAGTTATTATTTCCTCCCTTCTCCTTCCTTACCATTTCTTTCCCCAGTTATTATTTCCTCCCTTCTCCTCCCTCTCCATTTCTTTCCCCGGTTATTATTTCCTCCCTTCTTCCTCTCCATTTCTTTCCCCAGTTATTATTTCCTCCCTTCTCCTCCCTCTCCATTTCTTTCCCCAGTTATTATTTCCTCCCTTCTCCCCCTCTCCATTTCTTTCCCGGTATTATTTCCTCCCTTCTTCCTCTCCATTTCTTTCCCCAGTTATTATTTCCTCCCTTCTTCCTCTCCATTTCTTTCCCCAGTTATTATTTCCTCCCTTCTCCTCCCTCTCCATTTCTTTCCCCAGTTATTATTTCCTCCCTTCTCCTTCCTCTCCATTTCTTTCCCCAGTTATTATTTCCTCCCTTCTCCTCCCTCTCCATTTCTTTCCCCAGTTATTATTTCCTCCCTTCTCCTCCCTCTCCATTTCTTTCCCCAGTTATTATTTCCTCCCTTCTCCTTCCTCTCCATTTCTTTCCCCGGTTATTATTTCCTCCCTTCTTCCTCTCCATTTCTTTCCCCAGTTATTATTTCCTCCCTTCTCCTCCCTCTCCATTTCTTTCCCCAGTTATTATTTCCTCCCTTCTCCTCCCTCTCCATTTCTTTCCCGGCTATTATTTCCTCCCTTCTCCTTCCTCTCCATTTCTTTCCCCAGTTATTATTTCCTCCCTTCTCCTCCCTCTCCATTTCTTTCCCCAGTTATTATTTCCTCCCTTCTTCCTCTCCATTTCTTTCCCCAGTTATTATTTCCTCCCTTCTCCTCCCTCTCCATTTCTTTCCCCAGTTATTATTTCCTCCCTTCTCCTCCCTCTCCATTTCTTTCCCCAGTTATTATTTCCTCCCTTCTCCTCCCTCTCCATTTCTTTCCCCGGTATTTCTCTCCACCCTGCTATTTTTAGCCTACCTATGACCACTTCTGTTGCTCATTCCCCCGTTCTCCCCTTGTCTTTTGCTTCTACGATTCCTTTGTTTGGATTGTTCCCCTCTGTGTTAGGCCCCATTAACTTTTATGGGTCCTATTATCTTCTCCACCTTCTGCCTTTTGTCTGGTCGCTGACACTTGCCTTTCCCAGACCACTGTTTAGGTTTCTTTGTATCTATTTCCACTAGTGTTTTCATTACTAGTCTGGCTTTCTTCTCCCCCCCCCTTTCCCCCCTCCCTCCACCCGTATCTGTTGTAGGCCTCGTGTCCACTGCTCATTTTCTCGATTGCTCTACGGCGGACAGTCAAGTTTTCCCAGCTAAGTGTTTGATTTTTCTTATACGTTTTATACATTATCTTCGTTGTACTTCTGATATGTCTATCTCTTCCTCATTTTTCCTATCTCTCTTTTCTACACATCTTGACTCTCATCCTACCTCCCCTCATGTAGCCTCCTTTCATATTTCAAAATCCTACTTTCTTCTCTTCTTTTCTGTCCACTTCTCCATTCTCCTGATCATCTAACATGTAGATATAGATAATTGTGCTTCATCGTTTGTTGTCATTGTCCCTGTTTTCTGAAGAAGGCTACTTGCCGAAACTCAGTATTGTATTGTGTTCCTTATTTGTAAAGCTGTCACCATACCATGGAGTGTCTAACACTCCCCATCACTGGCTCCTTGCTACCAGCTTTACCGCAGCATTGCAATTATTTGCCTGTTCCCTTGTTTCTTAGTCCCATGTTGAACCTTCCTTAGTAAGTCTAGTTATTCTCCTAGTCTGCCTTGTTTTCTTTTACCAGATGGTTTCCACATGAATGCCTGACGGGAAAGTCTCTTTTCATTCATTCTCAGCACATGACCGATGTATATCCAGCGCCTTCTTTTTATAAAACTCTACACGTTTTCTTGTTTTGATTCGTCTCATATCTATCTGTCTATTGTCCTTTCGAGCCGAAGACGGCACATAGGGCGGAACCACAATCTCAAAAACAGAAACCTTGCGTGCCAAACTGGCACATATTGCAGAGATCACTGCTTTTAAAATCTATGGTTCTGTTTCCATAACAATGCTTTTTACAATGACAGCTTGTCAAGCCATCGATCAACCTCTCTAGTCGCCTCTTACGGCATGCCTGGAAGGTCACAGTGTCACTATTCTTTACTTCCCACATAATAAGGCCCCGGTAACACACGGGGGCGTCTCATATCTGCTCATTTGAAATATATTTTATTTTTCCAGGTTATGTTTAAGATCCTGCGAAGACATTTGTTTTCAAAGACATTTAATCTCCTATCTAAAGCCTGGCTGGATTTCCAACTTTAACATCCGTATGTTAGCACTGGTATCACATCCATATGTTAGCACTGGTATCACATCCATATGTTAGCACTGGTATCACATCCATGTGTTAGCACTGGTATCACATCCATATGTTAGCACTGGTATCACATCCATATGTTAGCACTGATATCACATCCATATGTTAGCACTGGTATCACATCCATATGTTAGCACTGGTATCACATCCATATGTTAGCACTGATATCACATCCATATGTTAGCACTGGTATCACATCCATATGTTAGCACTGGTATCACATCCATATGTTAGCACTGATATCACATCCATATGTTAGCACTGGTATCACATCCATATGTCAGCACTGGTATCACATACATATGTTAGCACTGATATCACATCCATATGTTAGTACTGGTATCACATCCATATGTTAGCACTGGTATCACATCCACATGTTAGCACTGATATCACATCCATATGTTAGCACTGATATCACATCCATATGTTAGCACTGGTATCACATCCATATGTTAGCACTGATATTACATCCATATGTTAGCACTGGTATCACATCCATATGTTAGCACTGGTGTCACATCCATATGTTAGCACTGATATCACATTCATATGTTAGCACTGGTATCACATCCATATGTTAGCACTCATATCACATCCATATGTTAGCACTGGTATCACATCCATATGTTAGCACTGGTATCACATCCATATGTGGTATCACACAGTTTAGTTTAGTTTAGTTTAGTTTAGTTTAGTTTAGTTTAGTTTAGTTTAGTTTAGTTTAGTTTAGTTTAGTTTAGTTTAGTCGACAGGTCATCCTCATTGCACATCGGAGAAGTTCATAAACTCTAAGACCACCTCCGAAGAATACCCATCAACATGTAGTGAGTCGTGACACCGTCATCAACATGTAGTGAGTCGTGACACCGTCATCAACATGTAGTGAGTCGTGACACCGTCATCAACATGTAGTGAGTCGTGACACCGTCATCAACATGTAGTGAGTCGTGACACCGTCATCAACATGTAGTGAGTCGTGACACCGTCATCAACATGTAGTGAGTCGTGACACCGTCATCAACAAGTAGTGAGTCGTGACACCGTTCGAAGTCTGAAATTAAAAAAAAAATTCCGAATGACTCGTATAGTTGTTGATACCATTGCTAGAAGATTTTTGTGCGAACTGGTACAAGAGGAGGTTCATGGGATGTGGGGTGGGGCCACGAGTAATCCACGGAGATCAATCTTGGTGACGCCGCTGCATGACCAGATCCTGCCATGCGAGTTTATTTTTGTCTGGTCTCCTAAACATGCCGGCAAATATCGCGCCAGAACCCAAACCTGGGAGATAACGCCAAACGTATGTGGATAAGGTCAGCATCCGGGAGCTTTCAAAAACGTTAGGAGTAACCTCTATGGCTTGCAATGTTCCCGTAGACATGTTATCTACCCTACGTACGATTTCATATTTAGATTCATTCAAAACGTGTGCACATGACGGATATGCCAGATTTTTTTGGAAACAAACAACACAAATTCTGTCTTTTCTCTGGAATGTATGTGAGAGAGCAAGGGACACAATTTCCATGGCAGATAATAAGGTATAGAAAATTAAAAACCATCTTGGCAAACGTAACTATGTGTGCTCGTGTTTGTGTGTTGTTTAGTGTTTGTGTGTGTGTTTAAGAAGCTGGCTAGGTGTGTTCTGGTGTGAGATGATATACAAGAGTCTAGTGGGGACTGACATTCTCGTTACAGACAGACGTGTGATTTGACAGACAGAAATGGGTACCAGAGTAGTACTTTGGGAAGGATGAGGAATGCCGTCTCCGATCGTAAGTTTTGATGCTTGAAGTGACACTATCCAGAAGTCTCCGCAGCCTTTTGGATAGGCGGTCGAGACCATAGGGATGAAAACTCGCGTGTTAAGACGCAGATTCAAGTCTCGTACTTTACCTAAAGCAAAAAGAGAGCTAATGTCCAATATTAGGAAGAAACAATCATAATTTTTTGGCCATGTAATGAGAAGAGAACAACTGGAATATATTGTAACAACTGGGAAAATTGAGGGACGAAGTGACAGAGGGAAGCAGATAGAAAATTAACCAAACAGGTTAAGAGAATGGCTTAGCAGGTCAACAGCAGAAAGGATAGATAACTGTCGAGATCGAAAGTTGTGGAGAGACATGATCACCTTCGCCAACAGGTCCGGTACTTGATGTTGATGACCTTACCTTACCTTACCTAACTCATTTCACTTCGTACCTGCAATGTCTGTATATCAGGTTTCCTTCCCCCCCCCCACCCCCCCACCCCCTTTTTTTTTACACATTTGACCATGCAAATTAATCTCTGTCAAGGGTCCCCCACGGAGGTCTGAGCTTATGGCGTTAGCTGTGCTACGATATCACCAAAACTCGTTCCACATTCGTACGAAAAAGACAAAACTGGAAAAAAAGACGAGAATGATTATTGTTGTGAGAAAAAATGAATACAAACAAAACTCAGTAAAGCAAATTACTGAAGATAGCAACTAAAACACGGAGAAGCAATATTATTCCAACAGTGTCAAAGGAGAAAGACGTTACAATGGGGAGAAAATAAGTAATACAAGACCTTTCCACTAGCCAAATGTCATTTCAAATCGACCAGTTCATTCTTTTTTAATCATTGTGTTTTTTTTTGTTCGTAATGCCAGCTTTCACCTCTGGTCTAGAGACTAGGAACTGAATTGTGCCTGTTAATACGTGTTTCCCTGGTAGCCAACACGGCGGTTCAATGTCGCCCAGGCAGATAACTTCGTCTTCGGAGGTACTCATATTTTTCCATCAATGAATAATTGACCTTTCAAGCCAGGCCTCGTTGATGAGACCAGGGCTGGTTGCCGCAGAGAGAAATCAGAAATAAAAATCCCAACTGGTGCATCCGGGATTTGAACTCACAACCTCTCTGTTTCGAGACCGCCGTCTTGCCTCGAGACCAACCAGTCTCCGTGCTGATTATTTTGAATATCTGTTTGAAACACAAGCACGATTTTTAACAAAGAAAGTAAAATGCTGGAACTAGAAGATTAGATTTATCGGTGTGAGGTCACAGGTTTCCAAGTCGTCATTTTAAAAATTCGCCACAAAATAAACTATTCAGTGTTAATGTACTTTCACAATTAAACTGCAATCCTATCTACCACATTGTTGGTTCGAGCTGACGACGGCATTACATTCTAGACTCCATGTCCGACGGGTTTTGCTACTTGGTTTGCCTCAGACTGCACAGAACCTGCATCTTGCTGAAAGCACCTGTTCTGAGCGAGCCTTTCAAACTCGACAAGGAAACCGGTTAATGCTGTTCTTGCTACTCGCATCAGCGTTCTGTTTAGTGCATTATTAGGCCGCCTTTTTTTAAAAACTCTGTGTTTCCCATCTGATTTCCCAGTTGTATTGAGATTCTCATGTTGCCTCTTCTCATCATACAACCGCCATCTCTTCTTCTTCTTCCTTTCAGCTCCCTGTGGAGCATAGGTCTTCAACAAACACTTTCAGCTCCCTGTGGAGCATAGGTCTTCAACAAACACTTTCAGCTCTCTGTGGAGCATAGGTCTTCAACAAACACTTTCAGCTCTCTGTGGAGCATAGGTCTTCAACTGACACTTTCAGCTCTCTGTGGAGCATAGGTCTTCAACTGACACTTTCAGCTCCCTGTGGAGCATAGGTCTTCAACAAACACTTTCAGCTCTCTGTGGAGCATAGGTCTTCAACTGACACTTTCAGCTCTCTGTGGAGCATAGGTCTTCAACTGACACTTTCAGCTCCCTGTGGAGCATAGGTCTTCAACAAACACTTTCAGCTCTCTGTGGAGCATAGGTCTTCAACAAACACTTTCAGCTCTCTGTGGAGCATAGGTCTTCAACAAACACTTTCAGCTCTCTGTGGAGCATAGGTCTTCAACAAACACTTTCAGCTCTCTGTGGAGCATAGGTCTTCAACAAACACTTTCAGCTCTCTGTGGAGCATAGGTCTTCAACTGACACTTTCAGCTCCCTGTGGAGCATAGGTCTTCAACAAACACTTTCAGCTCTCTGTGGAGCATAGGTCTTCAACTGACACTTTCAGCTCCCTGTGGAGCCTATGTCTTCAACAAACACTTTCAGCTCCCTGTGGAGCATAGGTCTTTAACAAACACTTTCATCTCCCTGTGAAGCATATGTCTTCAACAAACACTTTACAAACCGTTCTGTTTCTTGCCATTTTTAAAAGATTATTCTATGTCTTCCACTCACTATCTTCATCTCCGCTTTCATCTGTTTCATCTGTCTTCAAGAATATTTTGGTCTTCATCTTTATCTTTTCCCTTGGAGATTCAAAAAAGGGCACGTCTAATACTCTGTGTTGACTTCCGTAGTATGTATCCTATCCAGCGCCATCGTTGCATCTCGACGAAGAGACAAAGAGATAACCGTCATATGGCTACCTTCTTTTCTTGATATCGTTGGATACGAGGCCATTTCTCTTATTTCTGCACTAGTCTTGTATTCATTCTATGCTACACAGTGTATTTTTCTAAAGCATTTGTTTTCAGTTTATTTTCTATTTCTTTCATTGTTTTCCATATCTCATGTGAGTAAATAAGATTGGATAAAACACATTTGAATTTAAAATTCTGAGCCGTCTTTTTGTACTTAGTAATTTTATCAAGTACATTCTATTTTCCTCTCGGGCTGAAGACGGCACATAGGACGGAAGTCATCGTTCTTCACGATTGACGATATGCTGCTATAGCTCGTTTCAAATCACGTGCCCAACTTCAAAACACTATTGCTCAGTAACCGTTTGTTAAAAACTGTTGACATTTTCCAAATGTTATTAGAATGCAATATAGTTATTGTACGTTTTCGTTGTTTCGTAGTCCCATAGTGAGAGCCCTCCCTAGTAATTGTTATGATTACCGATTCTCTGGGTCTACCTTATTTTCTTTTACCAGATGGTTTCCACATGAATGCCTGATGGAGAAGTCTTTCTTCATCCATTCCCAGCACACGACCGATGTATCTCCAACACTTTCTTCTTATAAAGCTCGACACGTATTCTTGTTTTGATTCGTCTCTTATCTGTTCATTTGTATGCATTCGTTCAGGGTATGTTTCAGATCCTACGTTGGCATTTGTTTTGAAAGGAATTTAATCTCCCATCTAAAGTCTGGATGGATTTCCAACTTTCATATCCATATGTTAGCACTGGTATCACATCCAAATGTTTACACTAGTATCTCATCCATATGTTAGCACTAGTATCACATCCATATGTTAGCACTGGTATCAGATCCAAATGTTAGCACTGGTATCACATCGAATTGTTAGCGCTGATATCACATCGAAATATTATCACTGGTATCACATCCAAATGTTATCACTGGTATCACATCCATGTGGTAGCATTGGTATCACAAATTCGAAAAGTTTAAGTTGTGTTCGTTTACTGATAACTTTGAATCTTCGTCAGTTTGTTGAAAGCACATGATGCTAGTGCGATGCGCATCATGATTTCTGATGTTATGTCTCCATTTGATGCTAGTGCGATGTGTGTTATGATTTCTGATGTTATGTCTCCATTTGATGCTAGTGCGATGTGTGTTATGATTTCTGATGTTGTGTCTCCATTTGATGCTAGTTCGATGTGTCTTCAACAATAATATTACAAATAAGGCGTGTCACTGTTAATTGTCACAAGTAGAAGGTTAAGCTAAAATCCTGACTGAATCACGCCTGATTCTCCCGCGCTGCGATGATAAGACAAACATGCTCGTCATTTAAAAATAGTGACCTACTTGCATACACGTCTGCATGAAGTTATCTATTATAAAACTTATCTCTATTCTTGGTACTTTTACCATTTCTTTTCCTTAAAAAAATGACAATAATTGGCAATGGGGACTGTTGATAAGAAAAGTCGGTCTGGAGAAGACATTTAGCGAGATAGTTAAAGGATAGAAAACACGCAAGCAACGATTTGAGGGGAGGGGGGGGGAGGGGGGAGGGGGGGGGGGGGACAGAAACATCACGACGTTATGAGTGCAGGAAACATATGAAGGTCGCTCAGTTCAAATGCCTTGATAACATAATGTAACTATTTTATGTCGCTGTTTGTCATCTTCATGTGCCATACCGGTTGGTCGCACAGGCGATCATGTCCTTCCACAATCTTCTATCTACCGTGCAACGTATCAATTCTATTGGTGACTTTTTTTCCATGCCGTGACACTAAGCTATACAATATCTTCTCTGTTTGTCATCCGTGATCTCTCTTTCCATATATTTTGACAGCTGTAACCAAATATTCCAATTTTCCTCTTCTCATGATATGCCCAAAAAATGTTGATTGTTTCTTTCGGGTGTTTTTTTTTTCTAGGAGCTCCCTTTTTGTATTGACCCCTTTGAGAATGTCCTTGTTGGTCTTTTTAACTGTCCAGGCAACTTTTAACATTCTTCTGAGAAATCCCATCTCTGTGGCCTCAAATCGTCATTTCATTTGTTTGTCTGTTGTCCATGATTCGCTTCCATAGGTCAGAATTGGCTCTATATAGCACCGATGAACTCCCTTTCTCACTTCTATTGACATAGATTTTATGCACAGACCAACGACTCAACTAACAGAGATAGATTTAATGACAGATTGACAGACGCACAGACCTACTTTAGATAGATTTAATGACAGATTGACAGACGCACAGACCTACATTAGATAGATTTAATGACAGATTGACAGACGCACAGACCTACATTAGATAGATTTAATGACAGATTGACAGACGCACAGACCTACATTAGATAGATTTAATGACAGATTGAGAGACGCACAGACCTACTTTAGATATATTTAATGACAGATTGACAGACGCACAGACCTACTTTAGATAGATTTAATGACAGATTGACAGACGCACAGACCTACTTTAGATAGATTTAATGACAGATTGACAGACGCACAGACCTACATTAGATAGATTTAATGACAGATTGACAGACGCACAGACCTACTTTAGATAGATTGAATGACAGATTGACAGACGCACAGACCGGCATTAGATAGATTGAATGAAAGATTGACAGACGCACAGACATATAGACATAAAGAGAATAACTACATAACTGCAGCATCGATGTCTGGTAAAGTTATTGCACTATTTGGGATGATATCAGCCAATCAGGAAATAATATGAGATCAAATTACGCAGTTTTCACACGTTGTTATCATTATAAACATCAGCTTGTGTTCAAGAACCTAGGATCTCATTATAAAGTCAATACTCCCTCCATCCGATGAAATATTTTCTGATCGATAAACAGCTGTGCTTAGTTTCCAAACACTTGGGACTGTTGGAGCAGTCTAACGAGCAGTATCTACACTCACCGAATACAGATTACGTCCCGACTTCTGTTGATCTATATTGTTACGGTAAACATGTGTTTGTTATGGATTCCAATCCGAAATTATTTGTTTTTTTAAATTGGAAAAATTAGGGGGGGGGGGTCTTTTAGGAAGTCATCAACGTCATCATTGAGTGCCGTCTTCGCATCGAAAGGTTGGCTACCATGGATCGCCATTCTACTCTGTCTCTTGATTTGATGGTGCAGATTGTCATAGGCTAACTAGTACATCTTTTGATGTTACTCGTCCATGTTAGTCTTGGTCTGGCTCTGCCTATTTTACCTTCCAATATTACTTTTATTAGGCTGTTATCTCTTTTAACATGCCCATAAATTTCATTTGTCTTGTTCTAATTGTGTTAAGTAGCTCTCTTTTCTTCTTGAATTTTTAGTTGTTTTAAAACTTCATCGTTTGTTTTCTTATCTTTCCATCCAATTCTACCTATTCTTCTATAAATCCACATTTCAAAGGCTTCAATTTTCTGTTCTGTTTTCTTGTCTAATGTCCATGTTTCTGTACCATACAGGAATATTGAGAAGATGTAACATTTTGCTATTCTTAGTTTTAGCCCTGGTTTTTAGCCCATTTGGTTTGATGTCAGTATATTTTCATGGCACTAAAATTACTTTTTGCCATACCTATTCTTTTCTTAACTTCAGTTTTACATTTTCCATCACTGGTTATAGTATGTCCCAGGTAGTTGTAGCTCTGAACTGTCTCCAGATGTATTCCTTCAACTTTGATATTTAATTGTAGGTCTTGAAAAATTTCTTTGTTTATGATCATAGTTTTAGTCTTTTTGATATTCATATCTAGTCCATATATTTTGCTTGTCATGTTTATTTCATTAAGTAATTGTTGTAGATTTTTAGGATTTTCTGCTAGTAGAACAGTATCATCAACATATCTTAGGTTATTGATTATCTTTCCATTAATGTTTAGGCCTGGCATCTCTGTGAAAGTTTTTACAGATTTTCTCAGTGTATAGATTGAACAAGCTTGGTGATAGGATGCATCCTTGTCTTACTCCTCTTTATAGTGTATATGGGTGTATATTAATATTGTATATGATTGTAGATAATATCTTATTATTGCTGTTTGCTCCCAGTACAAATTATATATTAGTCTTATGTCTGTGTCGTGCAGATTTATATCTTTTAGGAAGAAGACATAAATAACGTCAGGCTGTTGCAAATCTGGTTATATAAACATGTATAAAGGCACTCTACAATACAATCTTTATTCCAACGTTGTACTACCAATCCAAGTCCTGGACCCTAGATGCAAAATCAATCAGAAAAATAAACACTGCTGAGATGTGTTAGACGAATGACAGGAAACAGCATGAGAGATAAGATCAGAAATGAAGAACTGAGAAAAAGCTAGGAATAATTCCCGCCATAGAGTACATAAAGAAACAACAGATAAAATGGTTTGGTCACGTGATAAGACAGAAAGATCAAAACATAACACAACGAGCCTCTAATAAACGCTGCGAGAACACCAGACCCAAGGACCGACCACGAAAAAGATGGATTGACAGAATATTAGAAACACAAGGAAACACAACAGAAGAGTAAAAGCCTGTAAGATTATATATATATATCTCTCTCTCCTCGACGTTGAATTCCAAATGAGGAAGGAAAAATGATGTATATATATATATATATATATATATATATATATATATATATATATATATATACATCATTTTTCCTTATATATATATATATACACACACACACACACACACACACATATATACACACACTACATTTTATTTATGTGTTATTAATTTGTTGCTAATATTTTGTGCTTCATAACATTGAATCTGCGTCATTTAAATTTGTTATGACTATTTTTGATAATTTTGTCTTCATTTATTACGCACTGAGTTTGTGAAACATCGGATGTCACAGCAGCCTAAACTCTCAGAGAAATGTTGAAAAGGTGCTCATAAACAAACTAAAATAGCAATGAAGGAATGTGTTCATGGGGATAATGTAAACAAAGAGAGCTTGGAAAATTATCAGAAAAAAAAGGTAATAGACAATTTTGAAATGTTACAAACAAGTGAAACGTGTGGCAAGGAGATCATGGATGGCAGAGGACAAATATACTGGGCAGCTTGACATTGTGACGTGACAGACCATCGCTAGCGGAGTTTCGTCTTGCTGCCACGGGATTATGGCTGTCAGAGATGGATGACAACATCTAACACAACCACATACAGAAAATATGTGGCGAACTTCAGACATCATTTCCGTTGTTCTGGTGTTGGAGATAGCAAGGAAATTAACGACATACTTACTAGAGTGATCGGGAGACTGGTTGATCTCGAGGCCTCAAGACAGAGAGGTTGTGGGTTCAAATCCCGACTACACCGGTTGTGATTTTTATTGATGCTTTCTCTCTGCGGCAACCACTCCTGGTCTCAGCAGCGAGGCCCGGCTTAAAACGTCAATTACTTATGGACGTAAAAAATATGGGTACCTCCGACGACGGAGTTATCTGCCTGTGCGGCGAGGTACCCCTGTACGCACGACTGCCATGGAAAAACAGATTAACTCGCAAGATTCAGTTCCTAGTCTATCTAGGGACTTCGTCAGAGGTCAATGCTGGCCGGGGAGGAGGGGGGGGAGCTATGCGAGCTATAGACTGGTGACTTCATTTTACACACAACCGCCCCTGCTCGCAATTCTGAAAACGTCACAACTATTGGTCGTTCCCCCCTCAGAGGGTAGGCTCAGATATATTGGTGGCGACTGATAGACTCTACCACACCAATCTGACTCACCTCGTACACGTTTGTAGCTGTCCAGTCACAAGTTAATCTCTCTCTTCTAAATATCTACTCCTGCTTACAGCATTCAACGTTTCTTGATTCATCTCTCTAAGTTTTCACATAAGGTATATATATACACACACACATATATACACATATATATACATATGAAAGACAGAGGTAATTGTAACAACAAAGAAAAAGACATCACCTCAGTGCAAAATAATGACAAATGGAACAATATTAAAACAGTTAAATGAATTTAAATATTTGGAAACTTTGTTAACCTCAGACGGAAGATGTACAAAAGAGGTGAGATGCAGAATGGCTCAGGCAAATGAAGCTTTCCAAAAAATGAGGAAGATACTATGCAATCCATTTTTGACAACAGAAACAAGAAAAAAAGTTCTTAAATGTTATGTAGAGCCAGTGTTAACATATGGATGCGAATCATGGACAATAGGACAACAGACAAGAAAATCACTGGAGGCTGTAGAAATGTGGTTTTACAGAAGAATGTTGAGAATACCATGGACAGCTATGAAGAGTAATGAAGAGGTTCTGAGAGAGGTCAAAGCAAAAAGAGAGCTAATTTCCAATATTAGGAAGAAACAATCATCATTTTTTGGCCATGTAATGAGAAGAGAACAACTTGAATATATTGTAACAACTGGAAAAATTGAGGGACGAAGAGATAGAGGGAAGCAAAGAGAACAAATAACAGACAGCTTAGGAGAATGGCTTGGCAGAAGGTCAAAAACAGAAATGATAAATAACTGTTGAGATCGAAAGTTGTGGAGAGACATTATCACCTACGCCAGTATGCCCGGTAATTGATGATGATGATGATGAAAAACAAAAATATATAACGATAATACATGATAATAGAATGTTTACAGTTTCTACTGGGGCAACGCTACACGCGAAAAAAAATGTGTATGCCTTTGAAATGAATTAGAACCTCCAGGCAGGTTTCAATATCAGCGCGACGGTGGTTAGAGAGCACGAATCCGCGGGAGAAATCCGTGCAAATTGAGCCCCCTTCCCATCCCTTTTAATTACGCGTGTAAAGTTGACTACTAGAAACTGTAAACATTCTATTCGACTAGTACCAGTGTGTGTATTTGTTTTTATATACTGCAATTAAGGCAAAGTTAAACCATCTATTTGTTCACAATGAACTGTTTATTTTTGTTTGTTGATTTTTTTATATAACGCCATCACATCAGTGCACAATAAAGAAAAGTTGAATAATATTGAAACAGGTAAATGAATTTAAATATCTGGGAACATTGTTAACCTCATATGCTAGAAGTACAAAAGAGGTGAGATGCAGAATGACTCAGGCAAAAGCAGCTTTCCCAAAAAATGAGGAAGATAATGTGCAATCAATTTTTGACAATAGAAACAAGAAAAAAAGTTCTTAAATGTTATGTAGAGCCAGTCTTAACATATAGATGTGAATTATGGACATTAGGACAAAAGACAAGAAAATCACCGGAGGCTGTAGTAATGTGGTTTTACAGAAGTATGTTAAGAATACCATGGACAGCTAAGAAGAGTAATGAAAACGTTCTGAATGAGGCCAAAACAAAAAGAGGGCTAATTTCCAATATTATGAAGAAACGATCATCATTTTTTGGCCATGTAATGAAAAGAGAACAGCTGGACTATATGGTAACAACTTGGAAAATTGAGGGACGAAGAGATAGAGGGAAGCAAAGAGAAAAAATACCAGACAGCTTAAGAGAATGGCTTGGCAGAAGGTCAACAATGGAAATGATAAATAACTGTCGAGATCGAAAGTCGTGGAGAGATATGATCACCTACGCGCAGGCACGGTACTTGATGATGATGATGATGACGATGATGATGATGTCATGACAATAAGCAGTTTACATACAAAATGTCAACAATAGAAACCAAACGGGTAAATGGGTTAGGGTGATAGCATTTTGAAGAGGGGCACGAGTTTTGGAACGGACTATACTCTAGATGTACCACTATAATCATCCACTACTATTACGTCAAACCACTAGATGTTTCCGAGTGTTTCTAATGTTTCGTCAATCCAACTTTTTCGTGGTCGGCCCTTGGGTATGGTGTTCTCGCGACGTTTATTCAAGGCTCGTTGTGTTATGATTTGATCTTCCGGCCTTATCACGTGGTCATACCATTTTTCTGTTGTTTCTTTATATATTCTATGGCGTGGGTTATTCCTAGCTTTTTTCTCAGTTCTTCATTTCTGATCTTATCTCTCAGACTGTTTCCTGTCATTCGTCTAACACATTTCATCTCTGTAGAGGTTATTTTTCTTATTGTTCTTGCATCTAGGGTCCAGGTCTGGCATTGGTAACACAACGTTGGAATGAAGATTGTATTGTTGAGTGCCTGTTTTACCTCTAGAGGTATTTCCTTGTTGAACAACAGTGGTGATAGCTGTCCAGTGATTTGCCTTTTGTCACTAGACTTCCTAGGTATTTAAATTCTTCTACTTGTTTTAGTTGTCTACCGTTTATAGTTATGTTCTGTTTCATTTTTGCGATATTCATGACTTCTGTTTTCTTAATGTTGTTTTTCATGTTGTATTTTGTGCTTGTGCTGTTGAGTCTATTTAAGTGTTTTTGTAGTTCTTCTATTTTCCATGTATTAGTGACTGATCGTCTGCAAATAGAAGCTCGTTGATATCTGCTCCAAATGGGTTAGTTAACTTGCATAAGTAGTCCATGTATGTAATGAACAATAGGATCTCTCCTAGTAGTACACACACCTGTCTTACTCCTTGCCTAAATTCGATGTGTTTTGTGTAGCCTACTGCTGTTTCTTTGATGATCGATATAAATGCTCTCTTGAATTATCCTGAAGGTGTTTCTCAGTTTCACTGTTACCCCACCTCTCCATGTTTTGTTTGAAGCATTTCTTGTTCATCACTTTACGTGTAAGGCGGTATTAGTTTGGACCTTTATATGGTTGTCATGTCCTGATGTCTCCAGCATAAAGAAGGCGCAGACTGAAAGTCGTTTTGATTATTTTTTGTTTGTTTTCTTTTTCTTTTTGTTTGCAATGTAGCAATTGCTGTTTTATGAAGAAGCTCAGACACTGACTCACAGAAGAAATTCTATTTTTACAAATAATCTTAGTTTAATGTAAGACCATGGAGATAACTTGCAGGACCGTTCAAGCACTTCATTCAATTTGTGAAAGATACATCATGTAGACATCAAAGACATAGTTTATGAATGTTAGTAGACCACGTGATACGCCTAACTTTCATGTTAGTGATGTCAAACATATAGGTTGTTCCATGTACCAGGGAAGGTATTTTTACAACATTGAAGGAAGACAAGCCTGTAGTCTACTAATTGTTGCCGACACTCAAGCTGCCGAGTTTCGAGATGAAATCAAGACTACTAAAAGCGATATTCAAGGCACTTTTCTATTACTGGGGTGGGGGGGGGGGAGATTAAAGCCTGTTTGTCTAATGCCATCGCAATGGGGTCTTCAGGTCTTCATTTTAATTTCACCCTAAAAGAAAAGAACTTTTGACCCTGCCGAGATTCGAACCCGCGTTCTCCATGTTTGAAGCTCGACAAGTTATCGATTCGACCACCCGCTCTAGTAATACTACAAATTATTAAATTACTACAAATGATTAAATTACGTTCTTACCATTTTTCAATGCTGCGAATGTTAATAGTTGTTCTATCTGTGACACAAGAAATAACGATTCAAACAACGTCAGACGTTGCTCTATGACACAAGAAATAACGATTCAAACAACGTCAGATGTTGTTCTGTGACACAAGAAATAACGATTCAAACAACGTCAGACGTTGTTCTGTGACACAAGAAATAACGATTCAAACAACGTCAGACGTTGTTCTGTGACACAAGAAATAACGATTCAAACAACGTCAGACGTTGTTCTGTGACACAAGAAATAACGATTCAAACAACGTCAGACGTTGCTCTATGACACAAGAAATAACGATTCAAACAACGTCAGACGTTGTTCTGTGACACAAGAAAGAACGATTCAAACAACGTCAGACGTTGTTCTGTGACACAAGAAATAACGATTCAAACAACGTCAGACGTAGTTCTGTGACACAAGAAATGACGATTCAAACACGTGAGATGAGATATGTGGCAGACAGAAGTAACAACATCAGAACATTAGGTCCCGCCCAGCATCAAACACGTGAACAGAGAATATAAAGTGGTGTAGTTATTTCACAAGAAAGAAGCCAGGCCAGCTACCATGACGCGTCTAACAGTCATTTTGCTTCGCGGAAGACCAAGAGATAGACAGCAAATATAACAGAAATCCTGCAGCGGTGCGGACTGCCAACTGCCCGTGCTACAATCTTAGCCAATGTGTAACTTCTCATGATGAGAGGTCGAGGACGATATTAATAGCTCTCAATTATTGTGATGGAAGTCTGCACCAGATAAGAACATGCCATTAGCCATTTCATTGTAAGCTGTGCGGTATACAGGAAGAACATACCATGGTCACGTGACGCTGAATGACATTGACCTGCTTAATGCTATGACCTCGACCTCCACCGAAAGGTCACAACAAATGAGTTAACTGGTTGCACGTGACATTGTCAACAAATAAGATAAGATTTCTCATGCCTTGACCAGCGGGCACAATCACATCAGGAATAAGATAGAGCAAGTCACCTAGTGCAGGCCCCACTAGCAGTGGCATTAGCACTGACTGATTCGCCTTCCCACCTGTGAAGTCTTCCGTGTGTTCGTCTCGAGACATCACAGGTACCAGAAGGTATTTCATAATTCGGTAGATAATGTGTCGCAAAAACGTCGTTGTAAGTCGTTATCTCTCACGACCGCTGTAACAAAGCCACTAGTAACTGGTTTGGGCTGCATTGACCGAAACATTGCAGCGGTGTGCATGTACCTCATGGGAATCAAGAAAGATGGTCACCCCTTATCATGCAGTGAATGATGACCAGTGGTTTGAAGTGCATGGAGCCTGAGAATAACGGCGTTTTGAGTTGAACAGTCAGTCGGCTTTCTCCCTCCCAATCGTGTCGTCCAATCTTTGAGATTTAGGCACCACTTTTTAAAATTAGTTTTCTCTTTGAAACAAAAAAAATGTCTAAAATATGTCTTCCACATTTACACGAGTTTGTGTCCCTACAAGGGGACCAAGTCTCGTCGCCAAGACCATGTTGTTGTTGTTGTTGTTAGGATTATCGTCACAGCACACCGAACGAACCCATAGGTGCTCCGATATCGAGAAGACCCCAGGAGAATCCTGGCCGACGTGCACGAACTCCGTAGCACGGCCTGGTATCCACGGCGTGTGTAGTTTTTTTTTGGCTGACGATTTTGCCAGAGGAGCGGCCATATTTATGGCCCACCTTTTTTTTTATTTTTAACTGTCAAGGTCTTTCAACGTGCGCAGATGCACACGGGACCTCCTGTTTATTGCCGTTATCCGAGAGGGCTAGACATCTCACTACCCAACAGATCAGGGGAGGGTGACGTCATAAAGAAACCACGGATTAATTTTTCCTGTTTAAAAATAAAATCACCACCACCTGTTTGAAGCTGGGTCCTTCCTGTCCGTCCTGTGGTGGACGTTGTACGTCTAGACCACCCAGTGCCCCACTCAACAAGACATACCATGGTTTTGAAATATACCCCCAACCTCTGCAAGGCTGTTGGTATCACTGTTGGTGGTACAGTTGCTACTTTCGTTCTTGTTAGTACAACTGCCATCGGCCCAGCTGGTACAATAGTTTTTGCCGGTACAATTGCTGGTTCATATAACAGACTTCTCCTTCACTATGACTTTCACCAGAGTTATCTCTCTTTATGTGTCCAAATTGTTTCCCCTGAATACACCTTAGCTACGCGTTTCCGTTGTCCTCTCTCTCTCTCTCTCTCTCTCTCTCTCTCTCTCTCTCTCTCTCTCTCTCTCTCTCTCTCTCTCCAACTTTAAATTAAAAAAGAAGACTGTTTACGTTTATTTCCATGCCATGTTTACTAATATTCTGATATTAATATTAATAACATCCTAACGGGCAGAAACGTTAATCTATCTTCCACCTGCTGCTGGACTAACTGCGCAGGTTGTATCTTGTTATTCAAGCCTTGATTAGTGACGGACCAGATAGTTGTGGCGGATACGATGTCCAGCGGTTTCTTCTTGGCTAGCATCAAAGTTTCTGCACTCGAGTGATGAACATTCTTCACGTGATGTCCGGAGTCGCGCATCACAGCAGCAGAACTGGAAGCTGCCAACGACCCACAGCAGCAGAGCTGGAAACTGTCAGCGACCCACAGCAGCAGAGCTGGAAGATGCCAGCGACCCACAGCAGCAGAGCTGGAAACTGTCAGCGACCCACAGCAGCAGAGCTGGAAGATGCCAGTGACCCACAGCAGCAGAAAAGGAAACTGTCAGCGACCCACAGCAGCAGAGCTGGAAGATGCCAGCGACCCACAGCAGCAGAGCTGGAAGATGCCAGTGACCCACAGCAGCAGAAAAGGAAACTGTCAGCGACCCACAGCAGCAGAGCTGGAAGATGCCAGCGACCCACAGCAGCAGAGCAGGAAGATGACAGCGACCCACAGCAGCAGGGCTGGAAGATGCCAGCGACCCACAGCAGCACTCGAGTGATGAACATTCTTCACATGATGTCCGGAGTCGCGCATCACAGCAGCAGAGCTTGAAGCTGTCAGCGACCCACAGCAGCAGAGCTGGAAGATGCCAGCGACCCACAGCAGCAGAACTGGAAGCTGTCAGCTACCCACAGCAGCAGAGCTGGAAGATGCCAGCGACCCACAGCAGCAGGAAAATGCCAGCGACCCACAGCTGCAGAGCTGGAAGATGCCAGCGACCCACAGCAGCAGAGCTGGAAGATGCCAGCGACCCACAGCAGCAGGAAGATGCCAGCGACCCACAGCAGCAGAGCTGGAAGATGCCAGCGACCCACAGCTGATGGCTTGCGCAAGGAATGGTGAACTAAAACCGTCCAGACCCTACTCCACCTTTTCGCGGTGCCTCCAGTAACAGACTAACCTGTCAAATGTGGCCAAGCGAGTAGGGATCGAAGAGGGAAGACAACGCGATACTCAAAAGTAACATGCTGAAGTCGGATGTGTTGGGCCGAAAGGAGTAAATAATACAGTTCTACTGCAAACTACATCACAACATATCTACAACCACTTAGCGTCCTTCTAAGGACGGATGATGAAGAAGGACATCAGTTCCTTTAGTAATCATCAGGTGAACGACAGGAAGGAAGGACATGGTTCACAAAGTATGGCCCATATTTTGCATATGCCATAGCTACAATGTATGTCTCTGGCATTTTGTTTTGGGTGCGCCTCTCTAAACCAATGTCAAAGTACACACCCTGGCAAGGAGTTCCCGTTTTATCACTCATCTCTTTGTTGTTTGTTTATTTGTTTGCCTTCTCCAGCTTTATAACTTCAGCAAAATCCCGAGGGACTGAACTTTTCGTGAATTTCACTATTTCCTATTTTCCACACCGGCAACAGTATGCTCAGGTGTTCCCCGCCATACAGGCAGATATTCTCCTACTTCAGAGGTACTCATATTGTTATCGTTGAGAATTTTAACGTTCCGGCTAGATTTTGTCCTATCTATTTGGACAGGACAGAGGCTATTTTTGACCTACTTTTTTTCTATTTCCAACCGCCAAGCGTTCTTTAACATGCGCAGAGTGCTAGCAGGACCTCTTCTTTGCCGCGATATTCCGAGAGAGCCAGACGTCGGGTCTCACTACGCAGCAGTGGCGTATTCTCTATGATACCGCAGCTACCGCCGGTAGCCTGAACATCTTAACGAAATACAAAAGGAAATGATAATTTATTATATTTTTAAAAATAATTATATTACAAATTTTCGAATATTCTGTTACACATTTCGTAAGCCAATATGATTTATTTGCTTTGATTTGAATTTATTAAAGCAAGGTTTTCCTCTGGCCACTATAACGTTTGTGAATGTTATAACTATTCTACATTGAAACCTTTAGGCGCCAGCGGTACATTTTTCCTCTATCCGGACCTTGTATTAACGACCTTGACATTCAAAAATTGGAATCAAAATAATATAGGTGGTGTTGCCGTTAGATGAATGCGATTTCATGGGTTATTTTTAGCACTAGCTTCATCAAAGGGAAATATGATGTTCACCAAACATCGTTAATCAACAGACTAATCAACAAACAGACTAATCAACACACTAATCAACAAACAGACTAATCAACAAACAGTCTAATCAACAGACTAATCAATAAACAAAGTAATCAACAAACAGACTAATCAACAAACAGATTAATCAACAAACAGACTAATCAACAAACAGACTAATGAACAAACAGATTAATCAACAAACAGACTAATCAAAAAACAAACTAATCAATAAACAAACTAAACAACACACTAATCAATAAACAGACTAATCAACACACTAATCAACAAACAGACTAATCAACAAACTGACAAATCAACAAACAGACTAATCAACAAGCAAATAAAGGGGGCTGTGTAGTCTAGAGGTAAGAACGTCGACATCAGGACAAAAAGGGCGCGGGTTCTATTCCCACTACAGGCGGTGGACAATTGTCAAACGAAAAATGGAATACGTGGTTTCTTCGTAACTGTACCATACCCTGGTCCCTGAGATCCGACGTCTAGCTCTCTCTGTGTAGTGAGATCAGACGTCTAGCTCTCTCTGTGTAGTGAGATCAGACGTCTAGCTCTCTCTGTGTAGTGAGATCAGACGTCTAGCTCTCTCTGTGTAGTGAGATCAGACGTCTAGCTCTCTCTGTGTAGTGAGATCAGACGTCTAGCTCTCTCAGTGTAATGAGATCCGACGTCTAGCTCTCTCAGTGTAATGAGATCCGACATCTAGCTCTCTCTGCGTAATGAGATCCGACGTCTAGCTCTCTCTGCGTGATGAGAACCGACGTCTAGCTCTCTCTGCGTAATGAGATCCGACGTCTAGCTCTCTCTGTGTAGTGAGATCAGACGTCTAGCTCTCTCTGTGTAGTGAGATCAGACGTCTAGCTCTCTCAGTGTAATAAGATCCGACGTCTAGCTCTCTCAGTGTAATGAGATCCGACGTTTAGCTCTCTCTGCGTAATGAGATCCGACGTCTAGCTCTCTCTGCGTAATGAGATCCGACGTCTAGCTCTCTCTCTGCGTAATGAGATCCGACGTCTAGCTCTCTCTGCGTGATGAGATCCGACGTCTAGCTCTCTCTGCGTGATGAGAACCGACGTCTAGCTCTCTCTGCGTAATGAGATCCAACGTCTAGCTCTCTCTGCGTAATGAGATCCGACGTCTAGCTCTCTCTGCGTAATGAGATCCGACGTCTAGCTCTCTCTGCGTAATGAGATCCGACGTCTAGCTCTCTCTGCGTAATGAGATCAGACGTCTAGCTCTCTCTGTGTAGTGAGATCAGACGTCTAGCTCTCTCTGTGTAGTAAGATCAGATGTCTAGCTCTCTCAGTGTAATGAGATCCGACGTCTAGCTCTCTCAGTGTAATGAGATCCGACATCTAGCTCTCTCTGCGTAATGAGATCCGACGTCTAGCTCTCTCTGCGTGATGAGAACCGACGTCTAGCTCTCTCTGCGTAATGAGATCCGACGTCTAGCTCTCTCTGTGTAGTGAGATCAGACGTCTAGCTCTCTCAGTGTAATAAGATCCGACGTCTAGCTCTCTCAGTGTAATGAGATCCGACGTCTAGCTCTCTCTGCGTAATGAGATCCGACGTCTAGCTCTCTCTGCGTAATGAGATCCGACGTCTAGCTCTCTCTCTGCGTAATGAGATCCGACGTCTAGCTCTCTCTGCGTGATGAGATCCGACGTCTAGCTCTCTCTGCGTGATGAGAACCGACGTCTAGCTCTCTCTGCGTAATGAGATCCGACGTCTAGCTCTCTCTGCGTAATGAGATCCGACGTCTAGCTCTCTCTGCGTAGTGTGATCCAACGTCTAGCTCTCTCTGCGTAATGAGATCCGACGTCTAGCTCTCTCTGCGTAATGAGATCCGACGTCTAGCTCTTTTTCTACGTAATGAGATCCGACGTCTAGCTCTCTCTGCGTAATGAGAATCGACGTCTAGCTCTCTCTGCGTAGTGAGATCCGACGTCTGGCTCTCTCTACGTAGTGAGATCCGACGTCTAGCTCTCTCTGCGTAGTGAGATCCGACGTCTAGCTCTCTTTCTACGTAATGAGAACCGACGTTTAGCTCTCTCTGCGTAGTGAGATCCGACGTCTAGCTCCCTCTACGTAATGAGAACCGACGTCTAGCTCTCTCTGCGTAGTGAGATCCGACGTCTAGCTCCCTCTACGTAATGAGATCCGACGTCTAGCTCTCTCTCTCTCTGCGTAGTGGTGGCTTATACTGGTTTTGGGGTCTGGGCTACCGCTGACATAATAAATAAAAACATAAATTATACAAAAGGAAATGAGGGTAAAAGGAAAAGAGGCCGACTTAGAGAAACACAAAAGAACATTAAAACGAGAGGCAATAATAGCTGGCATCTGCTCCCTCGCTGAAATTGAACAACTCACCCAGAACGGAGGTGCGCGTGGCCGTGCGGCTAAAACCACAGCCCCGCTGGCTGAAAAGCTGACGTGCGGTGTTCGAAGCCCGCGGTAGACAGAAAGGATTTTTTCTATCGAGGGTGAAATAAAAATCCTGAGTCTCACACATCGTGGCGACTGCTTGACCAAGCGGCCTTTATCCCTCTGGTTCTATCGTTGCCCTCCGACATGCAGCAGCAATGGTACTATGTGTCGTAAAGATAGTTTTTTTTTTTTTTTTTGCCCAGAACAGACCCGTGTGGTGTGATGCAATGCGGGTCCTGTGCAAGGTCTGACAGTTGAATGATCCATAGACACAAGAGTCTAGGACCTCTGCACCATGTGGCGTGTTCGGTTCGAAATGACAATAGACAGATAGAAACGAGCACTTTCTCATTTCTAATTCTAATCCCCTCCGAGATGTGGGGATGACACAGGACTTCGACAACCATGAGTCCACGTCACTCCTTGGGATGAAAGAGATGGGAGTTAAGATTGGCACAGCCAGAAACGAGAAACTTAGTGGGCGTGTAAGTGGACTAATCAACCAACACAGAACTGTAGTCGTCAGTCGCTGGCCACTTCGAGACTTGCTGAAGAGAGGATCTGAGCACCTATGTACGTGTTCGGAGTGCAATGATGATGACCCGCAAATAATTCAATAACTTTCTAATTTAGTCTGCTACTACTTCTCCCCTCACGTATACCTCTCTCTGCATCGTTCACTCTCAATGGCACAGTAACTTTTCGAAGATTCACCGATCCTGGCGCAAACAGTCAGCTATGGGTTACTAACAGCTTTCAGATTTGCTTTTGACGGGCACTTTAATCTTTAAATAAGTAACATCTACGCTGTTCCGACTATCATCAGTTTTCCACAGTGGCAGTCTTATTTAACTAACTGCCTTGTGAGTGACCCTGGAGGATAGAAGGCAACGGGAGTAAACTTCTCTCAGTAGTTTGGTGCTGATACTTTAGTTCATTTGCTCGTTGGTGTCTTTCCATGAAGATAAAACACGCATGTTTCTTCTATTATACATTCAAAGTGATTAGATGAAACTGTAAATGAAAATAACAAAAAAAAAAAAAAAACGTTTCTAGCTAATAATGGAAAATTGAATCACTCGAAAACTGCCACATTTTTGTCATTTCTTTGATCGATCTTCTTGTTACAAGCATTCTTCTTCTTCCTCTTTCCTTTCTCATTTGCCTTTCGGCGTCGAGGGGAGATATAATTTGTGGTTCTTTGCTCTTCTACTTCTGCTGTTATGTTTCCTCATGCTTCTAATATTCCATCGATCCATCTTTTTCGTGGTCGACCCTTGAGTCTGGTATTCTCACAACATTTATTGAGGACTCGTTGTGTTGTGTTTTGACCACTCTTCCTTGTCACGTGGCCAGACCAATTTATCTGTTGTTTCTTTATATATTCTATGGCGGCGGCTATTCCTAGTTTTTTTTCTCAGTTCTTCATTTCTGATCTTATCTCTCAGGCTGTTTCCTGTCATTCGTCTAACACATTTAATCTCAGTAGAGATTATTTTTCTTGTTGTTCTTGTATATATGATCATTTATACAGAAATATTTAATTGAGCTAGAATGTTATTTTTTTTATTATTTATGGTGTCACAAAATGAAACCACTTCCATACAATATCAATTTTAAGAATGAGAGAAGTGTACTAGGCTCAGGACGTCATTATCCGTAAATGCTGCTAAAATTCAAAGGTTAGAACTAAAATGCCACAATAAGGTGAAGACAGACTGCAGTGTTGTGCACAAACATCCAAAGTGAGAGACCTTAAAGCTGTCGGTGATGCATCCCATGTGTTGACATCCACTAGAGCTCAGTTATGATCTCAACTCTAACGCTAAGCATTCCTTTGTAGCGCTTCTAAGTGGGTCCGTGGGGGTTAGAGCGACTTAAACACAACACGATCTCCATATTTTCTGTCCAAAAAGAGTACCAAAACAGAAAATGTCACATCGATCTGTTAGCATCTAATAACTACGTCCGTTACATTAAACCTACAGACTTCAGCAAAAAAAGGTCATTTCTTAGTTTGATGCTTAGCCTGTTTATTGTGTCTTTAATGTGTTGGTTTTGGTTGTTTGAGGTGTGTATTAATTATTTGTGTGTGTATTAATTATTTGTGTGTGTATTAATTATTTGTGTGTGTATTAATTATTTGTGTGTGTATTAATTATTTGTGTGTATTCATTATTTATGTGTGTATTAATTATTTGTGTGTGTATTAATTATTTGTGTTTGTATTAATTATTTATGTGTGTATTAATTATTTGTGTATGTATTAATTATTTGTGTATGTATTAATTATTTGTGTGTGTATTAATTATGTGTGTGTGTATTAATTATTTGTGTGTGTATTAATTATTTGTGTGTGTTGATTTATCAGTTGATCTCAATGCCCACCGCGTGTGTTCTTGGTGCCTGGGAAGTCCAAGCCTCATTCCAACAAGTGACGTCATTTATTGTCCATCATTAAGTTGAACGAAAGATTGAGAGAAGAAAAAAGAAAGAATGAAGCAAACGCTGACGTTGTCTCCTTCCCAATGAATAGAAGCGGTAACCGTCGACATTAGATGGACAGAACAAAGCAGATTTGAATGAATGAAGTTAGCCGTGACGTGGTATCTTGAAAGGCTTAAGTAGATGCGATCTTGAATTGACATAGATCATACAACTCCAACATTGAACATCTGGCAGACAAAATACAATGTCAACAATTACATGAGGTGGGTACAGTGTAATGCTTTCTTTTGTAATGCTGATTTTGCTGTTTATCTTCAGAAGGTATGTAATTTTGTTGTTGATGAGATACAATGGTTTGTACATATTTTGTTGTTGATGAGGTACAATGGTTTGTACATATTTTGTTGTTGATGAGGTACAATGGTTTCTATATATTTTTCTTTGACAGTGGACACAGCCGAGCGATGAGCAAACACGTTGTGTTATAGATACCAGTCATTATCACATCAAGTATCAAGGCTGCTGGTGTAGCGATCACGTCTTTCCACAACTTTCGTTCTCGACAGTTATTTATCCTTTTCTGTTGTTGACCTGCCAAGCCATTCTCTTAAGCTGTCTGGTATCTTTTCTCTTTGTTTCCCTCTATCTCTTCGTCCCTCAATTTTTCTAGTTGTTACAATATATTCCAGCTGTTCTCTTCTCATTACATGGCTAAAAAAATTATGATTGTTTCTTCCTAATATTGGAAATTAGCTCTCTTTTTGCATTGACCTCTTTCAGAACGCATTCATCATCCTTCATAGCTGTCCGTGGTACTCTCAATTTTCTTCTGTAAAACCACATTTTTACAGCCTCCAGTTGTTATCTTGTCTGTTGTCTTATTTTCCATGATTCACATCCTTATGTTAAGACTGGTTCCACATAACATTTAAGAACTCCTTTTCTTGTTACTATTTGCAAAAATGGATTGCATAGTATCTTCCTCATTTTTTGGAAAGCTGCTTTTGCCTGAGCTATTCTGCATCTCACCTCACCTCTGTTGTACATCTACCATCTGGGGTTAACAGTGTTCCCGGGTATTTAAATTTATTTAACTATTTCAATATTGTTCCACTTGTCTTTATTGTGCATTGTGGTGATGTTTTTTTTCTTTGTAGATATAATCAGCTCTTGATAACAATAAATTTAGATACTGGCACCTTCGGATCTTTGGAAAATGTCTGGTGCACCCGTGGACACTAACATGTTGAGAATCCCTCCGCTAATTATTTCACTCTCTAGCTAACTAACTCCTTCATCTATGTATTTTTACAGTTAACATTGAGACCAGTTATAAGAAAAGAACGCATTTTATGGTTGTGTCCACTGAAGAAGACCCGACGGTTGCTACGTGTGATTTTTCTTATGAGATATCAAGTTGTTATTAAGATCGACATCACCTCTTGTGGTGGGCTTTGAACCAGGCTCGTCACCGTCACAACTTGTGGTGGGCTTTTAACCAGGCTCATCACCACCGCTTGTGGCGGGCTTTGAACCAGGCTCGTCACCATCACCACATGTGGTGGGCTTTGAACGAGGCTCATCACCATCACCACTTGTGGTGGGCTTTGAACGAGGCTCATCACCATCACCACTTGTGGTGGACTTTGAACGAGGCTCATCACCATCACCACTTGTGGTGGGCTCTGAACGAGGCTCATCACCATCACCACTTGTGGTGGGCTTTGAACGAGGCTCATCACCATCACCACTTGTGGTGGGCTTTGAACGAGGCTCATCACCATCACCACTTGTGGTGGGCTTTTAACCAGGCTCATCATCACCGCTTGTGGTGGGCTTTTAACCAGGCTCTTCACCACCGCTTGTGGTGGGCTTTGAACAAGGCTCATCACCATCGCTTGTGGTGGGCTTTGAACCAGGCTCATCACCATCGCTTGTGGTGGGCTTTGAACCAGGCTCATCACCACCGCTTGTGGTGGGCTTTTAACCAGGCTCATCACCATCACCACTTGTGGTGGGCTTTTAACCAGGCTCATCACCACCGCTTGTGGTGGGCTTTGAACAAGGCTCATCACCACCGCTGTGGTGGGCTTTGCATCAGGCTCATAACCACCGCTTGTGGTGGGCTTTGAACGAGGCTCATCACCATCACCAGTTGTGGTGGGCTTTGAACGAGACTCACCACCATCACCACTTGTGGTGGGCTTTTAACCAAGCTCATCACCACCGCTTGTGGTGGGCTTTGAACGAGGCTCATCACCACCGCTAGTGGTGGGCTTTGAATCAGGCTCATCACCACCGCTTGTGGTGGGCTTTGAACGAGGCTCATCACCACCGCTTGTGGTGGGCTTTGAACGAGGCTCATCACCATCACCGCTTGTGGTGGGCTTTGAACGAGGCTCATCACCACCGCTTGTGGTGGGATTTGAACGAGGCTCATCACCACCGCTTGTGGTGGGCTTTGAACGAGGCTCATCACCACCGCTTGTGGTGGGCTTTTAACCAAGCTCATCACCACCGCTTGTGGTGGGCTTTTAATCAGGCTAATCACCACCGCTTGTGGTGGGCTTTGAATCAGGCTCATCACCACCGCTTGTGGTGGGCTTTGAACTAGGCTCATCACCATCACCACTTGTGGTGGGCTTTGAACGAGGCTCATCACCACCGTTTGTGGTGGGCTTTGAACGAGGCTTATCACCATCACCGCTTGTGGTGGGCTTTGAACGAGGCTCATCACCACCGCTTGTGGTGGGCTTTGAACGAGGCTCATCATCACCACCTCTTGTGGTGGGCTTTTAACCAGGCTCATCACCACCACTTGTTGTGGGCTTTTAACCAGACTCATCAGCACCGCTTGTGGTGGGCTTTGAACGAGGCTCATCACCACCGCTTGTGTGGGCTTTGAACGAGGCTCATCACCATAACCACTTGTGGTGGGCTTTGAATCCGGCTCCTTCCTGTCCAGAAGCCAACACCTTACCTCTACACTACCCAGCCCTCTTTTAAATGTGAACTGTTTCTTGCCATTTAAGCATGTGTTTCTTTTCGCTTATTTATTTCTTGTATCTCACATTCGCCAATGCCTGTGTTGTCTGATTGGTTAAGCCTATGCGTTTATATTTATTTATATATCCCCTACGGCACGAGAATATTAGTTATCTTCTATCAAGATCTTAACATCTACTTTATCTAGGTCCTGGTTCATTGAGAGTCATTCAGTCAAGGTCATCAATGAGTCGTTGCTAGCACGAGTTGACCTGGAAATCAAATAATATTTCTTTAAAAGAAACGTAGAAGAAGAAAAAACATAAGCGAGTATAAATGTGTTGACCGCGCACTTTTGATCTCTGTTGCGGGATCTAGAACTCTGCTCTTCTCCTGCCATTTTCTCAGGTAATTCAATTCACATCTTCCATGAATAGAACATTATTTTGTTTTTGAGATGTCAGTTAATTCCTACCATCAACAACAGGGAAAAATGTACTGTTTTCAAGTTTGTATTTGATATGTCAGTTAATTCCTACCATCAACAACAGGGAAAAATGTACTGTTTTCAAGTTTGTATTTGATATGTCAATTAGTTCCTATCATCAACAACAGGGAAAATGTACTGTTTTCAAGTTTATATTTGATATGTCAATTAGTTCCTATCATCAACATCAGGGAAAAATGTACTGTTTTCAAGTTTGTATTTGATATGTCAATTAGTTCCTATCATCAACAACAGGGAAAAATGTACTGTTTTCAAGTTTGTATTTGATATGTCAATTAGTTCCTATCATCAACATCAGGGAAAATGTACTGTTTTCAAGTTTGTATTTGATATGTCAATTAGTTCCTACCATCATCAGGAAAAAATGTACTGTTTTCAAGTTTGTATTTGATATGTCAATTAGTTCCTACCATCAAAATGAGGGGAAACTGTACTGTTTTCAAGTTTGTTTTGAGATATAGTTAGTTCTTGAGCTTGTTTTAACTTGTTGATTTATTGTTTTGTTTTGTACATACCTTGTCTGCTTCATCATTGTATCTGGCTACTATCTTACCTTTAGTACACTCTCAACTGTTTCAGGCTGTAGGAAGTAAATATTTTACAGAGAGAGATAGAGAAGAAACAATGGACGTGAATAGACAGTGAGCGAATGATAGATTAAGAGAAAGAGAAGGAACAATGGACGTGAATAGACAGTGAGCGAATGATAGATTAAGAGAAAGAGAAGGAACAATGGACGTGAATAGACAGTGAGCGAATGATAGATTAAGAGAAAGAGAAGGAACAATGGACGTGAATAGACAGTGAGCGAATGATAGATGAAGAGATAGAGAAGGAACAATGGACGTGAATAGACAGTGAGCGAGTGATAGATGAAGAGATAGAGAAGGAACAATGGACGTGAATAGACAGTGAGCGAATGATAGATGAAGAGATAGAGAAGGAACAATGGACGTGAATAGACAGTGAGCGAGTGATAGATTAAGAGAAAGAAGGAACAATGGACGTGAATAGACAGTGAGCGAATGATAGATTAAGAGAATGAATTAACAATTGATATGGAAAGAGAGTGAGCGAATGATAGATAGATGAAGAGAAAGTCTAAAAGAAAGTCCTAGAGAAACTCCGCGATAGTCTAGCTCTGAAGGAAGAAGAATTACTTGAACATAAGAATGGAAAGTGAAAGGAAGGATTAATCTTTTTGTTATATTTTAGGGTTAAAGTTGAAAAAGTGATGGTTCGAGATGTAGACGATATTTTAGGGTTAAAGTTGAAAAAGTGATGGTTCGAGATGTAGACGATATTTTAGGGTTAAAGTTGGAAAAAGTGATGGTTCGAGAAGTAGACGATATTTTAGGGTTAAAGTTGGAAAAAGTGATGGTTCGAGATGTAGACGATATTTTAGGGTTAAAGTTGGAAAAAGGGATGGTTCGAGATGTAGACGATGCCAGAGTATCGGCAACAAAACCATCGAGTATTTTACCGTCCAGCCAGTAGTCGATCTGCAAGTCTAGATATCACAGTCCCGAGTTGAAATGGAACCTTGGTCGGCTAGGTCCGCAGGCGGGGACGCTTTTCAACAACACTCGTGTTTGTAGACATATGGAAACAATAAGAGCAAAAATGAGCGTTATTTCATTCAATAATAAAAGAAAGAAGGAGCATTATTTCACTCAATAATGAAAGCAAAAAATCAGCATTATTTCATGCTTTGAAACTTGTTGATTTTTGTAGTACTCATATAATTCTCTTCTGCTTCGATATTTCGTATCATAGGACTACCTTTGCCAATTTATATTAACAAAGTATTCTCAATATATTTTATTTTCTTAATGTTGTCGTAAAATCTACTTCTTTGACACCGCGTTACCATCATCATGTGCTAGAGATCGTCTTAATCTTCAATATTTCGTATTTCGATTAGTTCTAGTTTGATTACCTCATTGCAACCTTGACCTCACATATATGAAGATGCTGCTGAATATTGCTACCATCCTTGTGGCCATTGTGGTTGACTCATCGTTTGGTCAAACCTGTCCCTACAAGGTAAGTGCTGCACCAAGACCAGAGTTACCTTTTCTTAAGGCATCTGTTGTTACCTCCCATAGGTTAAAGTACACGTTATAGAGTGTCTCACGCGTTACCAAACTCGGCATTTCTTTAATAATGTTACCACTAGAACATCACTCTTCCGGGGGATACCAAGACACATGTTCTAGTTATCTTGTGCGGACTCAAAGACACTGTACATTAACTTTCACGAACAACAACCGTAATGTGTAGCCACACTCAGTCACATGACAGTGATCAGCAGAGAGCCTCGCTAGACAGGCATATCACAATAATTAGGAGCCACACACACACACACACACAAACACACACAAACACACACACACACACGGCAGACATATTTAGTTTCATTTTCCACACAAGGAACGTCCACCTGCTATACAATTCTCTACAACATCTTCATTGGAAACTATTAGGAAAGTGTCAGGTTCGATAGCGAGTGAGACACGCTGTATGATGTGAAGCGTCTACGATATCGATGCTGCGTGTAGTGGCATGAGATGGGGGTGGGGGGGTGTGAGGGAGGGAGGGAGTACATTCACAAATTATTCTCAAAACTTAACGTAACGAGATGAGAGAGAAGAAGGACAAACTTTCAAAGACGAGAACGTTGTAACCACTTTGATTACAACGAGAATACAGAGAAAATGACAAACTAAGTATAATAAGGAGAAACTAAAATACCATGAAAACATTTCACAAATGTCAACTACTAGATATAAAAGCAATGACATGAAACAATGACATCTAATTGTCATAATCTTTGTCACAAATAATTTACCACTCACACGCCCTCTTCCCTACTCCAACAACAGACCTTCAGTCATTGCACTTTTCTAACCGCATCATCCGGTTAACTGAATGTGGCTACTTGTGTTTGCTCTTAACGCTGCAGAATTGTCTCTATTTGCTTAACAAATTAATGTTACATGAGACGTGGTCTGGGCGAATCTATGCTATGACATTAGAAAATGATTGTCCAAACTTACAACAGCAGAAGAACTGTAAGTGTTCAGCAACCCATAGCTCAATGTTTGGATTTGGGACAGTGAAGAAACACTGATAACGATCCTGCTCCATTTAGCGTTGGGCCTGAAAACATATATATCAGTCGAGTCTGTAATGGTTTAACAAAGAATTTTCTTAATGCTTTAGTTGTGTCTGTGATGATTTGACAAGACCTGTCTTAATGTTATTAGTCGAGTCTGTAATGGTTTGACAAGACCAGTCTTAATGTTATTAGTCGAGTCTGTAATAGTTTGACAAGACCAGTCTTAATGCTATTAGTCGAGTCTGTAATAGTTTGACAAGCCTTGTCTTATGCTATTAGTCGAGTCTCATGAAAATAAGCTTCCATGTTGACTGCACATTTAGTTATGTCCCCACACTGTCTTCACAGCATTGGAATAGCTTGTACTTGTCACATGGCTCTGTCTTCACATAATTGGAAAAGCTTGTACATGTCACATGGCTCTGTCTTCACATAATTGGAAAAGCTTGTACTTGTCACATGTCTCTGTCTTCACATCATTGGAATAGCTTGTACTTGTCACATAGCTCCGTCTTCACAGCATTGGAATAGCTTGTACTTGTCACATGGCTCTGTCTTCACATAATTGGAAAAGCTTGTACTTGTCACATGTCTCTGTCTTCCAGCATTGGAATAGCTTGTACTTGTCACATGTCTCTGTCTTCCAGCATTGGAAAAGCTTGTACTTGTCACATGGCTCTGTCTTCACAGCATTGGAATAGCTTGTACTTGTCACATGTCTTCCAGCATTGGAAAAGCTTGTACTTGTCTCATGGCTCTGTCTTCACATCATTGGAATAACTTGTACTTGTCACATGGCTCTGTCTTTACATCATTGGAATAGCTTGTACTTGTCACATGGCTCTGACTTCCAGCATTGGAATAGCTTGTACTTGTCACATGTCTTCCAGCATTGGAAAAGCTTGTACTTGTCACATGGCTCTGTCTTCACATCATTGGAATAGCTTGTACTTGTCACATGGCTCTGTCTTCACATCATTGGAATAGCTTGTACTTGTCACATGTCTTCCAGCATTGGAAAAGCTTGTACTTGTCACATGGCTCTGACTTCACAGCATTGGAATAGCTTGTACTTGTCACATGGCTCTGTCTTCACATCATTGGAATAGCTTGTACTTGTCACATAGCTCTGTCTTCACATCATTGGAATAGCTTGTACTTGTCACATAGCTCTGTCTTCACATCATTGGAATAGCTTGTACTTGTCACATGGCTCTGTCTTCCAGCATCAAATGTCTAAATTGCTGACGCGGAGAAAGTTTTTATAAAAACTAGTGTCTAATAATAACTTGCTGGGGTTCAGTTAGGGATTGCAGCTATCAATATTTCTGAGGTTACTCGGAGCTTTGAAGAATGGCTATCGTTAGCTGCTGACATCTTCACTTAAGGGCCTTATTTCGTCCTCTGTCTGAAGTCATGGGTCCTGTGATGTCCTTTTGTGAAGCAGGCCCCATTTTATCACCCCCGCCACGTGCCCCAATCACCGACCTCATTAATGACGTGTTGTTGATTCCTTCATTGGTTGCCGTCTCCACATCGAAGGTTGGCTACCATTTTACTCTGTCTCTTTTCTTGCTGGTGCACTGTGTCATAGGTTCGCCTGTCTACTTTTTTATGTTGTCACTCCACTTTAGTCTTGGTCTGCCTCTACCTCATCTATCTTGTACCTTCCCTTCCAAGATGACTTCTATTAGGGTATTGTCTCTCTTCACATGCCGAAAAAAATGTCAGTTGTCTTTTTCAAACTGTGCTCAGTAGTTCTTTTGTTCAGTTTCAGCTGATTCAAAACTTCCTTGCGTGTCTTCTTTTCCCTCCACCCAATTCTCCCCATTTTCCTATAGATCCACATTAGAGAGGCTTCAATTTTCTGCTCTGATTTCTTATTTAATGTCCATGTTTCTGTACCATACAAGAATGTTGAATAAATATAGCCTTTTACAATTTGTAGTTTTAGTTCCGATATTATCTGCTTTGATGTGGTTATATCTTTCATGTTGTTAAAATTGCTTTTTGCCATTCCTATTCCTTGTTGATTTCTGTCTTAAATTTCACACCAAGTTGTTTTATTGCTTTAGGAATAAGGAATGCTCATTTAAGTGCACGTTTATTGCCACAATAATTGATGTTTATTACTACAATAATTGATGTTTATTACCACAATAATTGATGTTTATTACTACAATAATTGATGTTTATTACCACAATAATTGATGTTTATTACCACAATAATTGATGTTTATTACCACAATAAATGATATTTATTACCATAATAATTGATATGTATTACCACAATAATTGATGTTTATTACTACAATAATTGATGTTTATTACCACAATAATTGATGTTTATTGCCACAATAAATGATATTTATTACCATAATAATTTATATGTATTACCACAATAATTGATGTTTATTACCGCAATAATTGATATTTATTACCGCAATAATTGATATTTATTTCCACAATAATTGATATTTATTACCACAATAATTGATATTTATTACCACAATAATTGATATTTATTACCACAATAATTGATATTTATTACCGCAATAATTGATATTTATTACCACAATAATTGATATTTATTACCACAATAATTGACATTTATTACCACAATAATTGATATTTATTACCACAATAATTGATATTTATTACCACAATAATTGATATTTATTACCACAATAATTGATATTTATTACCGCAATAATTGATATTTATTACCGCAATAATTGATATTTATTACCACAATAATTGATATTTATTACCGCAATAATTGATGTTTATTACCACAATAATTGATGTATATTACCACAATAATTGATGTTTATTACCACAATAATTGATGTTTATTACCACAATAAATGATGTTTATTACCACAATAAATGATGTTTATTACCACAATAATTGATATTTATTTTCCTTAATGTTCTACAGGAGTGTTCTTGTATTGAAACTTTGATCGACTGCTCAAACAGAGGATTGACCACAATCCCTGCACGCCTCAACACAGGGAGTATATATACCACACTTTTGTTAACTGTAAGTTATGGTTCAAGTTATGACCGTATGTTATGATTTACGTTATGTTGTCAGTGGTAGGTGTAGTGACATATGCCAGTGAGTTGAATAACCGGAGAGTGTCTGTTCACTTCCTGGTAGGGGCAAAGTTTTTTTTCTATTGATTGGGGGGTGGGGGGGGGATAAAAACTAAAATCGAACACCCCGTGGCGACTGCACTGGATGAGCAGTCAATCAAGGGAGATCGGTTAGCAAAAATAATTTACTACGCTATATTCGTAAATTACCACACGTATTTATAGCTAAGTTTAGCACTGAAACTCTTTGTCTTGACTGCAACTGTCAATCTCTTGATTAATAACACACCTTATGTAAAAATTGAATTCAGTGGTTTGTGAACTGGACTACAAAGGATAACAGGTTCGAAGGTCGGGTTCGATCCTGATCGACGGCTTCCTGATTCACCCAGCCTTAAATGGGTACCAGATTTTTTTTTTCTGAGAAAGTAAAGCGGCATAGGCGTAACACCGACCACATTACTCCAAAAATCCGTGCTGAAGTTGGGCCAAAAGGCGCAAATATAACAGTTATACTGCAAACCACAACACAACGCAGACACGTCCACTACGTTCTTGTAAGGGCGGATGATGAAGAGGAGTATTCTAGTCTACTACGATACTCTAGAATACTTTAGTCATCGGGCGAACGCAACCAACCAACTCCAAAAATCATGTGCCGAATGTCTATAAAAATTATGGTCACTAACACCATATTCCCTATACGCCACTTGGCGTGACGGGGCTCTTTCCTTTTTTATATTTTTTTAATTTTATTTTTAACTTAAGTAAAGATGACCGTTAGACAAGTATCTAGAGTTATTTACTGACGATTTACATTGAACGCCAAGCCCTGCGCAGATCGGATTCTCGACCTCCAGCTAAACGTTTTTACGTCTCTTTTAATTTTTAAATCTCATATAAATTTGGTTGGTTCTTTGGTTATGGAAGGGCCCGGTATCACTGCAAACGAATTAAAATCCATAATTGCTCAACCGCTTGTGCCAGTGGAATCATCCGAATTAATATCTCATCTCCCAAACAAAGAAAGGTAGCTGTAGTCCTAATCATGGCAGTCCCAGCACACGCCAAAAGACATAAGGCGAAACCGCACAGAAAGTGAACACAGCCAACTGTTCCCTGTCATACGATATCATCATTCATCGTAAACAATTGGAATATCGAAACATGATCAAAACGGATGAAATACGCAGCTCACGGTGTGCACAGAGCACTATTTTTAATTGACGATTTTCCTGTAATATGGTACTTTGTCGTGTCATTTCACTTTATATTCCAGATATAATAGTTTTGATTGCTCTAGAACATGTCGTTTAGTTATTCTTCATTTCCTTGTCCGTTTCGATGTTCGTATTTTCTGAATCAGGCCTAGTGTGCGCCGAAACGTCATGATTTTGTTTTCTTCTCTTTTGTAAAGCAGTCACCAGACTTTGTAGTAATGAACGTTTTATATGTTTGTACATAGAATGAAGCATGGACATTAGACCAGAAAGCATAACAGAGAATTGAAGCCTTTGAAATGTGGATTTATAGAAGAATAGGTAGAATTGGATTGAAGGAAAAGGAAACAAACGATGAAGTCTTACAACAATTAAAAATGAAAAGAGAACTACTAAACACAATTCAAATAAGACAAATGTGATTTTTTGGCCATGTTAAAAGACACAACAGCCTACTAAAAGTAATCGTGGAGGGGAAAATGCAAGGTAAAAGAGGCAGAGGCAGACCAAGACTAACATGGACGATTTACAAACCAGCCTATGACAATCTGCACCATCAAAGCAAGAGACAGAGCAGAATGGCGCTCCGTGGTAGCCAACCTTCGTTGCGGAGATAGCACTCGATGATGATGATGATGATGATGATGATGATGATGATGCATGAACGTTACGCCCCACCACATGTTCTTTGCTACCAGCTTTACCGCAGCACTGCAGTAATTTGCCTGTTCTCAGTTATTTACTACGATGGTTAGTATATTGCTAATAATACACGACACTAGATGATTTACTTATTTCTAAATGATGTTGACACTGAAGACACTTGATATATCATTAAATGTATCAAATTTGCATAAGTCATGAATCATACTGACCTCTGACCTGTTCCGGTGCCCAGGGCAACAAGATCACCAGCTTGGACTCCACCAGTCAGTTGCCGGTTAGGCTCGACACAATCGACTTCACAGACAACCCAATTTCTGACATCACCAGCGACTCTTTCTTTGGGATCTCACAGACATTGAAGTTTATCAAGTAAGTGATGTTGTATACTGAGTGATTCGATGAGCATGATAAAAAAGTGGAGGCAGGCTCTGTACGCATGCAATGGGTACAGTCGTTGCAGAAATCCAAAATACGTAAGGTCACCTTTGTCTAAGTCCCTGGACATGCGGGAGTACGAGGACATGAAAGGGCGGACAGGTTGGCTAGCTGTTCTGTTGTTGAGGACGGGCAACCAATGGATCGGGCGAACATCATCAATGCCCTCCGAGATGTGGGAAGAGCACATGACTTCGACAAACACAGATCCACGTCACTTCTTCGGATGATGGAAATGGGAGTTAAGTTGGGCACAGCCAGAAATGAGACACTTAGTGGCCGTGTAAGAAGACTTATCAACCAACATAGAACTGGAGTCGTCAGTCGCTGGACACTGAGGGAATTACTGAGGAGGAGATCTGAGCACCTATGGACATGTTCGAAGTGCAATGATGCTGACACGCAAATAACTCAATAACTCAAGTAAGTGATGTAAGGCGTGTACGCCTCAAATGTTAGACAGAGAAAGGAAGAAAAATGAAAGAGAGAAATAGAAGAAATAAGGAAATTAAAGAAAGTAGGGAAAGAAAGAAAGAAGGATAGAAAGAAAGAAAGATATAGGGAAATTGACGAAAGAGGCAGAAAATAGCGAAGGAAGGATATAAAATTAATAGACAAAAACAAATCTAAAACTTACAATGGTAAAAGAAACATATGACAGTGGAAATTGAGTTTGGCAAACATGAAAGGACCAAATAAATCCTTTAGTTGTAGTTGGCAACGCGTCGGTTAAGTCGTAAAGACCACGTGATACATCACGTGATGTCAATTGTGTCAGCCGGTGCTGCGTTTTCCTGCTGATGCTTCTTGTTAATTATCTCCCTTAAAATGTCGTCGTTTTGGGCGCACATTCTTCTGCAGCATTCACCCGTTAATTAGGCGTGAGTGCGTTGTGTTGCTAGTTTACGACCAGCCAGACTATTTTCTTTTGGGCCGCCGACTACATCCCACCCAAGTACCTAGGTCCCTGTGTCCTCTGGTGATACTGACGGGTGCTTGTAAACGTCATTTTCACTGTCTACCGAAGGGTGTATGTTGCTGCTACTGTATTTATGAAAGCATTGCGCGTCAGTATGACGGATATTAATGAACGCATATAATTTTACTGAATACAAAAATAATATTGACACAAATAATGGTATTGACATAAACAATGATATTGACATTAGCAATGATATTCACAAAAACGTGGGTTAAATGGGTTAGGAAACTACAGATGACAAGACCTCTAGCACAAAGAATCGATCTAAAAGCAATAAAGAATGTAAACATACAGAAAGAAATAGAAGAATCCGTAACCAACAAATACCAAACCCGAATACAACCTACAAACATAGAAGAAGCATGGAAACAGTTTAAAGAAGGTCTAATAGAGTCAACACAAGAGAAATGCGGTCTGAAAAATATAGGAAAGAGCAGAAAGAAACTTACAAGATGGTGGAATGAAGTAGTTAAATCAGCAGTGAAACACAAGAAAGAAAAGTATAAAACGTGGCAGAAGACAAAAACAACAGAAGACTACAATCACTATAGACAAGCCAGAAATGTTAGCAAAAAGATCCTAGAACAAACAAAAGCAGACTCATGGAAAGCATTTGGTGAAGAATTAGCAAAAACATGTAGAGAAGAACCCAGAGAATTTTTCAAAAGTGTAAAAGCAATGAGAGTAAGAAATAATGATTATAACCCAACCACTATAATAAACGACAAGAACGGTAGACCAATCAGCAGCAGGAAAAACATAATAATCAGATGGAGAGAATACTTTAAGGAACTATTAAACCAGGGAAATACAAACGGAAATACAGAGTTTAAACATAGGCAGTATGATGAACAGGAACCGAATATACTTAAAGCAGAAGTAGAATGGGCTTTGAAGCAGAATAAAAAGAACAAAGCAGCTGGTATAGATGGAATAACAACAGAAATGCTACTAGCCTGTAAGGAAACAGCTATAGATTGGCTTACTATCATATTCAATATGGCTTGGGAAGAAAGAAAAGTCCCAGACGACTGGCAAAAAGCTATCATTGTCCCATTTTGGAAAAATAAAGGAAGTAAAAGGGAGTGTGAAATGTACAGAGGAATATCCCTATTGAGTCAAGTTGGTAAAATGTTTGCTAAAATATTAGAGAGGAGAGTAAGATACATAATAGAACTTCAATTAAGTAATAATCAATTCGGATTCAGAAAAGGCAAAAGCTGTACTGATGCTATATTTACATTGAGACAACTATGTGAAAAAACAATAGAATATGACAGAAACCTAAATATAGTGTTTATAGATCAGGAAAAAGCGTTTGATCGTGTGGACAGGAACAAACTTTGGCAAACTTTAGAAACATACGGGGTAGCAGGACAACTACTAGAAAATATAATAGCACTATATAAAAACAGTCAAAGTGCCGTCAGAACATCGGAAGGTCTGTCAGAATGGTTTCAGGTTACAACAGGAGTAAGACAAGGATGTGTCCTCTCACCACTCCTCTTCATCATATATATGGACAAAATAAATCAGGAAACAACCAACAACAAGGACAAATCAAATAATAACATAGAGGTAGAAAACTCCAACATCAATGAGCTACTCTTCGCAGATGACCAATGCCTAATATACGAGGATGAAAACCTGCTACAACAGCATTTAACATCTCTAGATAAAAGCTGCACAAACTACAGTATGAAAATTAACACAGCAAAAACAGAGGCTATAAGAATAAGCAAATTAAGACACCCATTAAACATCAAGATCAAAGACAAAGAAATAAAACAAGTAGAGGAATTCAAGTATTCAGGCACAATGTTCACAGAAGATGGAAAACTAGACAGAGAAATTGACATGAGAATACAAAAAGCAAATGCTGTCACATACCAGCTTTCACCATTGTTAAGACATCCAAACATTTCTATGCCAGCTAAACAACAAATGATAAATAGCATCTTCATACCAACTTTGTGCTATGAAAGTCAAACATGGACCCTTTCTAAATCACATTTAAGAAAGATCAATACATGTGAGATGCGATGCTTGAGAAAAGTAACAAACAACACAAGAAGAGATAGAATACCAAATGAAACCATAAGAAAAATGGTAGGAACAAAACCCTGCCAAGAATATATAGAACAACAACAACTTAAATGGTTTGGCCACCTGGTCAGAATGAATCCTCACCTATCACCATCAAGGGCGTTCTTCTCGAAAATGCATGGAAAAAGACCAAGAGGAAGACCCAGAAGAAGATGGATAGATGCAGTGACAGAGACATGTAACAACAAAGGAAAATCACTAATTCAGACAATTCGAGCAGCACAAGAACGACAAATGATATAAACCACGACACCTTTTAGGTATCAGTGAAAGAGAAAAGAAAGATTCACAAAAACAGTGATATTGGCAAAAATAATGATATTGACATAAGCAAAGATATTGACATAAGCAAAGATATTCACAAAAACAATGATATTGACATAAGCAAAGATATTCACAAAAACAATGATATTGGCAAAAATAATTATATTGACATAAGCAAAGATATTGACAAAAACAATGATATTGACATAACAATGACATTGACAAAAACAATGATATTCACAAAAATAATGATATTGACAAAAACAGATGACATTCACAAAAACAATGATGTCTTCTACAGATTCCGGAACTCAAACTTTCCTGTGCTGCCCCCTGCCTTGGAGATCCTGGACGTTTTGGAGACGCTAGATATTGAGAACGATGCCATGAATATTTCTGATGCGGCCGTTGCTAAACTGTCCCGGACCGTCGTGTCTCTGCGACTGGCCAATGTGGGTTTAGCAAGTTGGCCAACTTGGCTAAGCGGGTTCAGGTTCCTGAGGAAGCTGTACCTGGATGGGAACACGAGGTTACGTGACGCACCTTCAGCCATTTTCAGTTCTTGGAGCAAAACTCTGACCCACCTGTCTCTCTCCAACACCGGCGCTAGCACAATCAGCGGAGTCTCAGCTCTGGAGAGACTCGAATGGCTGGACGTCAGCAGGAACAATATATCAGACACAGTGTCCTTGTCCTTTGACCTCATTCCTCTTGGCAACACTCTGCGATATTTAGATCTTAGCAGGAACCTCTTAACTACCGAGCCCAGACTGGCTGACTTGCAAGTCCTGACTGAGGTTTACTTAAGCTATAACAGGATCGTCAACTTCAACGTTGGAGCGTTCGCTCCGTCCGTCGTTAGACTCTATCTCGACAATAACCTACTTCCAGCGGTTCCCAATTTCCTGAGCGACCTGCCTCAAGTACAAGTGTTGAACTTACAGAAAAACAACATCAGCATCGTTGGTGCCAATGACTTCCCAGTCAACCCCAAAATTACAAATCTTTATCTCGGAGAGAACCCACTTTCCAGAATCGATGAGCGCGCGTTCCTGAACTTCAGGTCGTCCTTGGCCTACTTGAACTTAGAGAACACATGGTTGACACGCCTGCCGCTGGCTCTGACGGTCCTCACCAATCTGCAAACACTTTGGATGCCCAACAATGAACGTCTAATGTGCTCATGTGAAGAGAAATATCTCGCTCCTTGGATCTCAAATTTGCACAATATTCGAGTAGTCGGCCAGTGTGGGTACGTGGACATTACCGAATTCGTTGCTATGCTCGCTGCTCATTGTCCACAGAAATAGACGGTATGCTAGAAATCACAAAATAGTCACGATTTGACAATGATCTTGTTGTTTTCAATATTGAAATGTTGATCAATGTAATGATATGTTGTCCTTCAATAAAGAAATGGAAACCACACAATATTTGTTCTTCTTTCTTGTGAATGCAATGAACGTGGTGATACTAAAGTTTCTACCTCGTCTTCATTTTTTTGTCTTTGTTCATCCCTTCAGACTTCGAGGGAGTTAACAAAGTTCTCATTCTTCTGAGGATCTCAACTATTGTCATTTGACGCTTTTCTACCCTGGATATTACCTCCCCCTTTTCATTATTTTGGTTTGGTTCCAACACTGCTTCCTTTCCTTCTTCTCATGAATGACGTGTTTGTGATTGTTTCTTCTAGGGTCTCATTCCTAATTTTGTTTCTTTTAGGGTCTCATTCCTAATTTTGTTTCTTTTAGGGTCTCATTCCTAATTTTGTTTCTTTTAGGGTCTCATTCCTAATTTTGTTTCTTCTAGCTACACGAGAATTTCGATTTTGTGATCAGCAACTTCGACTTGTGACTTGTAACCGACTACAGATGTTACTGGTGAGATTGCTTCATTTTTTGGCGGTTGTATACATTGTTTTAATTTTGCGTGGCTTCACGCTGTGCTACACTCGGCAGGCCGTTGTATCTATGGGCCAATAGATTTTCCTCAGTCTACTATATTCAGTGCAGTCTTGAAGTATGTGTTCAGCAGTCTAGGGCACCTGTCCACACTATACAAGTAGTTGATGTGCCAATCTTGAATTTTGTATACATGTGACTATGGAGTCGATTGTGTCCTGTTCTGAGGCGTATAATGATAACTTGTTCATATCTATTCATATTATGAAAGGCATCCTGATTTGGGCTTGTGGTCCTCTGATTGATTTGATTATCTGTTTCTTCTAATGGTATGTAACTGGTGCATCTGGTTGTGTGCCTGTTGCACCTTCCTTTGCCAGCTGATCTGCTCTCTTGTTTCCTGGTATTCCACAGTGAGATGGGATCCACTGCAGGGCAACCCTGTGGTGCTTGCAGAGTTCAGTCAATAAGGTCTGCAGATGTGGTAATTTTCTGGATTGTAGTGCCTGGAGTACTGATCTTGCATCTTTCAAAAAACACTACAGGCTGTGGGCTAAGATTATTGTTCAGCAGTTTTTCTATTGCCAACTTTATTGCTTGTATTTCTGCATCATAATTGTGACAATATTTCCCTGTTGCTATTTTATTCATATCCCTGGTGTTATTTGGGTACTCTATATAGGCAATCAGGAAATGATAAATCAGATACGATAGCTAAGAGAGGATCCAGACAGACACAATTTAACACCGACATCTCATTAAACACAGCCAAACAAATCATAAACTCCAGCAGTAGAGAAGAATGGATGGTCCATATGAAAAACAGGGAGAGAGCTTTTTAAATACATGACGAGGCCAAACCCCCACGACAACATAAACAACCTAAAATGAAGATACCAAATCCTCATCTTCAGACTGAGAACCGGTCATGTACCACAGAACAACTACATTAACAGAATACAACAAGACCAAATTCCAGCATGTCTACTCTGTGAACACTCATGAAACAGTAGAACAACACCTGTTTGACTGTCCAAAGCTCACTGACATCAGAGCAACTCTACTTCCTCAAAGACCTGATAAACTGATCACCGTGTACGGTAAGGGAACTCAGAAATGCCTGAAGATATCATTACATGATATTGAGCCGAAGGGTGTCTGCTCACAGGAAGTTGGATCCATAACAACAACAACAACAACAACAACAATAACACATTGTGATTGTGAAATCTTTCTTGGTGTAGCTGCAATGAAAATGCTCTGACATGTGTGACCTTTGAATGGACCAAAACGGCTGATCTGACAGTTTCCAAAATGATTATTTCTGTAAACAAATGTTGTACGATACCAACACGGCGAAATTTTGTATGGTATCAGCATATCCAAATGTATGGTATCAACATATCCAAATGATGTATATTAACATATCCAAATGATGTATGGTATCAACATATCTAAATGATGTATATCAACATATCCAAATGATGTATATCAACATATCTAAATGGTGTATGGTATCAACATATCCAAATGATGTATATTAACATATCCAAATGGTGTATGGTATCAACATATCCAAATGGTGTTTGGTATCAACATATCCATATGATGTATATTAACATACCCAAATGATGTATATCAACATATCCAAATGATGTATATCAACATATCCAAATGGTGTATGGTATCAACATATCCAAATGATGTATGGTATCAACATATCCAAATGATGTATATCAACATATTCAAATGATGTATGGTATCAACATATCCAATTAATGTATGGTATCAACATACCCAAATGATGTATGGCATCAACATATCAAAATGATGTATGGTATCATCATCATCATCACGTGCCATACCGGTTGACGTAGGTGATCATGTCCCTCCACAATCTTCTATCTACAGTGCATCGTATCAGTTCTGTTGTTGACTGTTTTCCATGCCATGACACCAAGCTATCCAGTATTTTCTCTTTTTGTCGTCCGTGATCTCTCTTTCCTTTTATTTTGCCAGTTGTAACCAAGTGTTCCAACTTTCCTCTTCTCATGATGTGCCCGAAAAATGTTTATTGTTTCTTTCTGATGTTTGGTATCAACATATCCAAATGTTGTATGATGACAACTCCCAAATGTTGTATGGTGTCAACACACAAATGTTGTATGGTGTCAACACCAAATGTTGTATGTGTCAACACAAAATGTTGTATGTGTCAACACACAAATGTTCTATAGTGTCAACGCAACCAAATGTGTGGTGTTAACACATGCAAATGGTGTCAACACCCAAATGTTGTATGGTGTCAACGCAACCAAATGTTGTAGGGTCAACGCAACCAAATGTCGTATGGTGTCAACACCCAAATGTTGTATGTAGTCAACACAACCAAATGTTGTATGGTGTCAACACAATCAAAAGTTGTATGGTATCAACACAGATATTTCTAGATACTATAATTTCTATTTCTAGACATAGATAACTCTGGTACTCTTTTAACACTGACGAACCTGTCGATCGGGTTCATTCCGGACAGATTGAGCCTAGTGTTTCAGAGAACCACCCGTTGGCCTACAGTGGTCATACACCCAACATGCTTTGTAAATATCTTAAGAAAGCAATGAGCCGTTTGAGACATCAATATTTCAAGAACGATTGCCTAGCTACGAGACGAGTCAACTCAAATCAATCTATAATTACCAGCCGTGTGTCCCCATTACAAGCTTTTACTTAGCTTCCCCACGTCAGGTTCAGCGTTATTAGTGCAGAACTTTATGTGTGGCTGTGTTGCATGTCACTGATCGTGTCTCTGGGTATGCATTATATTTTGGCGGTAGACTTTTGTTGTCATTTTGAACACACCTAGAAATCATTAGTAGAATGAGGGATGTTCACCGACCGTGTCGTTCTGTCGGCGTTATCTGATTCAAATTCACGAAAATTTAGTGGTGTGCCAGAATAGAGTGGCTGTGTTCCTCAAATACAACATTATGTAGTCAAAGTTATGTAGCACTCAAGGCACCGTAATCATCTAGAGTATAGACGTTTTACGATCTCATATATATATATATATATATATATATATATATATACACCTGGGGGACTGCTTGATCTCGAGTCAAGATGAACGCCAGCCTCGAGACAGAGAGGTTGTGGGTTCAAATCCCAGCTGCACAAAGTTGGGATTTTTATTTATGATTTCTCTCTGTGGCTACCATCCCTGGTCTCAGCAGCGAGGCCTGACTTGAAACGCCAATTACATCAGGCTAATTATTTATCATTAGATATTGCACATTTCATAATCCTTAAATCTACATGTAACATCAACACTCCTCAATAATATCACTTGTGGAGTAGTCTATATACCTCCTCTAATACTTCGCAGAAATACTTAACGATAGGAACTCATATTACTTACTACTCACAACTACAATCATCCGACAAAGACAGACGGACTAGACCAGACTTGATGAGATCAGACAGATAGATAGATAGATAGATAGATAGATAGATAGATAGATAGATAGATAGATAGATAGATAGATAGATAGATAGATAGATAGATAGATAGATAGATAGATAGATAGATAGATAGATGGATGGATGGATGGATGGATGGATGGATGGATGGATGGATGGATGGATGGATGGATGGATGGATGGATGGATGGATGGATGGATGGATGTGTGTGGGCTTTGGGTGGATGGATGGATAGGGACTGGCATATTTAAGTTCTTTCAGAAGAAAGCAATCTGCAGCGGTTCTCTCATTGTGCCCATATTTACTCAGCTCCCAGGTACCGCCCTAGGTTACGTACACACAGGGAACTACTGAAACCCCAAGTCAGCCGGGCTGCTCGTGCGGTTAGCGCCTCATAGGGAACGTAAGCGACGGGATTTATAAACAACGTGTGGCCAAGATCCTACGTCATTTGAAAACAGAAACAAAATTACCAGTTTGGCCAAGTCTTGGAAATTAAAGGTTTCCAGCCAGTTGTCGGGTTATTTCGCTACTAATATGGGTTGTTTGGTTAGTTGTTGGTGGGTTGTTTGTTGATTGGTTAGTTGTGTGTGGGTTAAGTGGTTAGCTGTTGGTGAGTTGTTTGGTTAGTTGCTGTTCGGTTATTTGGCTAGTTGTTGGTTGGTTGTTTAGTTAGACGCTGGTGGGTTGTTTGGTTATTTGCTGTTCGGTTATTTGGTTAGTTGTTGGTGAGTTGTTTGGTTAGTTGCTGTTCGGTTATTTGGTTAGCTGTTGGTGAGTTGTTTGGTTAGTTGCTGTTCGGTTATTTGGTTAGTTGTTGGTGAGTTGTTTGGTTAGTTGCTGTTCGGTTATTTGGTTAGCTGTTGGTGAGTTGTTTGGTTAGTTGCTGTTCGGTTATTTGGTTAGCTGTTGGTGAGTTGTTTGGTTAGTTGCTGTTCGGTTATTTGGTTAGTTGTTGGTGAGTTGTTTGGTTAGTTGCTGTTCGGTTATTTGGTTAGCTGTTGGTGAGTTGTTTGGTTAGTTGCTGTTCGGTTATTTGGTTAGCTGTTGATGAGTTGTTTGGTTAGTTGCTGTTCGGTTATTTGGCTAGTTGTTGGTTGGTTGTTTGGTTAGATGCTGGTGGGTTGTTTGGTTAGTTGCTGTTCGGTTATTTGGTTAGTTGTTTGTTGGTTGTTTGGTTAGATGCTGGTGGGTTGTTTGGTTAGTTGCTGTTCGGTTATTTGGTTAGTTTTTGTTTGGTTGTTTGGTTAGTTGTTGGTTGGTTGTTTGGTTGTTTGGTTAGTTGCTGTTCGGTTATTTGGTTAGTTGTTGGTTGGTTATTTGGTTAGTTGTTGTTCGGTTATTTGGTTAGTTGTTGTTGGTTGTTTGGTTAGATGCTGTTCGGTTATTTGGTTAGTTGTTGGTTGGTTGTTTAGTTAGTTGTTGGTTGGTTGTTTGGTTAGATGCTGTTCGGTTTTTTGGTTAGTTGTTGGTTGGTTGTTTGGCTGTTTGGTTAGTTGCTGTTCGGTTATTTGGTTAGTTGTTGGTGGGTTGTTTGGTTAGTTGTTTGGTTAGATGCTGGTGGCTTGTTTAGTTAGTTGTTGATGGGTTATTTGTTTGTTGGATTAGTTAGATGTTTTAGTTTTTACAGACTACTAATTTGCTTGAATAGGTTGTTGGTTGGTTTGCTAGTAAGTAGGTAGTGATCATTTACTTAGAACTCTGGTTTCTCTCCAATTATTTCAGAGTTCCCTGCCCGATAAAGTTATGTTTACAAAAATTACACAATCTTAAGAGAGTCACCTCAATGTTGCTATCTTCCAGCCCTGGATCCCTTAGGTCAGTTCGTCAAGGCCATCTATTAATCAACGTGTTATTCTTGCACGATCTGACCTAATTAAATTGTTAGATAATTTAAAAAGCTGGTGAAAAAAAAGAACAGAAACAAAGTATAAATGTGCTAACAACAATCTTTTCTTCACGACTAGAAACGATTAAATCAGGAATCATTTTCTGGTACAATTTGTAAACTAGCACCGTAAGTATTTTATTCAGTTCATCACAATTTACCGGTGTAGACTATATTTGCTTCGTGTGAAATTTACTTCGTCTTGGCGCAGACTGAGAAACACATTAGCAAAAGAGTAACATATTAAACTTGTGTTTGAAGTTACAAACTTAGTTTTGTGAAGAGCAAGTGTCTAGTCCTGCCAGAAAAGGCAAGTTAACCGCAGGTCCACGTATTACCACAAAGTATTATACCATCATCATTATGCCACAAAAAAATAAACGTAACAAATCTGAAACAAGCGAAGAGCCTCAAATACTTGGACACAATAATAACATCAGATGGAAGATGCACCACAGAAATAAAGAGCAGAATAGCTCAGGCCAAAATAGCGATTCAGAAAATGATAAACGTATTGTGATATATGTCAACACAAGTGAGAAAGAGAGTGCATGGGTGCTATATTGAGCCAATTCTAACTTATGGAAGCGAATCATAGACAGTAGATAAACAAATGAAAAAAACGATTAGAGGCCACAGAGATGGGATTTCTAAGAAGAATATTGAAAGTTGCATGGACAGCTAAAAATACCAACGAGAATATTATCAAAGAGGCCAACAGAAAAGAGGAGCTCCTGAAAACATCAAAAAGGAACAATCAACATTTTTCTGGCATTAGAAGAGGAAAGTTGGAATACTTGGTCACAACTGGCAAAATACAGGGAAAGAGAGATCGGGGACAACAAAGAGAGAGGATACTAGTAGTTTGGTGTCATGGCACGGAAAACAGTCAACAAATGAATCGAAAAGATGCAATGTAGATAGAAAATAGTGGAAGGACATGATCGCCTACGTTACCTGGTACATCACATGATGATGGTAATGATTATACTTTCTGGCGTTGGTGATCATGCATTTCCGCAACTTTCTGTTTCTATAGTTATTTATTGCTTGCTGTTTGCGTTCAACCGATGACTTCGTCATCCGTCCTTAAAAGACGTTAAGTGGACGTATTTTGCGTTCTGTTGTTGTTTGCAGTGGAACCTTGCTAATTGCGACTTTCGTTCCAACTTATTCAACTCCATCATGACATTTTTTTAGTACTGGTTTATCTTCCAAATCGAATCCTCATCGCTTGTCCAGACTTGTCTTGTAATCTGTTTCTAAGGGCACCGCAAAGAGGTGGAGTAAGGTCAGGATAATTCTGGTTCACCGATCTTAGTACAAGCCGTCATCTGTGAGTCAGTGATAGTTTCCAGCTCTGTCGCGCGCCTCTGCCCCCCCCCCCCCGATATTTATTTCTTCTGCTATTATTTTGCATCCCAGTTATTTATTACTTCGGCTATTGACTCCCCATCAAACTATTCTCCCAGCCTGTCTGGTGTTTGTGCTTTCTGATTTCCTCTATCTTCACTTTCCTCAATTCTGCAGTTGTGTCATTCACTTACCCCGTTCATCCTAGATGTTGCAGAGTTTTATCTTTATTTCGTTATTCGTTTGCGCAGTTCACGTTTTCTGAGAAAGACTGTATGTAGACCGAAACGTCAATACTTTGTTGTGTTCCTTTTTTTATATAAAACTGTCACCATGGTTATGGTTATGGAAAGCCCCGGTATCGCTGCAAACGAATTAAAATCCATGATTGCTCAACCGCCCATGCCAGTGAAATCATCCGAATTATTATCTCATCTCCCAAACAAAGAAAGATAGCTGTAGTCCCCATTACAGCAGTCTCAGCACACGCCAAAAGACATAAGGCGAAACCGCACAGAAAGTGAACACAGCGATCTTTTCTCCATCATACGATATTATCATTCATCATAAATAATCGAAATATCGAAAAGCGATCAAAACAGATGAAACGCACAGCTCACGGTGTGCACTGAGCACTTAACTCAGTAGCTCCTGCAACAAGCCGGACTTGGAATATGAGGAAACTGCAACAAAGAACACTTTCAGACATAGCCTGTAATGGTTCCTGCCGCCTATCCACCATATTGACCGGAAGTTAACGTCCTCCTGAGAATGATGATCATCATTTTTAAAAATGTATAATGCTTGATGATGCTAGGACATCACCCTGACTCCAAATCCGAACATATGAAACACAGTTAGTCATCGGACTATCCCCGTCGCACATCAAACAACAGACTGTAAGATCTCCCTGCAATGTGAATTTGTGAAATTATGAATCCCTGCTGACTAACATGAACCCTCGGGGGTCACCCCGGTGCTGCTAAGTCATGTACGAAACTTCACTCCGCCTTTCACTATTAGCGTACGGCAGTTTTAGGGATATACAATCAGCCATTGTAATGACGTAGTACAAACAACAATGGTTGCGCCATTGTGATGTAATAGAATCCCAATTACTCTAATAAATGCAGCCAACAACGCCACTAAAAGATGATGCACAATCTCTAAAGTGAAGACTGCGATTGACTTGGCAGAACAGTCCATATTAATGAGTTGTAACATGCAAATACTTGGCGTCAAACAATTCAAATGATGGCCTTGGAACAGTACTCAATGTGTTGACGTAAACCGCATATCAACTCTAGACAGGGGAATGTCGCATTCACAAAGTTGGCCTTGGCAAAGAGGAGCATTGAGGTTTGTACGACTCAGCATCATCGGCGAAATTTGTTAAGTGGATCATCAGATTGACTTTAACGCAGAAAATTGCATTGAAGAGCTGAAACTAATCAGTCCCTAAATGCAATTTCTGCAGCTGTCCAGAGAACATGAAACTCGTTCCACCATGTTGGAAATGGAAGTCAATACATGAAGAACTGTCACCATGCCCTGTAGCAGTGTACGTTACACTCCACTACTTGCTCCTTCAGTTGTCACAATATCTTTCAACAATTCTTTTCGTGGCCACAAAACGGTAAATATTTTCTCCTGCTATTGGCAATACGTTTTCTTTTTGTTTGGCTGTTTTAGAACTAATCGTTTCTTCTTATGATTATTATATATTTTTTTATTTTGGTTACGCAAGGTCTACAGAAAATTCTTCTGTAAAAAGAAGAAGCAAATAATAACTGAGGTCTACAATGATCTGGTATTCCATTGATCGAGATTCATAACCAGTAATGACCGGCTACCGGAAACTAAAAACTAAGGAATTATATTTAATTATCTCCCTTGTCAAACTAGACTGCGTAATATATTTATATAGTATATATAAGATCAAGACAAATACAATTTTTGGACATGTGAAGAGGTCCCAGCTAAGAGTCAAGACGGAGGGGAAGGTTGAAGGTAGACAAGGCAGAGGCAGAGGCAGACCAAGACTAAAGAGAACTAATAACATCAAAAGTAGACTGGGGAACCTATGCCAACTTAAATCATCAAGGCAGGAGACAGAGTAAAATGACGCTCCATGGCAGCCAACCTTCGATGTAGAAACGGCACCTAATGATGATGATGATTCCATGTTAATAAAGCCGTATATTTCTGTTGCCTCAGATTATCTTCTTATTTGTCCATATATTGTCCATGCCTCACGTCTGAATGATAGGGCAGGATCAATGTACACAAGATGTGAACGAAATAGCGATTGAGAAAACCGGCGCTAAGTGAGTTGACGAAATATTGACAAGCAAAATGACTTATTCATATTTAAAAAAAAAAAGTAAAGTACCCCCAGTCAAGTGGCTTATAGAGAATATGGTGTTAGTGACCATACATTTTTTCAGATCTTCGGCACATGATTTTTGGGGTAATGCGGTCGGTATTACGCCCGTGTCGCTTTACTTTCCGAGAAAAAAAATCAGGTACCCATTTAAGGCTGGGTGAACCCGGTAGCCGTCGGTTGCGGTTGGGATTGAACCCTACATCTTGTCCTTTGTAGTCCAGTTAATTAACCTCTGAGCTATCGCGATTCCCACATATTCATATAAGTACTGTAATATATCATCGCTACAACAACAGCTCACATGATGATAATAATAAAAATCGAAAAGTTCATAGCAAGGGTTAAATACATCAATGTATGGGACATGTCATGTTGAAGTTCGTCAAATGTCACGTTGATGTCTCATATGTCAAGAGGAGGGTCATCATTAGTATAATTGTGAACATGAACTCTGTTTAGCTGTCCGTTGTGCAAGTAAGATGATTGTAGACCAAACTGAATTACCTACCTTTGTGTTTAATTCATCATTATGGAGTGCCGTCATGGCATCGAAGGTTGGCTACCCATGGACCGCCATTCCTCTGTCTCTTGCTTTGATGATGCAGATTGTCATAGGCAGACTTGTCCATCTTTGATATTACTCGTCCATGTTAGTCTTGGTTTGCCTATACCAGTTGTACCTTGTATTTTCCCTTCCAAGATTACTTTTAGTAGACTGCTGTGTCTTTTAACATGTCCTAAAAATCTAATTTATCTTGTTTGAAATGTGTTTAGTAGTTCTCTTTTCATTTTTAGTTGTTTTAAGACGTCATCGTTTGTTTCTTTTCTTTCCATCCAATTCTACCTATTCTTCTATAAATCCACATTTCAAATGCTTCAATTTTCTGTCTGAACTGGAGTCGTCAGTCGCTGGACACTGGGGGACTTGCTGAGGGGGGGATCTGAGCACCTATGGACGTGTTCGGAGTGCAATGATGGTGACCCGCAAAAAACTCAATAACATAATTTTCTGTTCTGTTTTCTTATCTAATGTCCATGTTTCTGCACCATACAGGAAATGTTGAGAAGATATACCATTTTGCTATTCTTAATTTTAGCCCTAGTGTTATTTATTTTGATGTTAGTATATTTTTCATGGCATTAAAATTACTTTTTTGCCATTCTATTCTTTTGTTTATTTCAGTTTTACATTTTCCATCACTAGTTATAGTATGTCCAAGATAGTTGTAGCTCTGAACTGTCTATAGGTCTATCCCTTCAACTTTGATATTCACTTGTAGGTTTTGATTATTATCTTTGTTTATGTTCATAGTTTGTGTCTTGTTGATATTCATATTTAATCTTGTTTCATTGAAACATTTACTTCCACAGAATGGCGATGTTATACCATGCAACGCTACTTCTAGTCGCCATTACTGCTAACTCGGTTCTTGGTCAAACATGTCCATACAGCGTAAGTACAATATTTGTCCAGACATTTCCCTACATTGTAAGTATATTGTTGGTCCAAACATTTCCCTACATTGTAAGTATATTGTTGGTCCAAACATTTCCCTACATGGTAATTACATTGTTGGTCCAAAAATTGCCGAACATGGTAATTGCGCATTTTTGTTCAACAATGTTCCTACAGAGTATCATTGGCCAGACACGTTTCTATGAAGTAAGTGGTCCAAATATATACTAACTGTGTCATGACAATTTGAATTAAACGAATCCCCGCAGAACAAATATAATTGTCAGCCAAAGATGTTCGTTTAGCAGAGCTAGGATAGAGTAGTAGTTAGTGGCACGATAGAGCAGTAGTTAGTGGCTAGGATAGAGTAGTAGTTAGTGGCTAGGATAGAGTAGTAGTTAGTGGCACGATAGAGTAGTAGTTAGTGGCTAGGATAGAGTAGTAGTTAGTGGCTAGGATAGAGTAGTAGTTAGTGGCACGATAGAGTAGTAGTTAGTGGCTAGGATAGAGTAGTAGTTAGTGGCTAGGATAGAGTAGTAGTTAGTGGCTAGGATAGAGTAGTAGTTAGTGGCTAGGATAGAGTAGTAGTTAGTGGCTAGGATAGAGTAGTAGTTAGTGGCTAGGATAGAGTAGTAGTTAGTGGCACGATAGAGTAGTAGTTAGTGGCTAGGATAGAGTAGTAGTTAGTGGCTAGGATAGAGTAGTAGTTAGTGGCTAGGATAGAGTAGTAGTTAGTGGCTAGGATAGAGTAGTAGTTAGTGGCTAGGATAGAGTAGTAGTTAGTGGCACGACAGAGTAGTAGTTAGTGGCTAGGATAGAGTAGTAGTTAGTGGCTAGGATAGAGTAGTAGTTAGTGGCTAGGATAGAGTAGTAGTTAGTGGCTAGGATAGAGTAGTAGTTAGTGGCTAGGATAGAGTAGTAGTTAGTGGCTAGGATAGAGTAGTAGTTAGTGGCTAGGATAGAGTAGTAGTTAGTGGCTAGGATAGAGTAGTAGTTAGTGGCTAGGATAGAGTAGTAGTTAGTGGCTAGGATAGAGTAGTAGTTAGTGGCACGATAGAGTAGTAGTTAGTGGCTAGGATAGAGTAGTAGTTAGTGGCTAGGATAGAGTAGTAGTTAGTGGCTAGGATAGAGTAGTAGTTAGTGGCTAGGATAGAGTAGTAGTTAGTGGCTAGGATAGAGCAGTAGTTAGTGGCTACGATAGAGTAGTAGTTAGTGGCTAGGATAGAGTAGTAGTTAGTGGCTAGGATAGAGTAGTAGTTAGTGGCACGATAGAGTAGTAGTTAGTGGCTAGGATAGAGTAGTAGTTAGTGGCTAGGATAGAGTAGTAGTTAGTGGCACGATAGAGCAGTAGTTAGTGGCTAGGATAGAGTAGTAGTTAGTGGCTAGGATAGAGTAGTAGTTAGTGGCTAGGATAGAGTAGTAGTTAGTGGCTACGATAGAGCAGTAGTTAGTGGCTAGGATAGAGTAGTAGTTAGTGGCTAGGATAGAGTAGTAGTTAGTGGCACGATAGAGTAGTAGTTAGTGGCTAGGATAGAGTAGTAGTTAGTGGCACGATAGAGTAGTAGTTAGTGGCTAGGATAGAGTAGTAGTTAGTGGCTAGGATAGAGTAGTAGTTAGTGGCTAGGATAGAGTAGTAGTTAGTGGCTACGATAGAGCAGTAGTTAGTGGCTAGGATAGAGTAGTAGTTAGTGGCACGATAGAGTAGTAGTTAGTGGCTAGGATAGAGTAGTAGTTAGTGGCTAGGATAGAGTAGTAGTTAGTAGCTAGGATAGAGTAGTAGTTAGTGGCACGATAGAGCAGTAGTTACTGGCTAGGATAGAGTAGTAGTTAGTGGCACGATAGAGTAGTAGTTAGTGGCTAGGATAGAGTAGTAGTTAGTGGCTAGGATAGAGTAGTAGTTAGTGGCTAGGATAGAGTAGTAGTTAGTGGCTAGGATAGAGTAGTAGTTAGTGGCTAGGATAGAGTAGTAGTTAGTGGCTAGGATAGAGTAGTAGTTAGTGGCTAGGATAGAGTAGTAGTTAGTGGCTAGGATAGAGTAGTAGTTAGTGGCTAGGATAGAGTAGTAGTTAGTGGCTAGGATAGAGTAGTAGTTAGTGGCTAGGATAGAGTAGTAGTTAGTGGCTAGGATAGAGTAGTAGTTAGTGGCTAGGATAGAGTAGTAGTTAGTGGCTAGGATAGAGCAGTAGTTAGTGGCTAGGATAGAGTAGTAGTTAGTGGCACGATAGAGCAGTAGTTAGTGGCTAGGATAGAGTAGTAGTTAGTGGCTACGATAGAGCAGTAGTTAGTGGCTAGGATAGAGTAGTAGTTAGTGGCTAGGATAGAGTAGTAGTTAGTGGCTAGGATAGAGTAGTAGTTAGTGGCTAGGATAGAGTAGTAGTTAGTGGCTAGGATAGAGTAGTAGTTAGTGGCTACGATAGAGTAGTAGTTAGTGGCTAGGATAGAGTAGTAGTTAGTGGCTAGGATAGAGTAGTAGTTAGTGGCTAGGATAGAGTAGTAGTTAGTGGCTAGGATAGAGTAGTAGTTAGTGGCTAGGATAGAGTAGTAGTTAGTGGCTAGGATAGAGTAGTAGTTAGTGGCTACGATAGAGTAGTAGTTAGTGGCTACGATAGAGCAGTAGTTAGTGGCTAGGATAGAGCAGTAGTTAGTGGCTAGGATAGAGCAGTAGTTAGTGGCTAGGATAGAGTAGTAGTTAGTGGCTAGGATAGAGCAGTAGTTAGTGGCTAGGATAGAGTAGTAGTTAGTGGCTACGATAGAGCAGTAGTTAGTGGCTAGGATAGAGCAGTAGTTAGTGGCTACGATAGAGCAGTAGTTAGTGGCTAGGATAGAGCAGTAGTTAGTGGCTACGATAGAGTAGTATTTAGTGGCTACGATAGAGCAGTAGTTAGTGGCTAGGATAGAGCAGTAGTTAGTGGCTACGATAGAGCAGTAGTTAGTGGCTAGGATAGAGCAGTAGTTAGTGGCTAGGATAGAGTAGTAGTTAGTGGCTAGGATAGAGTAGTAGTTAGTGGCTAGGATAGAGTAGTAGTTAGTGGCACGATAGAGCAGTAGTTAGTGGCACGATAGAGCAGTAGTTAGTGGCACGATAGAGCAGTAGTTAGTGGCTAGGATAGAGTAGTAGTTAGTGGCTAGGATAGAGCAGTAGTTAGTGGCTACGATAGAGTAGTAGTTAGTGGCACGATAGAGCAGTAGTTAGTGGCACGATAGAGTAGTAGTTAGTGGCACGATAGAGCAGTAGTTAGTGGCAGGATAGAGTAGTAGTTAGTGGCACGATAGAGCAGTAGTTAGTGGCTAGGATAGAGCAGTAGTTAGTGGCTACGATAGAGTAGTAGTTAGTGGCACGATAGAGCAGTAGTTAGTGGCTAGGATAGAGTAGTAGTTAGTGGCTAGGATAGAGTAGTAGTTAGTGGCTAGGATAGAGTAGTAGTTAGTGGCACGATAGAGCAGTAGTTAGTGGCTAGGATAGAGTAGTAGTTAGTGGCTAGGATATAGTAGTAGTTAGTGGCACGATAGAGCAGTAGTTAGTGGCTAGGATAGAGTAGTAGTTAGTGGCTAGGATAGAGTAGTAGTTAGTGGCTAGGATAGAGTAGTAGTTAGTGGCTAGGATAGAGTAGTAGTTAGTGGCTAGGATAGAGTAGTAGTTAGTGGCTAGGATAGAGTAGTAGTTAGTGGCTAGGATAGAGTAGTAGTTAGTGGCTAGGATAGAGTAGTAGTTAGTGGCTAGGATAGAGTAGTAGTTAGTGGCTAGGATAGAGTAGTAGTTAGTGGCTAGGTAGAGCAGTAGTTAGTGGCTACGATAGAGTAGTAGTTAGTGGCTACGATAGAGTAGTAGTTAGTGGCTAGGATAGAACAGTAGTTAGTGGCTACGATAGAGCAGTAGTTAGTGGCTACGATAGAGCAGTAGTTAGTGGGCACTATAGAGTAGTCGTTAGTGGGCACTATAGAGTAGTATTTAGTGGCTACGATAGAATAGTAGTTAGTGGCTAGGATAGAGCAGTAATTAGTGGCTACGATATAGCAGTAGTTAGTGGCTACTATAGAGCAGTATTAGTGGACACTATGGAGTAGTATTTAGTGGGCACTATAGAGTATTATTTAGTGGCTACGATAGAATAGTAGTTAGTGGCTACGATAGAGCAGTAGTTAGTGGCTACAATAGAGCAGTAGTTAGTGGGCACTATAGAGTAGTAGTTAGTAGCTACGATAGAGCAGTAGTTAGTGGGCACTATAGAGTCGTAGTTAGTGGCTACGATAGAGCAGTAGTTAGTGGGAACTATAGAGTAGTTAGTGGCTAGGATAGAACAGTAGTTAGTGGCTACGATAGAGCAGTAGTTAGTGGCTACGATAGAGCAGTAGTTAGTGGGCACTATAGAGTAGTAGTTAGTGGGCACTATAGAGTAGTATTTAGTGGCTACGATAGAATAGTAGTTAGTGGCTAGGATAGAGCAGTAATTAGTGGCTACGATATAGCAGTAGTTAGTGGCTACTATAGAGCAGTATTAGTGGACACTATGGAGTAGTATTTAGTGGGCGCTATAGAGTATTATTTAGTGGCTACGATAGAATAGTAGTTAGTGGCTACGATAGAGCAGTAGTTAGTGGCTACAATAGAGCAGTAGTTAGTGGGCACTATAGAGTAGTAGTTAGTAGCTACGATAGAGCAGTAGTTAGTGGGCACTATAGAGTCGTAGTTAGTGGGCACTATAGAGTAGTATTTAGTGGCTACGATAGAGCAGTAGTGAGTGGGCACTATAGAGTAGTAGTTAGTGGGCACTATAGAGTAGTATTTAGTGGGCACTATAGAGTAGCAGTTAGTGGGCACTATAGAGTAGTAGTTAGTGGCTAGGATAGAACAGTAGTGGCTACGATAGAGCAGTAGTTAGTGGGCTCTAAAGAGTAGTATTTAGTGGCTACGATAGAATAGTAGTTAGTGGTTACGATAGAGCAATAGTTAGTGGCTACGATAGAGCAGTAGTTAGTGGGCACTATAGAGTAGTAGTTAGTGGCTACGATAGAGCAGTAGTTAGTGGGCGCTATAGAGTAGTAGTTAGTGGGTTCTATAGAGTAGTAGTTAGTGGGTTCTATAGAGTAGTATTTAGTGAACCGGACAACTTGAAAACAAATTTGACGGGTTGAATCCTGATTGACGGTTTTAATGGGTAGCAGATTTTTTTCTTCTGCGACTGGTGGCATCGCTTGAATTTAGCCATAGAAACTTGTTTTTTTTTTATTAGCACTAACTCCTTTTAGGTAAACATTGCTAATGTTTTCTTTGACCAAACGTTGGCTTAATGTAACACAGTCAGATAAATAATGAGATGGTCAGAATTTATTGCGAACATCCTGGTCAGAACTACAATGCTAGAGCATACAAAGTGAAGACACAGGAAAATACAACCAAAGATTTGAACCTCTTGCATTCACACCTTGGTAATGGGGATTGGTTGGTCTCGAGGCAAGACGCCGGCCTTGAGGTAGAGAAATTGTGAGTTCAAATCCCGGCTGAGCCAGTTGGGACTTTTATTTCTAATTTCTCTCTGCGGTATCGAGCCCTGGTCTCAGTAGGGAGACCCGGCTTGAAACGACAATTACTCATGGACGGTAAAAAATATGAGTACCTCCGAAGACGGAGTCATCTGCATGTACGGCGAAGGACCCCTGTGAACACAGCTGCCAGGGAAAAATAGATTAACTCGCAAAATTCAGTTCCTAGTCTCTAGGAACTTCGCCAGAGGTGAAAGCTGGCGAACGCAAATCCCCCCCCCCCCAACTCCCTCCCCAATAAAAAAAAAAAAACTACACCTTGGTAATTACAAATGTGCTAGGAGAGCAGGTGGTCGAAATGATGACTTGTCGCGCTCCAAACCAAGCGACCGCGGGTTTGAATCTCGATTAGTTAACATTTTGTGTGTGTCAAGGGTGAAATATAAACTTATACCTGCACACTTCGTGGCGACTGCTCAAAAGAAGCGACCTTTATTCTCCTGTCATATATAAAAATATATCAACATCCATTTCAAAGCGAACGGTGAAGATAATAAGAAGACATGTCTATCTATTAACAAATAAATGGATTTATTGTTTTCAAGAATCTACATTTTTCGGGTACATCTTAAGTAAAGGAAGGTTTTAATACTTGGTTGCAACTGGCAAAATACGGAGAAAAAAGATCGCGGGCCGCAAAGAGAGGAGATACTAGATAACTTGGTGTCATGGAAAACAGCCAACAACAGATTTGATAAGATGCCCGATGAATAGAGAATTGTGGAAGGACATGATCGCCTACGCCAACCGGTGTGGCACATGATGATGATATATTTTTTATTATGTTTTTATATTTGTGTAAATCCGTACAATCTCATTCACTCACGTCAAATATGTTGATGAACCTCCAAACTTGACGATAACTATTCACTTTGTAAAGAATGGCCACTCGTCTACTTTCCCCAGGTGTGTACGTGTATCGGCACGGTGATTGACTGTTCCAATAGAAACCTGGCAGACCTTCCTGCTCGTGTGGACCCAGGATCATCGTTTTCTTCACTGCTTCTCAGTGTAAGTGACTGTTCTAGACCTGCCGGTTTGTACTTGTGTTGTGCCCCACATGAACAACAATCGTTGCCAGAAGCAACAATAACAGCAACATTATACAACAAATATTGCATGATAAAGATGATACTTGCTAATATAAACATGATTGATAATAATCTTGTATTGAATTTCACAATGTCGGCGGATTATATGGAAAATACAAAGTATCTATCTATCTATCTATCTATTGACCTTTCGAGCCGTAACCGGCCCATAGGGCGTAGACCAAGATACACCTTCTCCTATATGAATTTTTGTTCTAGCAGTTTTCTTTTAAAGATATTTTATCAAATCTCGCCATCTGTCTCTGTTCTGTGCAAGCAGTTCTATCTCATTGAGGGAGCCGATTCCTGCTGCTCTTGCCTCTCTCATCAATGTTCTTCTCAGTGTCTCCCTGGGTCTTCCTCTTTTCTTTTACCTGTTGTTTCCCATATGAGGGCTTGCTTTGCTATTCGATTATTATCTCTTCTCATCACATGTCCAACGTATGACCATCGTCTTTTCTTTATTACTGAAGATATTAGTGGTTGATTGGCGATTTCTCTAATTTCCTCGTTTGTTTTGAATTCGTTCCATTCTATACCAAGTATTTTCCTTAGACATTTATTTTCGAATGCGTTCAACTTTGTTTCTATATCTCTTGTTGTTTTCCAGCTTTCACACGCATACGTAAGGGTTGATAGTACATTTGATTTGAATAGCCTAAGTTTTGTGTTTGTGCTAATGAGTTTTGATTTCCACAACTTTTCAAGGCTTCTGAAAGACATTGCTGCTTTAGCCAGTCTGATTCTAATTTCTTTGCTCGTATCCCCTTCTCGATCAATGTGACTTCCAAGATAGACAGTATAAAGAGTTCTGCTGTCTCCTGTAATTGCAGCTGTCTCTGCTTTCTCTGCCAAGTTGTCTATATAAGCTCTTGTATCTCTTCTTGCCGAACTTTTCACTTTGTTGTCTAATTCTTTGTATGTTGCTTTTGCCAGAACCTTTCCAAGATCTGTCTTTACATTAGTCATGGCTCTCTTCGCTTCTCTTCTTTCTTTGATGTATTTCCATGTGGTGTCTGAGATCCAAGCTCGTTTTTCCATTTTCTTCAGTCCAGCACTTGCTTCTGCTGCTGTCATTAGTATTTTGCTCTGTGAGTCCCACATTTCATTGATATCTAAGTCTATTTCACCAAGTGCTGAATAACAATTACTTAGCTCTATGTTAAACTTTTCCTTTATTGCTTCATCTTTCAGTTTATGACTATCAATTTTATGTGTAATAAATGTGTAACAAAGTATATTAAGAGAAAATTAAAAGCTTTCGAAAATGAATGCTTAAGTAGAATATTTCGTGTACAATAGAATAAATTGAAGACTAATATAGAGATAAGAGGCAGCCACGATAGCTCAGTGGTTAGTGGACTGGACTACAAATGACAAGAGGTAGAGTTCAATCCCAACTGACGGCTTCCGGTTCACCCAGTCTTTAATGGGTACCTGATTTTTTTTCTGGGAAAGTAAAGCGACACGGGCGTAATACCGACCACATTACTCCAAAAATCATGTGCCGAAGGTCTGTAAAATTTATGGTCACTAACACCATATTCCCTATACGCCACTTGGCGTGACGGGGCACTTTGCTTTACTTTTACTTTATTTATAGAGACAAGAGAAATGGTCATGCAGCAACGATCTCATCTACAGTGGAATGAATTCAAGACTAATAATAAGATTAAAGAAATGATCATGCAACCAACGATCCCATCTACAGTTAGAAAGAGAAGATGGACAAATGTCGGACATGTGCTGAGAAGAGACAAGAGTATTCCAAAACAAATGATAAAGAACACTGATAAGCGACGCAAAGTTGGCAGGCATAGACTCAATAGCATCGAACATTTTGCTCAGAATAAGAGATGGATGTCCTAAAGCACTACGATCCTTATACGACAATTATCTGCACGGGAGTTATCAAAGTGAAGTGCATTGTACAGAGAGATAAACATCATTGATGAATCGTGTTGTTAGCATGAGGTTTTCATAAGTCCTATAATATTTATTTCCTTTTATTTACTTATGGTAATGACCCCTTAATATAGTGAATATGTTGATAATAAATGCCGAAGATCTTAATACAATTATAGATGGCTATGTCGCGACCGACCGGTCCTGCTCGCAAAACTGAAAATGCCACGCTAGTGGAGGTTTCTGGGGTTGTCTTCTATCCTGTCAGGCCTATCTAAAGTAGGTTATGATCTAGAACACTGCGTGAGAATGATGACGTCACAGCTCATAACTCTAAACCTGAAGTCCAACGACTTTCACAATCAGCATCATCATCATCATCGTCATCATTATCATTATCAATGGACATGTCTACTGGCGTAGGTGATCATATCTCTCCACAACTTTCGATCTCGACAGTTATTTATCATTTCTGTTGTTGATCTTCTGCCAAGCCATTCTCTTAAGTTGTCTGGTATCTTTTCTCTTTGCTTCCCTCGATCTCTTCGTCCCTCAAATGTCCCCCCAAAAATGATGATTGTTTCTTCCTAATATTGAAAATTAGCTCTCCATTTGCTTTGACCTTTTTCAAAATGTTTTCATTACTCTTGCAAGCTGTCCATGGTATTCTCAACATTATTCTGTAAAACAACAATTCTACATCCTCCTGTAATTTTCTTGTCTGTTTCTAATTGTCCATTTTTCACATCCATATCTTAAGACTGGTTCTACATAATTGTTCAGAACACTTTTTTTTCTTGTTTCCATTTTTAAAAATGGACTGCATAGTATCTTTCTAATATTTTGGAAAGCTGCTTTTGCTTGAGCCAGTCTGCATCTCACCTCTGTTGAACATCAACCATCTGAAGTTAAAATTGTTTCCCAGATATTTAAATTTATTTACCTGTTTAATGTACATGTTTAGTGTTGTACCACCATTAACGAACATTGACCTCTGACCTATGCCCTGTATACCGTGTTCCAGGGCAACAAAATTGCCACCATCAAAGGCACCAATGTCTTGCCGCTTGGACTGGACCTCCTGGATCTGAGCGATAATCCTCTCACCGACATAGCCAGCGAGTCCCTGTTTGGTGTCTCCCAGACGCTCAGGTCGATCAAGTAAGTACCACGTTATGTTTCAATTGTGTGAGTCGGAAGGTAACCAACATTGAAACAGATTTCTATGGGGAAAAAATGTGAAGGAATGATGAAAGTAAAATATTGATAGAAGAAGATAAGCAGGAAAATGTGTAGGGGTAAAGCGTGTTATAAGTATGGAATAAAATAAACTATAGAAATAGGAGCTGTAGTAGAGCAATGTCTAGTGTATGTTAACAATGGGAGTCGAGGTAGAGCAGCAATGAGTTCATGCTAATTGATGATTCTTCTTTACCCACTGTTTGTTGTTGTGTAACGGACCAATAGCATGTGTCACGTGGTATCATAAGAAAACAGCAAAGTTTATCGCGTGGTTCGTTTCCATCCTTTACAGAGTGCCTCAAGTCTGGCTCACATTAATATTTATTTCAACTTCCCTCCGTCACTTTATCTTAGCTCTTTCTCCTGTTTGCTTTCTCCCACCCTCTACTACCGTGAGTCTATTCTATAGCAATGTTTTCTCAGTGCTTGTGGATGTTTTATAGCGCGTGACTCATCTAGCTCCAACTTCTACCTAGTACCACAGTATTGAGTGCATCGCCTCTTGATTTGTTCTCTTCGATAGCTTTTCGTTGCTCATTTTATTTAGCGTATAAATTCTGTTAACTTTTCTTATACGCCTTGTATGAAGCTGATGTCTGTCTGAACTCTTCCTTTTATGTTGTTCTTGACAGTTAGATTCATAAACAAATAATGAAAATAGGCAGAGCTCAAATATTCGTTCGCTAAACGTGGTCACCGGGGAATCATTTCAGGGGGTGAGCTATGTTCACAACACTCGGGATAAAATCACAAATAATCAACAACAGATAAACAAAAAATGAACAATAGATGGTCCGAAGGAGAATCGAACCCGTACTCCTCAGCACAGCGCCTTACCACGAGAACCAAACGCTAGAGCACACGGCCAACTCTGCTACCTGCGTGGCTCTGGCCAAGGTCAGGGAAGTCAAGAATAAGAGCTACTGTCACCTGTCACGTCTGTGTGGCTACCAGAAGCCTTACCACAGTCAGGGAAGTAAAGAATAGAGCTACTGTCACCTGTCACGTCTGTGTGGCTACCAGAAACCTTACCACAGTCAGGGAAGTAAAGAATAGAGCTACTTACTATCATCTGCCACGTCTATGTAGCTACCAGAAACCTTACCACGGTCAGGGAAGTAAAGAATAGAGCTACTTACTATCATCTGCCACGTCTATGTAGCTACCAGAAACCTTACCACGGTCAGGGAAGTAAAGAATAGAGCTACTTACTATCATCTGCCACGTCTGTGTGAGTACCAGAAGCCTTACCACGGTCAGGGAAGTAAAGAATAGAGCTACTGTCACCTGTCACGTCTGTGTGGCTACCAGAAACCTTACCAAGGTCAGGGAAGTAAAGAATAGAGCTACTGTCACCTGCCACGTCTGTGTAGCTACCAGAAACATTACCACGGTCAGGGAAGTAAAGAACAGAGCTACTGTCACCTGCCACGTCTGTTTCGTCAGAGGCGACTGAAGAGGTGGGGGATACCCTAAAGCCTGTCAGCTGTAACAAGATTCGTTCGGTTACAAAAACACAAACAAGGAAATCACGTCTCAATTATTGAGAAAGGGAGGGAACTCTGGGGAAACAGAGTAAGAAGTTATGTTTCAAAGCCAGAAAACCGCAGTAGGGCCGGTACCTTAAACCAGCATAACATGACAGGCACTGTTATAGAATGGCAAAACATTGGCTTTATAAACTTTACCATATGCTTCATATATATGAACAGCTAAGAGGAGTAATGAAAACGTTCTGAAAGAGGCCAAAAGCAAAAAGAGAGCTAATTTCCGGTATAAGGAAGAAACAATCATCATTGTTTGGCCATGTAATGAGAAGAGAACAACTGGAATTGTATAGCTACAATAACATTACTGTACGGTAAAGCTACAATAACATTACTGTAGTGTATAGCTACAATAACATTACTGTACGGTAAAGCTACAATAACATTACTGTACGGTAAAGCTACAATAACATTACTGTAGTGTAAAGCTACAATAACATTACTGTAGTGTAAAGCTACAATAACTTTACTGTAGTATAAAGCTACAATAACATTACTGTTATGTAAAGCTACAATAACATTACTGTACGGCAAAGCTACAATAACATTACTGTTGTGTAAAGCTACAATAACATTACTGTAGTGTAAAGCTACAATAAAATTACTGTACGGTAAAACTACAATCAAATTACTGTACGGTAAAGCTACAATAACATTACTGTAGTGTAAAGCTGCAATAACATTACTGTAGTGTAAAGCTACAATAACATTACTGTACGGTAAAGCTACAATAACATTACTGTAGTGTAAAGCTACAATAACATTACTGTTCGGTAAAGCTACAATAACATTACTGTACGGTAAAGCTACAATAACATTACTGCTGTGTAAATATATAATATCTTATCTGCAGGTTCCGCAACTCAGCCTTTACTGTGCTGCCTCCTGCCTTGGAGCTCCTGGATGCCCTTGAAATATTAGACATTGAGGGTGATACCATGACGTATCCGGAGGCAACTGTAGCCAAACTAGCGGTGACTGTTCAGTCTCTGAGACTGGCCAACTCGGGCCTTACCACCTGGCCAACCTGGCTGTCCAGATTCCTGTTTCTGAGAAGATTGTACCTGGAAGGCAACAGACTTGGCAATCCGCCTGCCGGTTATTTTGATACCTGGCGCCAGTCTTTGACCCATCTTTCCTTGTCAAACATTGGCGCTAGCACTTTCAGCGCAACCTCAGTTCTTACCAGGCTACAGTGGCTGGATGTTAGCAAGAATTCAGTTACAGACTCAATGCAGTTCTCATATGATCTCATTCCTTTCGGCAATACCTTGCAGTATTTAGACGCTAGCACTAATGGTCTACCCATAGAGCCTAGACTGGCTGAGTTGCGAGTTCTGAATGAAGTCCATCTAAGCAATAACAGAATTGCTAGTGTCAACACCGGGGCGTTTGCAACGTCCATCGTCACAATTTACCTGGACAATAATCTGCTAACCTCAATCCCCGGTTTCTTGAAAGATCTGCCCCAGGTTCAGTTTTTGAACTTGCAGAAAAATAATATCACTAACGTTGGATACAACGAATTCCCAGCTAACTCAAGACTTACCACACTCTATCTGGGAGAGAACCCCATTTCCAGGATCGATGAGCACGGTTTAGACAACTTCAGAGACTACTTGCTCTACCTGAACTTACAGAACACCAGACTGACTCGTGTACCGCTGGCTCTGACGTCCCTAGCCAGGCTTCAAACTCTCTGGTTACCTAACAACCCCCAGCTTGTGTGCACATGTGACGAGAAGGCGCTTACATCTTGGCTTGCAGGTGTACCTTATATCAAAATATCTGGTCAGTGCGGTAATGTGGACATTAAAGATTTCTTTACCCAGATGGCCGGACAATGTCCGTAGAAATGATCTAATTTAAAATAAACAATAATTGTCTAACATGCAAGTTTTGTCCAAGTGTGTTATTATCTATGATTGACCAATAAACGTTTATAGAGCTCTCCTGACTTGGCTCTTCTTCTTCAACAATCAGCTACTGCAATGCATTTAGACCAGAGGTAGGCAACCTACGGCTCGCGAGCCAGAGCCGGCCCGCCAAGCTATATTGACAGGCCCTTGTGCTTGATTTGAAAATGACTATAGACTCCATTCCTTTAGATCAAATAAAAAAAAATAAATAGATAACATTAATCACATAAATACACAAACCCTAACCGGTAAGCTTTCTATTTATAATTCAGTGTTGAATTTTCCTATTTTAATGTATTATTCTTCATTAGGTGATGGTATCTAGCCCTTAGGTTCTTCATAGTTTTCAAATCTGGCCCTCAGAAAATAAAAGGCTTCCCACCCCTGATTTAGACATGCATGGGTCACGAACACAACGGTATGTCTTCACCAACTCCCCAGATTCTATTCTTCTGTTCGTGGAATCAGTTTAATTGAAGTTGAGGTATCCCCATATCCGCTCCACCGCCCATTTCTCGAAGCGTATGCAGACTGACTGTTCCTGTAAGGTGTTGATTATAGAAACATCTGCTTTTCCCACTAAGCGCTCCGGATCGACCAGATCCCTTTTCCACCTTTAGATTCCTCAATCTCTTAATGTCGTTGTCTCACACATTCTTCTCCTCTTCTATTAAGAACAAACTTGGCGATGTCCTCTTTGTTGACGTCAGCGAGCTTGCCGGTTCCCCATAGTTGGTCATGCAATGCCGAATTGTTTCTTTGGGCCATCGCTGTGTTCTTAGACTGCTGCTGTCATGTAGGATTTGTCCTAACATCATCAAGCGCTATAGAGATATCTGCAAATCATCTCTGAAAGACTTCTCCATCTGTGAAAACGACTGGCAACATCTGGCAAGTGATCGCACATCATGGAGAGCACGTATAAGGAACGGTATAACAACACTTGAGACTGTGCTAAGACAGGACTTAGAAGAGAAGAGACTCATGAAAAAGGATGGTAAACCCTGTGGACCAGCGAGCCTGACCTGTTCATTATGTGACCGCGTGTGTTTGTCAAACATTGGTAGAATTAGCCACGAGAGAAGCTGTTCGGCAAAAACAATACCTCAAAAAAATACGCAATAGCCTCCACTAGACCGTCTGACAAGACGAAAAGGGCCATATATATCAAGCGCTATACATTTAAAAAAATATGACGATCATCATTTTCAGAAGGACGTGAACTTCCGGTTAATATGGTGGATAAGCGGCAGGAACCATTGATGGCAATGTATTAAAGTGTTCTTTATTGCAGTTTCCTCATATTCCAAGTCCGGCTTGTTGCAGGAGCTACTGAGTTAGGTGCTCTGTGTGTTTCATCCATTTTGATCATGTTTCGATATTTCAATTGTTTATGATGAATGATATGGTATGACAGGGAACAGTTGACTGTGTTCACTTTCTGTGCGGTTTCGCCGTATGTCTTTTGGCGTATGCTGAGACTGCTATGATGGGGACTACATCTACCTTTCTTTGTTTGGGAGATGAGTTAGTAATTCGGATGATTCCACTGACACGGGAGGTTGAGCAATTATGGATTTTAATTCGTTCGCGGTGATACCGGGGCCTTCCATAACCAAAGAACTAGTACTGTTAAAACCTGACCGAAAGATTAGTCTATGATACTAGAAATATTGAAACCTTACAGCAGAGATTAGCCTATGATACAAGAAATGGTGAAACCTTGCAGTAGCGACTAGCCTTTGATACTATGAATGTTGAAACCTGAGAGAGTATCCTAGGATATCGGACCGTTGAAACCTGACAGAAGAGTTTGTTAATGTGTTACTGGTACATATGTACACCTCTAGACGTTAATGTGTTACTGGTACATATGTACACCTCTAGACGTTAACGTGTTACTGGTACAAATGTACACCTCTAGACGTTAACGTGTTACTGGTACATATGTACACCTCTAGACGATAATAAGTTTGAAGGAAGCGTTGGTCAGCTCAAAGCTGGTGACATCTCCATGCAGCGTACACATCTTGGCGAAACCATAAACTCCACCAGTAGAGAAGATTAGTTAAACGGATGGGTCATAGGAAAAACCGAGAGAGCGGGCTTTTTAAAATTGGCCAAACTCCCATGACAACATAAACAACCTAATCAGAAGAGACCAAACCACCTTCTTAAGATTGAGAACTGGTCATGTACAACTGAACAACCACATCAATAGAATACAATGATGGTCATGTACCACTGAACAACCACATCAATAGAATACAATGATGGTCATGTACCACTGAACAACCACATCAATAGAATACAATGATGGTCATATACCACTGAACAACCACATCAATAGCTTATAGTATACAACGATGGTCATGTACCACTGAACAACCACATCAATAGAATACAACGACAGTCATGTACCACTGAACAACCACATCAATAGAATACAACGACGGCCATGTACCACTGAACAACCACATCAACAGAATACAACGACGGTCATGTAGCACTGAACAACCATATCAATAGAATACAACGAAACCAAACTCAAGCATATCCACTCTGTGAACACCCACATGAAACAGTAGAACATCGCCTGTTTGACTGTCCAAAGCTCACTGACATCAGAGCACCTCTACTTCCTCAAAGACCTGATAAATGGAACATCTTGTACGGAACTACAAGAGAACTCAGAAATACCTGCAGATATCATTGCATGGCATTGGGTCGAAGGACGTCAGCTCGCAGGCTTCTGAACCACAACTACAGCAAAAACAGCAGTGAGCTGGTCACACTAAAACAGCCAAAGCTGTGTTCTTCCATCGTGGTCCAATGTTAGGAGAAACGCTCACTTGTGAAAACCGATTGTCTCGGTCACAAAGCAATCAGTTCTACACATAATCACTAATTTTGTGCTAAATTAAACTTTCACTCGCCTGTAGGATCACTTCACTTCTTATTACTGGTCACCTGTTAAGTGTGAGTGGATACGTTGTGCCACTAGTTTATAGCAAAATCCACAACATCAGTCTCCACAAATGACAGACTTTACCTAACAATTTTGACATTGCAGCAATCATTCTTGGCTTACTCTTTTCAACTTCTAACTGCAAAGAGTTCTTTAATGGACGCAGAGGACACATGGGACGTCCTGTTTTTCCATCGTTATCCATAAAGGCTATACATTGGATCTCACTACCTAGAGGGTATAATCATTATGCGTCATACCGGTTGGCATAGGTGATCATATCCTTCCACAATTTTCTATCCCCAGTACATCATATCAATTCTGTTGTTGACTATTTTCCAAAAATGAACCAATGTAATGTTGTGATGAACCAATGTAATGTTGTAATTCTGTTGTTGACTGTTTTCCATGCTTTGACACCACACTATCTAGTTTCCCTGTATTTTGCCAGGTGTAACCAAGTATTCTCCCGTGTGTTACCGGGGCCTCATTATGAGGAAAGTAAAGAATAGTGACACTGTGACCTTCCAGGCATGTCGTAAGAGGCGACTAAGGAGGTTGATCGATGGCTTGACAAGCTGTCATTGTAAAAAGTATTTTTATGGAAACAGCCATAGATTTTAGAAGCAGTGATCTCAGCAATATGTGCCATTTTGTCACGCAAGGTTTGTTTTTGAGATTGTGATTCTGCACTATGTGCCATCTTCGACTCGAAAGGACAATAGATAGATAGAACTAAGTATTCCAACTTTCCTCTTCTCATGATGTGCCCCAAATATGTTGATTGTTTCTTTCTCTATTCCTGAGGAATTCACATTTTTGTGTTGGCCTCTTTGAGAATGTCCTCATTGGTCTTTTTAGCTGTCCAGGGAACTTCCAACAATCTTCTGAGAAATCCCAACTCTGTGGCTTCTAATAGCCTTTTCATTTGTCTGTCAACTGTCCATGATTTACTTCCATAGGTCAGAACTGACTCTATATAGCACCAATAAACTTGGGAGTGAATGTTTAGCCATGAAGAAATAAATTTGAAGTGAAAAATGTCCGATACCTGTGACAAGATTCGAAGAAACCCAGAATATTACCTGTCCAGAGGTCAATGTCATACATTCAGAACAGCAAGCCCACTTATAGGACCATCAATGTGCGTGTGTTTGATGGATAGACGATATAACACAACTTCTGCAGTGGTAAGGGTTAACAACTACCAGTGTAACACACTTAACAAAGAATAGATAACTATGACTCTTGATTGCCCATAATCTAAAACACAATGTACATTCAAGAGAATGACAATGGTTAATTTCACACAAAAATACAGACAGTTGGAATCAAATGTCCCCAAAGATTGGGTTAATTTACTGTCACATTTCAATCATTTTGTTACAACCAAGCACAAGCTTTTGACATGAACAATCATACAGTGTCTTGAAAACTGTTTTTACCTTTCCCTGTTATGAAGCAGTGTAATGTTATGAACCAGTGTAATGTTATGAAGCAGTGTAATGTTATGAACCAGTGTAATGTTATGAAGCAGTGTAATGTTGTAATGAACCAATGTAATGTTGTGACATAACTGTATGCAAAGAAACATCAACAGTTGATAGGCACATCAAATTACATTCACAAAAATGTACTTTATTTCTTAGATTTTCTGGTTTCTCAAATTGTGCAGGGAGGAATGACAATGGACTACACAATTCAGAACATGGCAAAACATCTGTAAATAGGTACTGATTTTTAAAATATTTACAATTATGCCTACTGGGTAACAGCCCACATGTGGAGATCAAAGAAGGAGAGTAACCCGGTAACAAGAGATTCTATCTGAGGTCAGATGTTTTGGGCCGAAAGCAAAAATATTGCAACAACACACATTATCAACAACCATTTAACTATCTTTAAAAACATCTACAGCACATTCACATTTTTAGGGTCTGCCTTTTGGACATATCAGGCTGGAGAGTAAAGGCCTCTTTTGATGGCTCAAGTGATGCTACTATCATGATTCAAACCTGTGTTCTCTTGGTTCAGAGCCTGACATGTTGTCGACTCAGCCATCCAACTTTAAAGTTTAACAAACTTTTATAGGTGGACACTAATATGGGTTGTTGTTGGGAAATGTGACAAAATAAATAGAGAGAGAGAGAGGTAGAGAAAGAATCAGAGAGTGAGAGAAACAAAAGATGAGGAATAGATAGGTCTATTGATGTGGTTGTTCAGTGGTACATGACCATCGTTGTATTCTATTGATGTGGTTGTTCAGTGGTACATGACCATCGTTGTATTCATATTGATGTGGTTGTTCAGTGGTACATGACCATCGTTGTATTCTATTGGTGTGGTTGTTCAGTGGTACATGACCCATCATTGTATTCTATTAATGTGGTTGTTCAGTGGTACATGACCATCGTTTTATTCTATTGATGTGGTTGTTCAGTGGTACATGACCCATCATTGTATTCTATTAATGTGGTTGTTCAGTGGTATATGAACGTCGTAGTATTCTACTGGTGTGGTTGTTCAGTGGTACATGACCATCGTTGTATTCTATTGATGTGGTTGTTCAGTGGTATATGACCGTCGTTGTATTCTATTGATGTGGTTGTTCAGTGGTACATGACTGTCATTGTATTTGAGAGAGAGAGAGAGAGAGAGAGAGAGAACTAGTGCAAGAGGGACACAGAGAGAGAGGGATGCAGAAATAAAAAGAGAAGCAGAAAGCGAGAGTAAAAGAGAGAGAGAAAGAAAGACAGAGTAGCAAAGAGAGGCACATATAGAAACAGAGAGAGAAATAGAGACACTGAGCAACACAACACAATTTACATCCTTGTAAAGGCTGACCTCAACACAACACAATTTACATCCTTGTAAAAGCTGACCTCAACACAACACAATTTACATCCTTGTAAAAGCTGACCTCAACACAACACAATTTACATCCTTGTAAAGGCTGACCTCAACACAACACAATTTACATCCTTGTAAAGGCTGACCTCAACACAACACAATTTACATCCTTGTAAAGGCTGACCTCAACACAACACAATTTCATCCTTGTAAAGGCTGACAAGACAAATCTTTGAGCATAAATGCAATAACAATCAAAGTGAAGTACCTTTGGTTCTTCCATTCTCACTCAATATTCATTATTGCTTGGCAGCATGGCCAAACTCATAGGTGACCAATTGCTTGCTCCCATTGACTGGGAAAGAATCTCTATAAGTCAAGACTAAGTGAACACAGTAATGAAGTATTAGGCTGGAGAGGGGGAGAAACTTTCCTTGTTTAGTACAGCCATGGTTACAAATGACAAAGCCATGGTTACAAATGACAAAGCCATGGTTACAAATGACAAAGCCATGGTTACAAATGACAAAGCCATGGTTACAAATGGCAAAGCCATGGTTACAAATGACAAAGCCATGGTTACAAATGACAAAGCCATGGTTACAAATGACAAAGCCATGGTTACAAATGACAAAGCCATGGTTACAAATGACAAAGCCATGGTTACAAATGACAAAGCCATGGTTACAAATGACAAAGCCATGGTTACAAATGACAAAGCCATGGTTACAAATGACAAAGCCATGGTTACAATGACAAAGCCATGGTTACCAATGACAAAGCCATGGTTACCAATGACAAAGCCATGGTTACCAATGACAAAGCCATGGTTACAAATGACAAAGCCATGGTTACAAATGACAAAGCCATGGTTACAAATGACAAAGCCATGGTTACAAATGACAAAGCCATGGTTACAAATGACAAAGCCATGGTTACAAATGACAAAGCCATGGTTACCAATGACAAAGCCATGGTTACCAATGACAAAGCCATGGTTACAAATGACAAAGCCATGGTTACAAATGACAAAGCCATGGTTACAAATGACAAAGCCATGGTTACAAATGACAAAGCCATGGTTACAAATGACAAAGCCATGGTTACAAATGACAAAGCCATGGTTACAAATGACAAAGCCATGGTTACAAATGACAAAGCTCAAATAACAATGAGTAGTGAAGGTAAAAGTAAAGTACGAGATTTAAATGGGCATCTTTGTACGCAAGTTTTCACCAATATGTGCACAGCTGTCTATCAGAAGTCTCTGAACACTTCTGGAAAGTGTTGCTTCAAGCATCGAAACTCACAATGCGAGGCAGCATTCCTCACCTTCCAAGAGTACCACTCTGGTACCAATTTGTACCAGCGGCTGGGTCGACCGTGAGGGTATTTTTTATTTCTAACTACGAGTTTAATTCACACTACTTCCAGCGGGAATTAAACACGAGTTGTCCGAACATCGGTAGCCCAGTCGGGTGGTTTTTCCAACTAGGTTAATGAGGCCTCCAAATATTGAGGCCTTGATAGAACCAGTGTCAGGACGTGTGATGCAACAATATTTAACCTCAAACATGTCAACAAAATAAACATCAAAGAACCGTGGACAATTAAATAAGATGCATCTCTGGATACAATTTAGAAAAAAAAAATAACTATCTTTACTCCATTATCCATTTTTTGGCTCTGTTCTATATGGCCAGACAATGCAGACTGTGCTGAGCAGTCGCCATGGGGGAGGGGGGGGGAGAGAGAGAGAGAGAGAGAGAGAGAGAGAGAGAGTGAGTCTGAGTGTCTATGTCGTCAACACTACCATGATTCAAACCTGCATTCTCCTGGTTGGAGCCCAAGTACGAACAAGAAGACCCAAACATATTAGAAACAAAAACAAGCCATTTTAAACTTTTTAAAAGAACAAAATTACTTACGCAAAAAACATACTAGATATTTAATATTAATTTTTAAAAACATATTAAGCATGAAAACCACATATTAAATTGTTACAAAAGTATACTAATTATGAACAAAACCATAATCACTGGGCTGTGCTACCAAACTTTTAGTTCTGTCTCTTGTTTATTGTGGTACACAGATGATCAACGAACATTATTCCTCGGTAAAATATACCTCCTAAATGTTTTTCAAATACACCTTCTGCAAGCACTTCAAACACAATTTAATTATATTAATTTGACAATTTTATTTTACTCTTTTAAATATTCTCTTTTATAACATTTAAAATAAACTAGTAATAATTTATAAAGGCATTTTGAGAGCGAGCGCAGCTGATCTGTAATTTTGGGTGCATGCACACAGGTAACCCGACCTAGATATCTAGTTTACCTTATTAATGCTTTAAAAAAAATTATGCGGGAGTGAAACACCATTTAAAATTTGAATGAATTGTGACCTACATAGTTGTTACAACTGTTATTCTTTTTTAATTCTCGTCGCCACATAATTCTCACATCATCATATTTAGATATGTAGGTCACTGACTTTTTACAGGCAACTCTCACGATCGATGGTGACTTGTTTCAAACTTTTTTCCTTAACCCAAATGAACATTGTCAGTGGTCAAACTTCACACAACGATAAACAGAAGATTAAGTTATTATTATTATGAGTTTTTTCTTGTTAGAAAAGCAAAAACATGCAAAAGTAACAGGGAATTTTGATGGTTTTTTTAAAATGACATTTTGGGAAGCAACATGTCCTGTAATAATCTGCGTCGCAAAGTGCTAGCAGAGTTATCCACAAAGGCAGAACTAAAGCAGTCATCATTATATAGAAAACAAGGCCCCATACAATACATACTCAAAATCTATACAAGATATGAAACCCCCATTTGGATACTAATCAAGAAAACAATGAGGTATTAGATCAACAGAATCTCACAAAAGAAAATAATATTAACTAGAAATAAATTCACAACCAACACATAATGATTACCACAGTGAACCCTTTAGTTCTGGCGAGAAATGAAGAGAAAAAAAAATAGAAAAAAAAACGTTATGGTTAAAGCTTCACGTAATGAGTGGACCACACAAATTGGAACATTTCGGCTCAATAAATGGTTAAAGCTTCACGTAATGAGTGGACCACACAAATTGGAACATTTCGGCTCAATAAATGGTTAAAGCTTCACGTAATGAGTGGACCACACAAATTGGAACATTTCGGCTCAATAAATGGTTACAGCTTTATTTTTTTCTATATTTTTTCATTTCTCTTTACAATCAGCTTTATTGCGGCTTCACATTTGTATTAATTTCTTTGCCTTGACCTCACTTCAGTTTCGGCCAGCATCATAATATTGCATTAAGTGAAAGGTCATTTTGAATATTACTTTCTACTTCCAGATCCAGAATCTAGGCTTTGCAATTACTCCACAAAAAGTAAGTAGCATATCCTTTACATAATGTTGCTATTACCTCAGCATTTTTTGGCTGTGTGATTGTCTAGACATTAAACATTGGTGGTTTGCCATTGCCTTCTGAGGGCAGGTGGGGTCCTGAGGATGCTAATCCCACGAGTTGCGATTTCTTTAAAAAAAAAAAAGCTATGTTCAGAGTGCAATGATGATGACCCGCAAATAACACTCAATAACTGAAAAATGAGCTCAGCAGGACTCATTCCCCCGACTTTGAGGTTGTGAAACTGAGTTTACTACATCTAAGCCACAGATGCCTACAATTACTCCATCAGGAGAAAGTAATGGATATATGTAAATTAACTCACACTGGAGAAAGTCAATTAAGCTTATTAAAATACCACACAAGGATAAAGTATGTGACATTTAACATACTGCAAGAAAGTAAGTATAATTTTTTACCTTTCTATCTCTTAACCCTGAGTTAATGGTGTAACATCGACAAATAAGACAGTTTGATAGCATCCCATTCTGTGGCTGCACACTAATAAAACAAAGGCCTGTTCTTTCTTTGACATTGTCTTCCCATCTCTACATCAAACTTTCCCACTTTCTGCATACATCCCTTACTCCCTGCAAAATGGTTTTTGTCAGGTCAAAAGGCAGGATATATGACATTACTTGAGTCACAACTAAAAATAGCAAAATGTTATACCTTCTCAACTTTCATGTATGGTGCATAAACATGGACATTAGATATTAAAACAGATCTGAAAATTGAAGCTTTTGAAATGTAGCTTTATAGAAGCATAATAAGAACTGGATGGAAAGAAAAGAAAACAAATGATGGTCTTAAAACTGTGAAAAGAGAACTACTAAACACAATTCAAACAAGACAAATGATATTTTTGGGGCATGTTAAAAGACACAGTAGCCTACTAAAAGTAATCTTGGAAGGGTAAATACAAGCTAGCAGAGGCAGACCAAGACAACAAAGAAGGTAACATCAAAAGATGGACAAGGCAGCCTATGACAATCTGCACCATCAAAGCAAGAGACAGAATGGAATAGCACTGCATGGCAGCCAACTTTCGATGCGGAGACGGCACTCAATAGTGATGACCTGAGTCAGCATTTCACCATGTAGGGTCAAGGCTGTCCCACAGCTTGATTCTATTTCGAACATTCATATTTATATTGACATATCCAGGTATGAGAATCACAAGATTTAAATGGCATCAAATTTCTTTACACCTGATTCTTCTCTGTGGTTCTATTATTACGGCCCACAGAGGGCAGGGTGGTCTAAAAGTCAGACATCAGCCTATAAACAGGAAGGTGGGAGCAAAGGAGCGCCTCACAGCAGCAGAGTTGGAAGTTGTCAGCAACCCACAGCGGATGGCTTGCACCAGGATCTGTGAACCAGAACCATCCAGACCCTGCTCAATCTCTCTTCGGTGCCTCTAGTAACAGACTAACATGTCTGGTCTGGCCAAGAGAGCAGGGGTCGAAGAGAGAAGACAACCAGGTACTCAAAAATTCTGCACATTCACGACAGCCACACTCAGGTTACTATTTCCTTTTCATTTTGACCTTGGTCTGACACACAGGGAAGACATTTTTATTTTCTTAAACATATTTTGATTATTTTTGTTTTGGATGTTTCGTTATTAGTTTTACTTACATATCCGTGTGTGTATTTATTTTGTTTGTTCCTGCTGAAGGCCTATTGGGCTGAAACGTAGTTTAATCTGGGTCGTCCACTAATCACGTAAAGCTTCTAACATATCAATTTTTTCTATTTTTTAATTTTTACTCGAAAATGTCGTGCTGAAATCGGATATGTTGGACTGAAAGGAACAAACATCAGTTATACTGCAAAGCACAACTCAAGACATGCCAACTTATTCTTTTAAGGGTGGATGATGAAGAGGTATAGTCCTTTAGTCATCGGGCGAATGCAAGCAAGCAAGACAAGAAGGTCGTGGGTTTCAATCTTACCATGGGTTGTGAGAATTGTTCACCTCAAATATGTGATTTCTTTGTGTCTTTACCATACCTTGGTCTCTCAGTAGTGAGATCTGATGTCTAACCCTCTTGGATAACTGTGAAAAACAGGAGGTCCTGTGTGCTCTCATGCCTGTTAAAGAACCTTTGACAGGTCCCGTGTTTGCTCTCATGCCTGTTAGAGAACTCTTGACAGGCCCTGTGTGTGCACTTATGCCTGTTAAAGAACCCTTGATTAGTTCAAAGTCAAAAGGAGTGGGCCAAAATGGCTGGTGACTGTGCAAAATTGTTGAGCAAATTCTACCCATGGCAAAGAAGGATATGTCAGATCAAAAGAGGGAGATATTGCAGCTATTTTGGAAACTAGCGACATAGCGCATCTATGCATATTTAACTGGTGAACGTTAAACAGAAAAAAAACCAAGAAAATAGAGCTCATGTCTTGCAAGCACTTAAAAAACTGCCATGATGGTGGTACACATTAATGTCAATTAATGATATTAGATAATAATAAACTGCCCATCAGCAATAGACCATCAATTCTAGCTTCATGATATCAGTTGTTTAAGTTCACAGGATCAATCACAACCTAAATATATTGCAATGCTTTCCTACTGTATGTGTTTATGTTCCAATAACATGTGAGCTAGAAACACACTGAAGGTGTGGCAGTTCTTTCCCTCTAATAATGTGCTCAGATTTCCTAATATCTCCACAAACAAACAACTCAATGACAGACTAAGTGATAAGCTGTTTCACTATGGCCATCTGTAGCCCACACAATGACAAATTCAATTTATTCAGTGATAAATTGTTTCACCACAGTATTGTCACTAAGATGTTTCAGCACTGTTTCATCACTAAGATGTTTCACCACTGTATCATCACTAAGTTGTTTCAAAACTTTATCATCACTAAGATGTCTCAGCACTGTTTCATCACTAAGATGTCTCACCACTGTATCATCACTAAGATGTTTTACCACTGTTTTGTCACTAAGATGTTTCATCACTATCGTCACTAAGATGTTTCACGGTGGTATCTTCACCATCCCCCCTCCAATACCTCCACTCTTTACACACACACAAAAATAAATTATAAATTCAGAAAATACAAGAATGGAATTAAGGTAAAATAAGCTTGATCTAATAAGATTTCATAAAATATTGTTTTAATTACGTATGAATATGGTAAATAAGAATACTGAACAACAACATAACATGTGAACTCAATAATTGAATGAGACGAAGCCTGGGTCCAAGCATTCACATTTATTTGAAACAGGAACCACAGTAAGTTCATATGTACTACTACTACAAACAGAAGAGGGAGCCTCTGTGGCTGTGTGGTTAGTGTGCTCGCTTCCTGACCAAAAGGGTTCTGGTTTGATCCCCAGAAGTGGCAGATTTTTTTCGGACTAACAAGGCTCATGGGTTCACCTAGCCTCTAAAAATGGGTACCATAGATTTTCCTAGGAAGTAAAGGCGGCCTGACGTGATACTGACCACATTACCCAAAAAATATCCCGTGGTCATAGAAAAATATGCTCACTAACACAATATTCCCCATATGCCTGGTGAGACAGGGGAGGGAACCTTTACTTTTTACTTATAAGCAGAAGTGAGGCCAAGGGGGCCACAAAGCTCATCCAGAAATGGGAGCTGAGAGCAGTTGGGACCTACAGCTGGTGTGTCAGGATCGATGAACCAACTCCCAGTGGTGCTCCTGGAAACAGACTATCTAGTCTTTCCAAACAAGTAGGCATTGAAGAGGGAAGGCAAGCCACTACTCAAAAATGTCGTGCTAAAGTTGGATGTGTTGGGTTGAAAGGTGCAAATATCACATTTCTATTGCAAACTACAACACAACTTATCTACGCCCACTTAACATACTTTGAAGGGCGGAAGATGAAGTGGACTATTCATTACTTTTGTATATAATAGTGAATGCATGAGAGATAGTGGTAGTAGACTCTGTCAGTCATAAGGTACTATGGATTTTGCAATACCCATAAGAGTATTTTTTTTCTTTACTTTCGCTGTGTATTCTCTTTTTCAAAGAATCTGCTTCTTGCTTGAGTTGGAACTTTAGGGTGTTTCCAAAGATTGCGGTCTGCAGATATCTCTTCCCAGGCTGCAGGGTTTATGTTCAGGGTCTTCGCGTCACGTTTACATACGTCTATAAATCACAGTTTTGGGTGCCTTCCAGTTCTTATACCATCTACTAGTTGTCCATAAAAAATATTTTCTCGTATGCAGCCATCTTTCATACAGTGTAAGTGGCCAAGCCAGTGTACCCACTTTATTTGAGCCATGTGTATATGTTCGGGAGGCCTGTGCATGGTTTGTCATTTTGTCCTTCCGGGTGATATCAAGAATACAACGCTGGCTTCGTATAAGGAATGCATTTAGCATTCTCTCTTGTTTTGCATGAGTTGTCCAAAATGAAGTGACGACCACTTTAAAAAATCAATTAACAAAATCCATTTGACTAAAACATCACAAATATAAAAAGTTAGTAAACATTTAAAAACACACCATCATTATATGATTACAGGTAATGTGATGGCAACAAATACAATATCACAATCTAATTATCTTATGTTTGTGATGTTTCATTATTCCAAGCTGAATGTAATACAACAGACACAAAGTATGTTTATTCTTCCTTACAGACACAAAGTTATTCCTGCACTAAAAACAAGCATTTATCAGCCCTTTTCAACTCTCAGATGTAATAAGGTTCATAAAAATCAAATGTCATGTGATGCACAAAGATCAAACATAATACGATATTAAGAAGAAGTTTGCTCAAGGAAAACATTCAATTAATTTGTGTACTTGTGTCTAAAACTTCCATAAACCAAACAGGCATTAGTAACATTGAGAGTTCCTGTGAGTTCACCTGCAACATTAGTGATGTCACTCTACTTCAGAATGGTGAAACCACAGGACAAGTGAAACAATAATCAAACAAATAATAGAATAAGGCAAGTCACCTAGTAGCATACACACAAATGGTAACAGTTGACTGCTATGGATCATCAGTCTTCTTAATCCTTTGAACTCCGGTCGGAGCATTGTGCACTCACGAGAGATCTCTGTGCAATCCTCCATTCTGGAGCAAGCATGGACAAATCTTGCTGGGACCTGTCAGCCTCTTTCATTTCATCGTGTATGGTTCGTCGCTATGTTTCCAATGGTCTGCCTCTTCTTCGTTTGTCAGGTGATGTCCTTGTTAATGCGGATGCCTAGTTTGTTCCATTCATAGAAGATGAGCTAGCTATTTCCAACGTCTTCGTTTTACTTCTTAATTGATGTTAATGCCTGATCTTCTGGCGTCTTTCTTAGTAATATGTTAATCCCAATGGATGTTTAGGATCATCTTAAGACAGTGACCTTTGACCTGGATCAGTGGTAGCTTATTGACATATCTAATGTCTTCTTATAAACAAGGTGGGCAGTGAATGTGCCTGCTTATCTAAATGAGTGCTCTTGACATTTTTAAGGACATGTTTCTATTATATGCACATTGGAGCCGCAATAGCTCAGCGTTTAGAGAACTGGTTAGAGATTTGAACCCCCTACTTTTTTGTCCACAGATGATGTCCTAACTCTCTAGCCCACCCAGCACCCCAAGTAGAAATAAGGTGCTACAAACAAATTGTCTTCCTATATAGATCATGGAACAAAACAAAGAGGTTCATAATCAGGCAGTCCAATTCAAACTCAGGTGGTATGACCAACTAGCTGTTTGGCCAAACAAAAACACTTTGGGGAATGGTAAAGAAAGTAGGAAAGACAAGTCTGTGGTAAGGTGGTATTGTAACAATATCCACATGAGCAATAGCCACATGATGGGGTATGGATGCATGTAAATATTTTACAAAAGAGCACACTATAGGATAGAAAGATGTTTGTTATGAGGGGTCATAAATATTAAATGGCCATAGGTATGGGGCCCCTGAATGAAGCGTGCAAAATGTGGGATATACTGTTTGTAAATGTAGCACAAGCTTATGTAAAATTAACAATTTCACAACATTTTACTTCTGTTATATGTAAGTGATCACAACAGTACTTGCCAATAACAGTATATAAGTACATGAAGCATTTGTATCCAAAATGTAGAACAAAGGAACAAAACAATTCAATGATTCATCTTCTGGCTCCACCGCGACGAGCCGGTCTTCGAACTATTGCTCTAGGTCTGGGTATTGCGGTTGGTGTTTCAGGGTTGAAAGGGTTGGGAGTACTGGGGGTGCCACCTGGAGGGAGTAAGAATGGAAAGATTAATGAGTGTCTTTCTATAATTGTTTGCTTTAGTTTAAAAGTGATATATTAGTTCTGGCCATAAATGTGATGTTAATCAATCAGATGTTTGGAGATAAATCACCAAATAACCCAGGTCAGACAAGGATGTAGGTTTTGTGACTGCCATGCTTTTCATTGTCCTGCAGTGAGTGTTGTCTGTATGGAACCACTGATGTTTTGGTCCCATCCCTCTAGATCACCATCATCTCTGATTTCCATAAATTTCCATACCTGTCATGAAAAGCCTTTATGGTGTTCGATCTATCAAAAATGTCAGTTCTCTTTGCTCAAACTCTCAGTAAGATTTGATTTATATCCAGCTTTCTTATACAGGGAACTTCACAACTGGCCTGATCTGATCCTGTTCTATGGCTTCTAGATTCTCACTATCTTCTCTAATATCCCTTTAGGATTGAAGAAGATACCAGTTTTTGCCCTTCTAGTATCTTCAGTTATTGTTAAATGATGATGTAGCACTTCTCGGATGATGTTAGTCCATCTTACTCTAGGCCTTCCACGTGCTCTTCTTTTTATTTCCTCTTTTAAAATGTCTTGCTGCTTGCATTCACATGATGACTAAAGAAGTACACCCCTTCATCTTCCACCTTAAAAAGGACGTTAAGTGGGCGTGCTTGCGCTGTGATGTAGTTTGCAGTATAACTGTGATATTTGTGCTTTATGGTCCAACACATCCAACTTCAGCGTGACATTTTTGAGTACCGGTTTGTCTTCCCTCTTCGATCCCTACTCACTTGGCCAGATTAGACAGGTTAGTCTGTTACTAGAGGCACCACAGAGAGGTGGAGCAGGGTTTGGATGGTTCTGATTCACTGATCTTGTTGCAAGCCATCAGCTGTGGGTCTCTGACAACTTCCAGCTCTGCGACGTACCTTCACCTCCAAAATATTTGGAATGGTATAGAATCATTTGATGTTCTTTCCAGATGAACAAACCATTTCATTTGTTGTCTCTGTAGTTCAGAATTGATTCAATCTCTCTCTTACAACATTTCTGATTCTATTTCTTGTGGTCACTCCAAGAGACTTTCTCAAAGTGATTTTATCTCTTGTGGTGACCAGTGACCTCTAGGTTCACAGTCTTATTTTGGGTACCACAGATTTTTTCTGAGAAAAGCAGCACTGGTGTTGTGAAGAGCCTGTTATTCTTAAAGATACGGTAGAGATGCTAATGGTAGAAGATATGGACCAAACACACCATGTGTTAGGTGAGACTGGATTTTCTTTCTTTTCTTAAAATAATTCATTGTTTCTATTCAGAAGGCTCTTTTACATCCAATTCTTGGAAAAGATATATTTCATTTATGACACAATGAACCACTAGGAGTCACTAAAGATGCACTTAAACATTACACTATCTATCTATTGACCTTTCGAGCCGTAACCGGCCCATAGGGCGTAGACCAAGATACACCTTCTCCTATATGAATTTTTGTTCTAGCAGTTTTCTTTTAAAGATATTTTATCAAATCTCGCCATCTGTCTCTGTTCTGTGCAAGCAGTTCTATCTCATTGAGGGAGCCGATTCCTGCTGCTCTTGCCTCTCTCATCAATGTTCTTCTCAGTGTCTCCCTGGGTCTTCCTCTTTTTCTTTTACCTGTTGTTTCCCATATGAGGGCTTGCTTTGCTATTCGATTATTATCTCTTCTCATCACATGTCCAACGTATGACCATCGTCTTTTCTTTATTACTGAAGATATTAGTGGTTGATTGGCGATTTCTCTAATTTCCTCGTTTGTTTTGAATTCGTTCCATTCTATACCAAGTATTTTCCTTAGACATTTATTTTCGAATGCGTTCAACTTTGTTTCTATATCTCTTGTTGTTTTCCAGCTTTCACACGCATACGTAAGGGTTGATAGTACATTTGATTTGAATAGCCTAAGTTTTGTGTTTGTGCTAATGAGTTTTGATTTCCACAACTTTTCAAGGCTTCTGAAAGACATTGCTGCTTTAGCCAGTCTGATTCTAATTTCTTTGCTCGTATCCCCTTCTCGATCAATGTGACTTCCAAGATAGATAAAGTGATCGATCTCTTCTACTGGTTTGTTTTCCATGTATATTTTGTCACTTGTTGGAATTAAACTTTTCATGACTTTAGTCTTTTCATGATTGACCTCAAGCCCAATTTTGCTGGCTATTGATGATAGTTCATTTGTGTTTTCCTGCATCGTTTTTATCTGACTGCTGATGAGAACTATGTCATCAGCAAAGTCGAGGTCCTCCAAATGGTCTCCTTGTATCCATTCGATGCCTTTATTACCAGTGCAGCATTTCTTCATTATGAAGTCCATAACAATTCCAAATAACAAGGGCGATAAAATACATCCTTGTTTAACCCCAGTTTCTATTGGGAAACATTCGCTCAGTCCTTCCTCTGTTCGAACTGCACATGTGTAACCATCATACATGTCTTTGATAATGTTTATGATTTTTGATGGTAAACCATATTGCTTCAGAATTTTCCACAAAGAATCTCTATGAATACTATCAAATGCTTTTTTGAAGTCGATGAAGTTAAGTACAAAAGGTTTTTGCTTTTCAATGTGTTCCTCCAATATAAGTCGTAGAGTGAAAATGTGGTCAAGACAGCTTCTCCCTTTTCTAAACCCAGCCTGTTCTTCACGCATTACTGTATCTATTGAATCCTTTATTCTATTTAGGATGATTTTACAGAATAACTTTGAGGCAACTGACAAAAGTGTCACGCCTCTCCAGTTGTTACAATCTCTAAGATTGCCCTTTTTTGGGATCTTAACAATGATTCCTTTTTTCCATTTATGAGGCGTCTTCTCTGTTTTCCAAATGATGTTGAACATTTTTTGGAGATGTATTAAATTATGGCTATCAATTGCCTTGAGGATCTCAGCTGTTAACTTATCCTCTCCAGCAGCCTTGTTATTGGTCATTAGCTTTAAGGTGGTTTCTATTTCACTCAAGGTGAAGTCATCTAAATTTACATCTAATTCTGCTGCTGGTGTTTCAGCTTCAAAATCTATTAAACTGTGAGGTAGTGGACGGTTAAGAATTTCTTTGAAGTGTTCCGCCCAACGGGCTTTTATGTCTGCGCTTGTTGTTAGCATTAATCCAGATTTGTCTAGAATTGGTGTTCCACTGGATGTATAGGTGTTTGTCAGCATCTTTTGTACAGTATAGAGAGTTCTGCTGTCTCCTGTAATTGCAGCTGTCTCTGCTTTCTCTGCCAAGTTGTCTATATAAGCTCTTGTATCTCTTCTTGCCGAACTTTTCACTTTGTTGTCTAATTCTTTGTATGTTGCTTTTGCCAGAACCTTTCCAAGATCTGTCTTTACATTAGTCACGGCTCTCTTTGCTTCTCTTCTTTCTTTGATGTATTTCCATGTGGTGTCTGAGATCCAAGCTCGTTTTTCCATTTTCTTCAGTCCGGCACTTGCTTCTGCTGCTGTCATTAGTATTTTGCTCTGTGAGTCCCACATTTCATTGATATCTAAGTCTATTTCACCGAGTGCTGAATAACAATTACTTAGCTCTATGTTAAACTTTTCCTTTATGGCTTCATCTTTCAGTTTATGACTATCAATTTTATGTGTAATTGACCTCTTCTGTTGGTTTCTAAATTTTAATCTTATTTTCCCAATGCACAGGTTGTGGTCACTATTAACATCAGCACCTCTGTATGCTCTTACATCTATTAATGATGATCTGAATTGTTGTTTAATACATAGGTGGTCAATTTGATTTGATGTTCTATCATCAGGAGATATCCATGTTGTTTTGTGAATATTTTTGTGTGGAAATAATGTCCCACCTATAACTAAATTTTCTATTAAACATAATTCTATTAATCTTTCTCCATTCTGACTTGTTGTATTACAGCCTTCTCTCCCCATCACATGTTCCACTCCTGCGTTATCTTGTCCTACTTTGGCGTTGAAGTCTCCCATTACAATTAAAAGATCGTGTTTTGGTATTTTGTTTATAAGTTGTTGCAGTTGGTTATAAAAATCGTCCTTAACTTCATCATCAGCTTCGTTAGTAGGCGCATAACATTGAATAATTGAAAGTCTTCCATGTTTTGTTTTGTATCGTGTTCGTATCAGACGGCTATTTACCGGTTCCCATTCTAATAAACTTCTTGCAGCTTTGTCTGTCATCATTATGCCTACTCCTTCACGGTGTTTTCCATCTTCCCTTCCAGAAAAAACTACTATTTTATTATCAATAGATCTCCTACCTGTTCCAAGCCAGCGCATTTCGCTTAATCCTAAAATATCTAGATCGTATCTGTCCATCTCGCTCGCGACCTGTGCATGTTTCGTCGGAGCGGCCATTGTTCGCACATTCCAGAATCCTATTTTTGTTGTTGTTTTGGGCCGAAAAAACTATCACTACTATCTACTGCTAATTTACACATTCTGTATCAGGTCTACGTTTCATTAACAACATCGTTTTTACGATAGCGGCTTGTTAAACCTCTGATCAACGGTTCAATACCAAGCCGGAGAAAAATAATTCCTCCATTTTGGAAACAACCGGAAACGGAAACATTACACTACTACAACACAAATTGACCTACTAAAGATGCACTTAAACATTACACTACTACAACACAAATTGACCTACTAAAGATGCACTTAAACAATACACTACAACAACACAAATTGACCTACTAAAGATGCACTTAAACATTACACTACTACAACACAAATTGACCTACTAAAGAGGCACTTAAACATTACACTACTACAACACAAATTGACCTACTAAAGATGCACTTAAACAATACACTACTACAACACAAATTGACCTACTAAAGATGCACTTAAACATTACACTACAACACAAATTGACCTACTAAAGATGCACTTAAACATTACACTACTACAACACAAATTGACCTACTAAAGATGCACTTAAACATTACACTACTACAACACAAATTGACCTACTAAAGATGCACTTAAACATTACACTACTACAACACAAATTGACCTACTAAAGATGCACTTAAACATTACACTACAACACAAATTGACCTACTAAAGAGGCACTTGAACATTACACTACAACACAAATTGACCTACTAAAGAGGCACTTAAACAATACACTACAACACAAATTGATCTACTAAAGATGCACTTAAACATTACACTACTACAACACAAATTGACCTACTAAAGATGCACTTAAACATTACACTACTACAACACAAATTGACCTACTAAAGATGCACTTAAACATTACACTACAACACAAATGACCTACTAAAGAGGTACTTATACTACAACACAAATTGACCCACTAAGGAGGTACTTGAACATTACACTACAACACAAATGACCTACTAAAGAGGTACTTATACTACAACACAAATGACCTACTAAAGAGGCACTTGAACATTACACTACAACACAAATTGACCTACTAAAGAGGTACTTGAACATTACACTACAACACAAATTGACCCACTAAGGAGGTACTTGAACATTACACTACAACACAAATTGACCCACTAAGGAGGTACTTGAACATTACACTACAACACAAATGACCTACTAAAGAGGTACTTATACTACAACACAAATTGACCCACTAAGGAGGTACTTGAACATTACACTACAACACACATTGACCTACTAAAGAGGTACTTGAACATTACACTACAACACAAATTGACCCACTAAGGAGGTACTTGAATATTACACTACAACACAAATTGACCCACTAAGGAGGTACTTGAACATTACACTACAACACACATTGACCTACTAAAGAGGTACTTGAACATTACACTACAACACAAATTGACCCACTAAGGAGGTACTTGAACATTACACTACAACACAAATTGACCTACTAAAATTAAAAGTAGGTGTTGACCCTGCTGCTGCAGCAAAGTTAAATCCGTTGGAGGGAACTTGGAATGATGGCCGTGTTGGTGTCTGAGCTGACGTCTGAGCCCCAAAGTTCATCCCCATGTTGGAACTGCTTGCAGTCTGAGCCGATGGCTGACCAAAGTTAAATCCTGCAAAGACATCAAATGAATTGACATTAAGATGAGATAATCAAACACGTAATCGTGGCTATATTGAGACACATATAAGCCGTTTGAAATAATCATCATCATGTTCACCAACTTTACAGGTCAGCTCTAGGGTTACCTGATCATTATTCTCTATTGATAATTTTAAGCTATGCACAGCTGTTTGTCACAGATACTTTAGTTCATTTGCTCATTTGTATCTTTCCAGGAAAACAAAATACACATGATTCTTCAATTATACATTTGAAGTAATAAGAAGTTGTACCTTAAAATTTAACAAATTTTGTGATTAACAAATTGCATTCCCCTAATTATTTGCTAAACTGTAATCTTTTCTCTATGAACATTACCTATTAAAATATCACTCTATGAACATTACCTATTAACCACTGAGCTATCGCGGCTCCCTCTTCCTTCCAATAACCAAATCATTCTTCTTCCTTCCAATAACACAATTTAGCGCACTGTGCACCATGCGGATTTTGGCCGCATAGTGCATCACTCTCAATTTGATTAGTGTGAACCGTCATGAAACCATACTTTTTTTATATGTCTTGTATCATCTTGGTAATGGTGAAATCTAATACCTTGTTCACTTATCTAAAAATGCATATATAATATGTTATGTGTTAGATAAATATAAATATGTACAATGATTTTTAAAACAATGCAAGATTGTCTCTGAAATCTTTTCCAGACTTATCTATTCTTTAAGTTTGTCATCCCTTTTGTTTCTCTGCCTAAAATCCTTTCACTGCTCCTAGCAGAAAGCTCTGAAGTCAAGGACATAAGACTGTATCACATCGTTTACACATTTTGCTGATGTGGAGTAGAGAGTTTTAGTGAGGACCACAAAGAAATACCATGAGAGAGTCTCTTGAGTTTACAAAATAATTGTTATCAGTTGGATTTCTATTAACTTTAGTAGACTCTACTGTAGTGGAAAGGATGAAAATGGCAGGACAAATTCACTAACATAGAATTATGGAAAAGTACCAGTCAAATACCAGTGGATAAAGAGATACAGCGAAGACGATGGCGCTGGATAGGACACACACTACGGAAGCCAACTGAGAGTATTACACAACAGGCCCCTTTTTGGAACCCCCAGGGGAAAAGACAAAGAGGAAGACCAAGGAATTCTTGGAGAAGACAGATAGAAGCAGAGATGAAGATGATGGGGAAGACATGGAATGATCTTAAAAAAATGGCAAAAAACAAAACAACCTGGAAAGTGTTTGCTGAAGACCTACCTATACTCCATTGGGAGCTAAAAAAGGTAGTAGAAGAAGAAGACTGTAGTGGAGAAAATATTGTAATATAGAAAACCTACCTATGTATTATCTGTAGAACTGAAGAGTAGCAATTTTTCAAGCAGAACAAAGAAATCAAGAAAGTCACTGCAGTGTCCCCACGTTACCTTTCTGGGTCTGATGGTCATGTTCGTTGCATGGCATTAAACTAGAAATAACTTCTTCTTCAATGTCAACTCCTTCCTCCTTCTGTGATGCTTCAAGGCAACAGCTGATGGATAAAAGAAAGATTTTATATTCACTTCATCCATATTTGCATATGGACTTCTGGTCAATATGGCGGATAGGCAGCAGGAAGCATTGAGGCTCCGTCTGAAAAGTGTTCCTTGTTGCAGTTTTCTCATATTCCAAGTTGGGTTTGCTGCAGGAGCTACTGAGTTTAATGCTCTGTGCACACCATGAGCTGTATTTTTCATCCGGATCGTATTTTGATATTCCGATTGCTTATGATGAAAGATGATATCGTATGATGAAAGACAGTTCAACTGCTTTCACTTTTGGTGCTGCTTGGCCTAGTTTTTTTTGGCGTGTGCTGTTGCTGCTATGGTGGGAACTGTAGTTGCCTTTCTTTGTTAGGATCCTTCAATGAGATGAGTTTTAACTCTAATGATTTCACTGGCATGGGCAGTTGAGCAACTATGGATTTTAATTCGTTTGCAGTGATACCAGGGCTAATAAGGGCAAATACTTTATGATATGACAAATATTAGATACTGATGACAAATATTTACTTACAAAAGAACCATATATGTGCATACTCACCAGAGCCTGTTGTCTGTGAGGTGAACATGCTAGGCTGTGTGGTACCAAAATTTAAACTTGACTGTGTCGTTGTAGTAGTTGCAGTTCCAAACATATTAGACTTGGGGGCAGCAAAAAAGTTCGCTCCACCAGTGGTACCACCAAATGAGCCAGAATTTGCAGTCGGAAGTGAACCTTGTTGAGAACCAAACGCTGGCGTAGGAGTTTGTGACGTTGATCCAAATATATTTTGCGTATTTTGAGAAGCCACTCCAAATACTGAACCTTGAGAGGCGGCGCCAAATGTAGTCACGCCAGGAGCACCAAAACCTGTGTTACCAAAAGCAGACTTCTCTGTGTTTTGCTGTGTTCCAAATGTGGTAGACATTCCAAAAGATGATCCAAAAGCTGGTGATGGGGCCGTGGAACCACTTTGAGAAGGTGCACCAAACACTGGAGCAGGATTTGATGTGACTGTTCCAAAAGATGGTGATGTGGCTGTGGAACCACTTTGAGAAGGTGCACCAAACACTGGAGCAGGATTTGATGTAACTGTTACAAAAGATGGTGTTGAAGGCTTAGCTCCAAACAGTGAAGACCCGACTGCAGCTGACCCACTGCCAAAACTGATGGCTGGACTAGAGCCAAATGTTGTCGATGAACTGGATCCAAATGAGGGGGTTGGATTAGATCCAAAACCCGATATTGGATTTGATGTAAATGTGGATATCTGCTGTGGGTTTGAATGTGACCCACTTCCTGATGCAGATCCAAAAAAAAGTTGGTTAGATGATGAGACTGGTGTACCAAACATTGATAGAGACTGACCTGTTGGCTGTGCAGCAGCTCCAAACACTGACAGAGACTGACCTGTTGGCTGTGCAGCTGTTCCAAACGCTGATGTTTGGTTGCTGGTAGATCCAAATGTAGACAAAGACTGACCTGCTGGCTGTGCAGCTGCTCCAAACGCTGATGTTTGGTTGCTGGTAGATCCAAATGCAGACAAAGACTGACCTGCTGGCTGTGCAGCTGCTCCAAATGCTGATGATGTTTGGTTGCTGGTAGATCCAAATGCAGACAAAGACTGACCTGCTGGCTGTGCAGCTGCTCCAAACATTGACAAAGACTGACCTGCTGGCTGTGCAGCTGCTCCAAATGCTGATGTTTGGTTGCCGGTTGATCCAAATGCAGACAAAGACTGGCCTGCTGGCTGTGCAGCTGCTCCAAAAACTGATGTTTGGTTGTTAGTAGATCCAAATGCAGACAAAGTAGAGCCAAAGGCCGGTGGAGATGTTGTTGGCACTGATGATCCAAGCTGTGAAATGCCAGTGCCACTACCAAATGCTGATGTCACCCCGCTGCCAAAAATAGTGGATGGACCAGATGATGAAGACACCACATTTCCAAAAATATTGCTGGAAGTTGTGGCTGTTGTTACACTCACTGCACCACTAAATGAGTTTATGGCTCCTGACTGTGTGGAGACGGCCCCAAAAGAAAAGGGCTTTGTAGGGACATTACTGGCCGAAGCTTGTCCAAACGCAAAGTTGTTACTCGCTGTGGTGGTAGCACCAAATAATGAGAATGCTGCAGGCGTGATTGTTGACCCAAATGGCTGCTGAGTTGGTGCTGACGCCTGAGAATTAGTAGCAAAATTAATACCTGTAGACCCAAATGGTGGAGCAGCAGATGAGGATGTGGTCACAGCTGTGAACATACCTTGAGGCTGTAAACCAGCAGCAGGATATGCAGCTGTACTGGCTGTTGTTTGAGTGTTTGATCCAAATCCTTTAAAAACAGGGTTTGCTGATTGACTATTGAAACCAGATGCACCCAATGATGCTCCTGGTGTTGCCCAACCTGCTGGTGCTGTCGTGGTGATACCCAATGAGTTTGCAGAAACCATTCCAAATGAAATCCCTCCAAGTTGGTGAGACGATGCTGTGGTTACTGATCCCACTGTTCCAAAGTTGAACCCTAGATTTGCTGAAGCAGAATTTGCAGTAGAAGAAGCTGGTGAGACACTAACAGTGGCCAGGTTACTTGCTGTCGGAGTGGCACTGCCAAAACTGAATCCTGAAGGAAGAGATGACAAACTGTTGGAAGATCCAAAATTAAACATCCCTGAAGCAGGAATAGATGCTGTGGTTGTGGCAAAGGGAGTAGAAGATGTGGGAAATACACTAGCTTGACTTTGTGAAGAATTTATGCCTGGCCTGCCATCTTCTCCTTGCTGGGTTTTTGCAAAAGTCTGCAGAGTTGAAGACAGAGAAAAGGGCGCTGAAGAAGTTGCTATTCCTTGACTGACCCCACTGCTGAACATGTTGGCGCCTTGAGATGGTGCTGTTGCAATCTTTGAGCTAGCGTTGAAGTTCTGGGAGGTACTGCCCTGTAAGCCCATGCCTGTTGCCTCAAATTCTGGAGCTTTGAAAGTTGCAGCTGGAACTCCAACTGAGAAGCCAGATCCGGGTGTTAGTGATCCAGCTGTTAGAGGTGCAGCAAAGTTTGAGCTTGAACTAGAAATACTGCCACTGCTGACATTAAATGCAGTAGCTGTAGAAGCAGCTGATGCTGTTGCAATGCTGGGAAGGGTGCTTGTGGGAACAGATGATGCAGAGAAGTTAGTGTCCAATCCTCCAGCCACAGAGAGAGACGTGGTTTGTGTTAATGGAACTGTGGTTGCTGTAGTTTGAAACATGTCAAACTGAAATCCCCCAGCTGCTGTTGGAGCAGAGTTTGCCGTTAAAAACTCTGTGTTGGATGGCTGAGATGATGGTGTAGAAGTAAGGAATGCACCAAAGGAAACATCCTTCTTTGCTGACAATGGTGTTGGCATTGTTGCAGCGGACATTCCTGAAATAACATGGTATTGTAAAAATGTTACAATGAAAAACACAATGCAGAAAAATGGTGCAAAATTTTTAAAAATGTTTCCCTTGAGTTTTACTCGAATCCTATTATTTTATTAGCACGTCCAGCATCTGTGTGTGTTGTTTGTTTGTTCCTGCTGATGGCCTATTGAGCTGAAACATTGTTCTAATTTGGTCCATCAATTACATAAAGCTTTAACCATACTGTTTTTCTATTTTTTTTTTTTTTCATTTCTCCTGCAAAACTAAACAAGGTTAAAACATGTCTCAGTAAACCAAGCTGAAAAATAAAATAATACCTAGCTTGTAATCAGGGAAAGGAAGACATCAGGAGATTGAGAGAGTTAGAGGGAGCAAGAATAAAAGAAAAATAAAATAATACCTAGCTTGTAATCAGGGAAAGGAAGACATCAGGAGATTGAGAGAGTTAGAGGGAGCAAGAATATTGGACTGTGTTTTCTCAAATATGTGAACAGGAGTGGTGGAGACCCCATATCCAACTGCACAATGACACTACTGTTATCGGGATGTTGCCTTTCCGAAAGAAAAGCAGGTTAAAGTGGCAGATTACCAATGTTTACTAATCAAGACATATGTCACAACTTGTCGTTGCAGCAGAGTGGTCAAAGCTCATCACATGGGTCCAGGTTCAATTCCCAGGTGTGGTGAATTTGTCTTCCCAACTGACACAGATTCGTGGGTCACCCAACCACTGTAAATGGGTAACAGGCATTCTATCCAGTAAAGGAGGATGAGCTACATACTTGCTCTTTAAAACATCTACCTTACGTTTCATGCAGTCATGACGTCAAATACGGAATTCCCTCCCACGAAGTGTGACTGGAATGTTTGTCTAGCTTATCACTTCTGGAAAAATTACACATGGACTATATCATTTATATTGTGATGTGCTTAATCACATCAAGCATGTTTAATCTCTCATATTAACATTTTGAAACTAGATTTGTTTATACAGCAATAAAGTTAATAATTTACAATTTTGTAAACAGTTCTGTTGGATGCACTACTAAATGTATCACCCATTAACCCTAGGTTTCATTAATGTAGTAAAAATGAGCAAATCAAAACACAAGTTCTTCAAAATTTGACATTTTGCCGGGGTTTATGGTCTTTGAACAATATGGACAGTAAAATCATATACCTCAGTGTGGTCCAACCTGCAACCCTCTTCGACGGTTTTCATTAATGGAATATAAACCAATACCATAGTTAATTTTTAAATTGTCAGAAGAGGAAAAAGTCAATTTTTTTCCCCAAAAAGGTTCTATATTTCCCATGGTTCAAAGCACCCTGTATTCGCCTAACAACATAGCCACCACCTACTTTATGAAATGTAACAACATAGCCCTCCCCTTACTTCATCAATTGTAACAACATAGCCCTCCCCTTACTTCATGAAATGTAACAACATAGCCACCGCCTACTTCTTGAAATGTAACAACATAGCCACCACCAACTTCATGAAATGTAACAACATAGCCACCACCAACTTCATGAAATGTAACAACATAGCCACCGCCTACTTCATGAAATGTAACAACATAGCCACCGCCTACTTCATGAAATGTAACAACATAGCCACTCCCTACTTCATGAAATGTAACAACATAGCCACTCCCTACTTCATAAAATGTAACAACATAGCCACTCCCTACTTCATAAAATGTTAACAACATAGCCACTCCCTACTTCATAAAATGTAACAACATAGCCACTCCCTACTTCATAAAATGTAACAACATAGCCACTCCCTACTTCATAAAATGTAACAACATAGCCACTCCCTACTTCATAAAATGTAACAACATAGCCACTCCCTACTTCATAAAATGTAACAGGTGATAATATTTTAGACTAGACTAGAAATTCCAGCGGCTGTTACAGAGACTTCACAAGAAAAATATTTCCATAGATTCAACCAGAGAACATAAATTCTGTAGGGTGTGAATGTGGGTTTCGGCGGCCAGCACAGGATTACTGGCCCTGGGTGCTTAATTTCCCCCCGGAGTCTCTCCAGTTGACCAGAGTATCAAGCGCATGGAAGGGTAGAGAAATTTCACCTATGGGCTGCAGGGACTGTTTAATCATAGGACTCCAAAGACAAGGGAAATCGATTGATTGGCTGCTTTAGACAAACTGCTAGACCCTGGAACAAACCTATAAAATTACCGGGAGGGGCTATCTGAAGGTGTAGATAAGGTTGATCAATAAGACTGATCACTATCAGGTTTTATCCATGAGTATGGGCGACATCAGGTATTCCAACTTTCCTCTTCTCATGATGTGCCCGAAAAATGTTGATTGTTTCTTTCTGATATTTTTAGGAGCTCCCTTTTTGTGTTGGCCTCTTTGAGAACTTCCTCATTGGTCTTTTTAGCTGTCCAGGGAACTTTCAACATTCTTCTGAGAAATCCAATGTCTGTGTCCTCTAATCGTCTTTTCATTTGTTTGTCTACTGTCCATGATTCGCTTCCATATGTCAGAATTGGTTCTATAAAGTACCGATGAACTCTCTTTCTCATTTCTATTGACATAGATTTGTTGCATAAGATACTTTTCATTTTCTGAGATGCTATTTTGGCCTGAGCTATTCTGCTTTTTATGTCTGTGGTACATCTTCTATCTGATGTTATTATTGTGCCCAAGTATTTCAGTGTTTACTATACCATAGTAAAAATTCCTATCACTTAAATGTAACATTTTCAATTTGGAAAATCAAACTTTTGTTGAACCTTTGCTACACAGCAGCGTGTGCACACAATGTGTGAATCATTTCCTGGTTTACAACAGACTTTTAACATTAAAAACATGAAAAAATGAGTTGGAGTAAACAGATTTGTTAGTTTTAATTTGATAGTTCACGAACAGTTTTTAAGTTCAGAGCGGATGGAGTTTAGGAGCACTATGACTCAATTCTTTGACTTTCTCATTTTTTTAAAAGTAATAAATTACTTGATTGCTTGTAAACAGTTATAACTGCCAAAATGATTATCTTATCTTTATATTTTTTTTCAGCTGCGTACCACCCACCATGTTCAGGAAGAGTAGGATTTGACTTGTTAGTCCTGACCCAAACTGTCAGCTATGGGTCACTAACTGCTATTAGCTGCGTTGCTGCATTTTGACACTTGCTTTTGTGTACGGAGGTGACTGAAAGCTGTATAAGATGGGACAAAGTGCCCAGCCCTTCTCACTTGGGTCTACTTAAGCAGCATGTGGGAGATATGAAATCTTGTCCTGGTGCAAACTACTTCTTCAGTGTTCATGTCATTTGACCAAGTATACTTGACTCCTTGTTTTGTTTCATGTTGGAGGGGTAGGAACAACATCATGACACATGACGAACTAGTTGCATGATTGGTACTCTTATGTTTGTGTTTGTCCTGACGTTTTCCCAAGACCTGTGCCATGGATGACACACTCCATCTTCAGAAGGCTAAATCTTGGTTAGACGTAGGAGTTTTCCTTCTCGTAGGGTGGATGCTGTTGAGCCCACACTGCCTGTTACACTGATTTAAATGTCTGAAAATTTATCCTTTGACTCTGCCAGACAGTCTCGCAAACTGTTCCAATGAGAGAATGATAACACCTACCTGACAATGTCATAGCTGATGTACTGCTGTTAGCAACTTTTACTGCTTGTTCTTCAGATGAGACTGGTGTGTCTGAAAAAAATGTTGTCACAACATGTGACAAGGCATTATGACAAAATGTATTGTTACTAGTCAATTAAAGATTAAGGACAGCTTTTTCAATTAAAAAAAAAGTATTTTCTTCAGAATTTGACATTTTCACTTGTTTACACCTCATTTTATCATCAATTTAGCATACAATAAAGTATTTCTTGTTGCACTAATCATTTGGAAAGTATTTTAAAATAATATTTTAAATTGGCATGGTAACCCCATTTTTTTTTACCTAATTAAATATGCAACATTTTCAAATTGTCATAACTTCTTTATTTATCAAAATATTTGAATATTTTTTTCCGCCAAATTTCTTATAATTCCATCAACAATCAGTTCCAAACCATGTTAACATCAACATGTCAACTAAATTTTAAATGACTAAAAACTTGAAGTTCCACTCTGTAAATTTCAGCCAATCTGAAATCGTCTTTCATCCAGTTTGAAAATATGATGTGTAAACAGTACTATCCATCTTCGGTAGTCAGAATTTCATGTGTTCTGCCATATTATAAGTTGTGTAATTCTTGTTTTACATATTATCATCATAGAGTACCGGGCCTACTGGCATCATGTCTCTCCACAACTTTCGATATCGGCAGCTAGTTGTCATTTCTGTTGTTGACCTTCTGCCAAGCCATTCTCTTAAGCTGTCTTTTATTTTTTCTCTTTGCTTCCCTCTATCTCTTCGTCCCTCAATTTTTCCAGTTGTTCTCTTCTTACATATTATAAAATATATTATTAAAGAAGTGCTTGGGTTTGAAGCATACAAATGAATAAATATTATAATAAGTAAAAAAAAAAGTAAAGTGCCCCCGTCATGCAAAGTGGCGTATAGGGAATATGGTGTTTAGTGACCATAAATTTTACAGACCTTCGACACATGATTTTTGGGGTAATGTGGTCGGTATTACGCCCGTGCCGCTTTACTTTCCCAGATAAAATCTGGTGCCCATTTAAGGTTGGGTGAACCCGGAAGCCGTCAGTCAGGATCAACCCCGACCTCTTGTCCTTTGTAGTCCAGTTCACTAACCACTGAGCTATTGCGGCTCCCAAATATTGTAATAGTAAGTGTAAAGATTGTCCTAAGAAAAGGAAGTTTCATGGTAATAGGTTTACTAAGCGAGTTAGTGTGTGTAGTCACTTTGCAGTATATCTAGTCATTTGAAGATCACCAGCATTTCAGAAACTTTCAAGCAGCTCTAATTATGCAGACATATCTACATATTTTCCTATAAAGACAAGTATCTCCGGGATAAGGTAGGGCTAAATACTTGCACTGCAGACAACCAGCTATAGGATGAAACAGCACTAATTGTAGTTTCCTGTGGTTTATACTGGAGACAAATAATAATAAATAAATATTTATATAGAGGGAAACTTGCGAGGCGATAGATCAGCGAATCATTTCAGGGGAAGAGGTATGTTTACAGAATAACGGAAAACACAGATACACAATTTATTCCAGAGTTTTTTTCGTAACCCTATGCTATAGTCATGAGTACACCTGTGTGAAAGTCATCACCAATGATAGCTATTTTCTTAGATAGCTGAGTTGGCTGTGTGCTCTAGTGTTTGGTTTCTGGTGGCAAGGCGCTGTACCAAGGAGTATGGGTTCGATCCTGCTTCAGACCATCTATTGTTCTTTGTTTTTTTCTGTTCATTATTTGTGATTTTTTTTTCCCCAAGTACTGTAAACATACCTCGTCCCCTGAAATGATTCACTGATCTATTGCCTTGGAAGTTTCCCTCCATAATAATATTCACTTATTATTATTTGTCTCTTGCCTTTAATTTGAGGTTCCAGTTTGCAATGTATGGCATTGGCTGCCATAACCAGAAAGGTTGCTGCTTTCTGACAGCTATGAATATGTCCCCACCAGTTTCAAGTGGTCGATCATCAGTTTTAAGGAATAATATTCTTCATGCAACTAAGGCAGTTGCAGCATCAAACATGAGAAAGGCCGACGTTGAACTGGAAAATGCAGAGCAGTCAGATGATGCGACAGTTTCCTGTGATGGTACATGGCAGAGAAGGGGATTTCCCAGCAGAAATAAAAATGCAAAATGTCTGTCTGTAAGTAAGAGAGCACTAGCAAAAGTCCTTGATGTGGAGGTCCTGTGTAATTACTGTGATGCATGTGCAACGATGAATAAGAAAATTTCTGGTGACAAATTACTGGAATGGATTGAACACAAAAGCACTTGCAAGAAAAATCATCATGGTTGTGCAGGAAACGTGAAAACTGTAGGTCTGAAAAGAATCTTTCAAAGATCAGTCAGTCATTATGGGCTAACATACACTGGTTACCTAGGAGATGGAGATTCAAAAAGCTACAAAGAAACTGGTGAGCTGAAACACCCCCCTCCCCCTCCTATTCAGGTCAAACAAAGACAAAACTAGAATGTTGCTGTCATGTTCAGAAGAGGAAGGGAAAGAGGAAAGAGACTCCTAGATAAAGTTGCTGCCAATAAAAGCAAATTGTTGGAAGAAAATGGTAACGATCATAAAGGAATTGGAGGAGTTGGAAGACTGACAAAAATGGCAATAAAAAAGAGTTCAAGGTCACGAGGGAGGGTCAAATATAGGAAATTTAGATGAAATGAAAAAGGCAATACGGTCAATCTTAGAACATAGGAAAGGAATAGATTTAAACTGTGGAAAATGGTGCCATGGTCAATTTTAGAACATAGGAAAGGAATAGATTTAAACTGTGGAAAATGGTGCCATGGTCAATTTTAGAACATAGGAAAGGAATACATTTAAACTGTGGAAAATGGTGCCATGGTCAATCTTAGAACATAGGAAAGGAATGCATTTAAACTGTGGAAAATGGTGCCATGGTCAATCTTAGAACATAGGAAAGGAATGCATTTAAACTGTGGAAAATGGTGCCATGGTCAAAACAAAATTAAGCTGGCAGATTGTCATGGAAATAATAAAACCTGTGTTTGAAGATCTTTCAAGTGATGAGTTACTGAACAAATGTTTGCACTATGGAACACAAAATACTAATGAAGCGTTCCATCATTCAATCTGGGAAAGATGCCCTAAAACTACTTTTGTTGGTAGAGATAGACTAGAAATAGTCTGTGAATGATCCAGCAATTTTTATGACATTATTGTAATTTAGATAGCATTTCAGAAAATGAAAAATATCTTATGCAACAAATCTATGTCAATAGAAGTGAGTTCATCAGTGCTATATAGAACCAATTCTGACCTATGGAAGTGAATCATGGACAGTAGACAAATAAATTAAAAGACAATTAGAGACCACAGAGATGGGATTTCTCAGAAGAATGTTGAAAGTTCCCTGGACAGCTAAAAAGACCAATGAAGAAATTCTCAGCGAGGCCAACAAAGGGAACTCCTAAAAATCATCAGAAAGAAACAATCAACATTTTTCGGGCACATCATGAGAAGAGGAAAGTTGGAATACTTGGTTACAACTGGCAAAATAAAAGGAAAGAGAGATCGCGGAAGACAAAGAGAAAATACTGGATAGCTTGGTGTCATGGCATGGAAAACAATCAACAACAGAACTGATACGATGCACTGTAGATAGAAGATTGTGGAAGGACATGATCGCCTACGCCAACCAGTATGGCACATGATGATGATCACAATTTACTGTGAAAATTACAACATTTTGTGGTTAAATATTGAATCCCCTAAAACTCTGAAATTTGCCAATTAAAAAAATTCTTTTATCTTACAGGCATTAGTTACTCAAATATCATGTACATAAAAAATATTAACTTTTGCTAAACTTTTCATCTTTGTTTATGGTGTCACATATTGAAAATACTTACATAAAATATCAAGTTTAACCGTAGAATACGACACCTTCGTCAAAACAAAAGATTACCACATCCAATACCTGTGGTTCTTCTTAGGTAAACGCAGAGCATTGTAGCAAAAGTTTAAAGAAAATATTATTTCTCCAAACTACAAAAGGCACTAGCCATTTTGATGAACGTATTGTAAAAACTAGACTCACAGATAGGTATCATAATCTAGGGTTAGGGTTCCGAGTCTAGAACTAAAATGCCAACTGAGATGGAAACAAACAACTGTGATCAATACAAATCAAACTATGATGGAGTACAACAAAAGATGGATATATGGCCCTTTTCGTCTTGTCAGACGGTCTAGTGGAGGCTATTGTGTATTTTTTTTCGGTTTTGTTTTTTCGAACAGCTTCTCTCGTGGCTAATTCTACCAATGTTTGACAAACACACACAGCCACAGAATGAACAAGTCAGACCCACTGATCCATAGTGTTTTCCATCCTTTTTCATTAGTCTTTTCTCTTCTAAGTTTTGCCTTAGTACAGTCTCAAATGATGTTATACCATTCCTTATACATGCTCTCCATGATGTGTGATCACTTGCCAGATGTTCCCAGTCATTTTCACAGATGGAGAAGTCATTCAGAGATGATTTACAGATATCTCTATATCATAGTTTAGGTCTGCAAAAAAACACCTCTGATGGGACAAAAGATGGCTATTTGAATGTATTTACCACTGGATGATTTCAGTAACTGTGTCAACGTGTTGGCAGAGGTAATTGAGGCACCAGAAGTTGCCATTGTGGAGGATGGTAATGCAGCTGTTGCAGACTGTACCAACTTGTTCAAACTGTCTAGGCTAGCACTGACAGCAGCAGATGTTGCAGCCAGGGATGCTTCACTGCTAGTGGGTGTGTTTGAAGAAACTGCCACTGAAGAGGTCATTAGTGTTGTAATAGTGGTCGAAGCTGTAGAACGTACCACATCTAAAGTGGGGAAAAAAAATTAAATTATTTTAGTTTGTTATGAAATAAATGGTAACAGGGATAACAAAATTATTACTTATAATGACATATCAGATTGTTACATCCGACAGGATTGCCTTCAGTACACAGACCTTTAGGAAGTCAAAGTGGCTCATGTTCACCTCTCTTGAAGAGAAACTCTCAGTCGCACCAGAATCAATGAAATAGATAACAGCCTTCATCAACGGCTTCTGGGTTCACCCAGCCTTAAATAAGTACCTGATTTTTTTCTGGGAAAGTAAAGTGGCACGGGCGTAATACCAACCAAATTACCCCAAAAATCATATGCCAGAGGTTTGTAAAAATGACGGTCACTAACATCATATTCCCTATATGCCGCCTCAGTGTGATGGGGCTCTTTACTTCATAAGAGAGTCCAGAATCCTACTCTGAATGAGCCATGATTGCAGAAGATGAAGAATATCAACTTGTCAATTGAAATCTACATTTCAGTATGTGGTATGTGTGCTAAAGCTGCATTAATGTGTCAAATTTGCTGTTAAAACCTAATTAGATTCGTCATATTGAGATAGGCAGTAGAAGGATGTGCCCCTTGATAACAATAATAATTCAAGTATCTAATGGACAGACAATTATAAAATAGTAATTAGTAATATTAAAATAGTAACAATGGTCGTAAGACTGGTTGGTATTTTGACATGACACTGACTGTGTGTTCTTCATCATCATCATCATCAGGTTGCATGTTTTTTGCAGAATGTTGCATTCACCAAAGCCTATCTGAAATAATCTGTCTCTAACCAGATCTCCCACTTCTGTTGTTATGTTCAAGGTCTCTTTGATGTCTTGAAACCACATTCTTCCTGGTCTACTCGTCAAGTCTTCCTGAAACCATGCCTTCTATTATTGTTCTCTCCAGCATGCCAAGTCTTTTTGATGAGACCATAGCATTTAAATTTCTTTTGTTCAATGGTGTTAATAAGCCAGTTCTTTTTAATGTTTAAGTCCTTTAATATGTCTTCATTGCCCTTTTTCATTATCTAAGGTGTCTTAAGAATTTTTCTGTAGCATTTTGCTCCAAATAAATTGATTTTCTTCTTTGATATTTGTGAGATTGTTCATAATACACAACAATATGTTGCTATTGGGAAGATACATGTCCTCAGTAATTTCAATTTTACTGCTTTGTATCGTGCCACTTGTTCGTTATGGCATTTCATTTTTCTGTTGCCTTTACTAATCGTATGTTCCAAATATGTGTTCCTGGCATATGAAAATATTCTCATGTATCTAAAGTATAAAAACTACAACGCCAATAATTTACCTTTTCCTTCAGGGGCCTCATCCTCATCCAAAATGTCCAGAACTCTTCTCTTGTACTCTTTCTGTCTGTCTTGCTCAAAATCAATTGTGCTGACATGGGTATTCAAGGACATTACCTAACGAGGAAGAGCAACAATAGAATTTCAGTACGAAATATCAAGTGTCAAAGTAAATAAACAACACCTGCATTAGACTGATCTACCAATGCTGCAGCAAGTTTTTAACAGCAAGCAAAGTACAAAGTATCACACTAGCTACTGAACTCAGTATTTCTTTCACGAGCTTTACCACATGTGCTCCTTCAGCGTATACTAAAACATTTACCAGCAATGCTGTGTGAACTCCTATTTACTGTGAACACCCTTGTGGTCATCACTGGTACCATATCAGGACAAACTGTACGATGACATGACCAGCCTTGAGCTGTTGAATGCTTTCTTTAAACTTTATTAATAGTAATGCCTAGAGATGTTGCCATCACCGGTATCATATCAGGACAAACTGTTATTAATAGTAAAGCCTAGAGGTGTTGCCATCACCGGTACCATATCAGGACAAACTGTATGGTGACGTAACCAACCTTGAGCTGATGAATGCTTTCTTCAAACTTTATTAATAGTAATGCCTAGAGGTGTACACACAAGATTTACTGTACACCAACAGTCATGAACAACACCCCCTGTGTCAGGGGTGTAGGCAGCCTCACCCAAACGAGAGAGATGCTCATTAAGCGGGGTGTACTACTCGGCGTTGCAATAATTAAGTGTGCTTGCCCCACCCAAACATATTTCTTACATAAGTAACACACTGCTGTTCAAGTTTCACTGCTATATCCTCATTGGTGTAAGAACTGCTGAGGAAATGCTAGAGAGTGATGAAGCAGGGAGGTAGCAGTGACATAAGAGAGTATGATAAGATGGGAGTGAGGTTGTAGAGGTCAAGGGGAGATAAAGGTTGAGGGTAAAATGGAGCAGGGGGTCCATGTGAAGTGTTGAGTCTGAACACATCATGATACACGGGAATTGTAAGCAATGTAGGAACGAGGCTTGGATGTAACAAGGGGGATGACTGGTGGAAGGGAGAAAAAGCCGAGACAAAGAATAGGTGGGGTGATTCATTTGAGATGAAGCGATGGTTCGATCCGGACGGTTGTGTGTTGTGTTACATCCGATACCGGGAACAAGGAGAGTTAGTCTCAAAAATGCGATAGCCAGTTAGTTGGTGTGTGGTCGCTGTGTTGGTCGGACCTTATTTCAGGAGAAGTGCTAGGGATAAGTGCTGTAGAGTAGTAATAGGATAATGTGACCATGAGTAGCACCAAGTATGTAGTAGCAAGTGTGAGTTAGTCTACCAAGTTAAGTTTACTAGTCGTTAAGTAGACAGTAGTGATGTAGTTAGCAACTACAACCATTCAAAGTGACTTCGTTAACTTGTGAGTAATATCACTATCTTAGGCGTCGTGAGGAGCAAGGAGTAGTCAGTAGTAATGCAGTTAGCAGCTACGAACAGTCAAGTGACTTTGTTAAATTGTGAGTAATCTCACCAACATAGGCTTCATGTGAGTCGTAAGCAGACAGTAGTAATGCAGTTAGCAGCTATGAACAATCAAGTGACTGTGAAATTGTGAGTAATCTAAACAACATAGGCTTCATGTAAGTCGTAAGTAGACAGTAATAATGTAGTTAGCAGCTACAACTATGCCAAGTGACTTTGTTAAATTGTGAGTAATCTCACCAACATAGGCTTCGTCTGAGTCGTAAGTAGACAGTAGTAATGTAGTTAGCAGCTACAACTATGCCAAGTGACTTTGTTAAATTGTGAGTAATCTCATTAACTTAGGCTTCGTGAGGAGCAATGAGTAGAAAGTAGTATTGCAATATAGCAGCTACAAACAGTCAAGTGACTTTGCTTATCTGTGAGTTCATCTCACCAACGTAGGCTTCGTGAGGAGCAATGAGTAGACAATAGCGTGCCGGGGAACAGCTACGTCCAATCCAGGGACAGTAAGGTAGAGCAGTGATGCGTCAGGCTTTGTGTGAAAGCATGACAGGATAGTGGGGTGTGTAGATAGCGACACCGAGCAAGGTGAGAGGCGCTGAGCGAGATCAGCTTGCATGGTCCCGTCAAATTAAAGAGGGCTCTATATGAAGTATGACACTCCAGGAGACAACGATGTAGGCGAGGTTGAGTGAGACCAGTATCGCCAACGTGGGGAGTAGCTGCAGGGCTACTTGGGATGCTAGTGGCAGCATTCCTACATAAGTACTGTTAGAGGAAGGTAGGAGAAGCAAGAGTAGGGTGAAGGAGTGCAGTGACCCAAATTGTGCTGTATTGGGGATGACACTAGGGAGAGTAGAAAGGTGAGCAGATCAAGTATGAGAGGCTACCAAAAGACTATTGTAAATGTTAACATGCTATAGGAGGTGGTCGTTGTTGCGAAATAAACCTCAGCTGTGTGATTTTTTTCATGGTGTTTAGCAAATGCTTTGTCGAGCGCTACCTGTATTGTCTGTCACTAGTGAAGAACGAATGCTGGTCTGCAACTAACCAACGGGCGTAACAATCAACAGCGCGGAGTACAATGTGGAACGATGAACCGGCCAAGGGTGTCCTACAAGGGAAGAGAGTCAATCACAACGACAGTTCTGAGCAGGGACCTTCTATTACCAGACAGAGGGCGACTCGACTTGTCAGTTCATCAAGGCAGTCAGACACCTTCAAGTCCAGTGCAATTGGGCTGTCATCTGGTGTGTCCTGTCTAGGCGAGTCAAGGGCGTGTGGAAGCAGTCGCCACTGTGCAGCGCAGTGTGCTCTGAATAGAGTGAAGGCTCAGGTCTTGACGAGCCTTCACAGCATCAACGCATCTTCCCAGCTTCAAATACACGAAAGCTCAGGTCTTAAAGAGCGATGCGGTTATAGTGAGACACCCTTTATAATGCTTCAATGACAATCTTTATTCTGCAATTAATCACGATAGTCTCTGTACCATGAGTACAGAGTATAACACCAGTAAATATCAAAATATGACACCAGTAAATATCAAAATATAACACCAGTAAATATCAAAATATGACAGTAAATATCAAAATATACACATCATAACCACTCTCCTGAACAGCAACAGTCGGGGTGTGTGTGTGTGTTGTGTGCGTGTGGTGCCAAAGACAAGTTTAAAAAATTAACGCATGGGGAGAGAATAATATGTTTGGCAGAAGATGCAGACTAACTGAAGGAAAGTCTCTCAAATGGTGTCAGTAATAAACGGATCTGTGTAATAAGACTAAAAATTGTATTATAAAGAACAGATGTTTGGGACAAAAGACTCTCAAAGGTATATTACTAAAGAATAGAACTGTGAAATAAAAGGCTCAAAAGAGCATTATTAATGAGTAGATGTAAGAAACAAAAGATCTGAAAGGGGGGGGGGGCGGCGGCATTATTAACCTAGGTTACGACACTTTCGTAAAATATATGAACTCAAAATACAAATTCTTGGATTTAAGTCTGTCACGGGCAAACATTTCCCCGCCACCCCCTTCTTAATTATTGCTTCTGGTGATCCCAGAGTGTTGGATTTCTGCGAGACATCAAACAAAGCCTTGTAATATGGAATAGGGCTACAACGAGACATCAAACAAACCCTTGTAATATGGAATAGGGCTGTCAGAGAGACATCAAACAAACCTTTGTAATATGGAATAGGGCTGTCAGAGAGACATCAAACAAACCTTTGTAATATGGAATAGGCAGTGAACAATGCTAAGAGGAAGCTGAACAAATGGCTGGAATGACAGACTGAAAGCAGACGTTTGAGTAGAAATACATAAAAATAAATAAAACAAAAATGTGTGTATCTTCGTTAATTTTGAAGATACAAAAACGATTCATGTATCACTGATTTGTAAATTTCAAGGGCATTCTAACTGTTCAATTAATTATAATTTTTAATAATAACTAATTATATAAATGTAACGAACACGAATTTAATATATTTCATCATCATGTGCCGTACCCATTAGTGTAGACGATCATGTCAATTCAGTTGTTGGCTGTTTTCCCATGCCATGACACCAAGCTATCTAGTATCTTCTCTCTTTGTCGTCCATGATCTATTTCCTTGTATTTTGCTACTGTAACCAAGTACTCCAACTTTCCTCTTCTCATGATGTGCCTGAAAAATGTTTCTTTCTGGTGTTTTTTAAGGAGCTCCCTTTATGTGTTGGTCTGTTTGAGAATATCCTCACTGGTCTTTTCAGCTGTCCAGGGAACTTTCAACATCCTTCTGAGAAATCCCATTTCTAATCAATTAATTCTATTTTAAAAAAAAAGTTTGTATGTTTTAAATTTTATTAAATAAATATGATTACCGTTAATTACAAACAGACAAAATTTATGGAATAAAATAACACTGGCAGGATCATGTGATACTTGTGCTATTGTTATATATAGCATAGCATTTATTAATAGTCACATTTTAAAAATTGATCCTTGATTTTCAGAACCTTTTCTGAGTTTTCATGAATGGAAGCATCTCCCCAGTCATGGGTACTGCTCCATTGTTGAGCGAATCCTGGAGAACATATACAAGGCAGGAGAGAAGGCTAAATGCATTCCATATGTGATGTCTACGCCGCATTCTTGGTATCACCTGGAAGGATAACGTGACAAACGTGGAGGTCTGGACTCCCTACAGGCCTCCTGAACATCTATACGCAGCTTAAACAACGTTGGTTACACTGGCTTGGCAACGTACACCAGATGAAAAATGGCAGATTACCAAAAAAATATACTCTATGGACAACTAGCAGATGGCAAAAGAACTAGAGGGCATCCAAAACTTCGATTTATAGATTTGTGTAAACATTGCATGAAGACTGAACATAAACCCTGCAGCCTGGGAAGAAATAGCTGCAGACCGCAATCTTTGGAAACACACTCTAAAGCTCCAGCTCAAACAAGAAGCAAACAGATTAATAGAAACAGAGAATACACTGCAAAGGAAAAGAAAAAATAACATTTCCAGGAGCGCTGGAAAATCCATAGTCATAGTTAACTATGACCGACGAAGGCTACTACTACTCCCAAGTCATGGCTAGTAAAGTGCCAATATTTATTTTACAATTGTTATAAGGAATATCACTTTCAAATTTAACAAATATTATGTAGAAATGGATGCAGAATCTAAATATTCTTACACATTGACTTTAAATTAGCTAATTTATGTACAATAATTAATTCATTTTAAAAATACCATCACCCATAGCTTCAATCGATTTTCTCATTAATTATATCCTTCATACTTGCCTGCTTGGGTCGAGACATACCAATGCTGGAACTGAACGACATGTTAGTTTTCCTCAAGACAACACCATCGGCTATTTTCTGCTTTGTTTGTGAAGAGACAGTTCCTGCACTGGTCTCCTAAAGAATAAACAGGTATGAACAATAAAAAAAACAAGAATATAAACAATGTTCTTATCACCTGATAAATTCTTCAGGTGGCCTCTCATTATGTGAGGCTGTCAATTTAAATGTTACTTATTGTCTGGGCATGTTCCTGCCTTGGGCAGAATATATGCCTAAAATGGCTGACATCTTTCCAGAATATTTAAATGCTTGCTGGACACAAATCAAAAGTATTAAATTAAGAAAGTTATTCTGCCAATATCTCACTGTTGGTCACCTTTATCTAAACTGAAACCGAAACATGAAACTGAAAATTGAAACTGAAAATTTCTTATTGTATTTAAAACAAAGTAAAAACACTTTGCAAAAAAAACCTCATATTGATGTGATGTTATTTTGGAATAAAATAACTTTATTTTTCTAAACTGAAAAAATAAAAATATTTCAAAAGAGGAGGAGGATATATAATTTTTGCAATAAATTTTACAAGCTAGAAATGTGGGACAGCACTTACAGCTGAGCATGCAGGCAAGGGCTTGCCACTTGGAGATGATGGAGTTGGCATTAAAATAATGGTATCCGCTGGTACCAGTCTTGGTAGCTTTGGTTGTGGTTCTTCAGCACTGAAATTAAAATGACGGAATTAAAAACAGAATAACGTGGACATTACTACGCACAAATAAATTATATATGTTCTATATAAAGTACGCCAACTGGGGAACACATTTTTTTAATTGACAGACCTGTATCACTGATTCTAGATAGACCTCATATGTGGACACTCACTCATCACAGGGCCTGGTTTTCTATATAATGATGGCTTTATTTCTGCTTTCAAGGATAACTATATGAGTACTTTACAACACAAATTATAATGCGACAACATGGCGATGGGAACTGATTCAAAATGCATTAAAAACATGAAAATTCCCTATTACTATAGCATATTTTTGCTTTTCTAACAAGAAAAAATATTTGAACTAATAATTTAAGATGCAGCTTTTTTTTGTTATTTGAAGTTTCACCACTAACAATATTCATTTATGTTAAGGAAATAGTTTTTAACTAATCACCAGCGATCACGACATCAGCATAATTTACACATTTAAACATGATTATGAGAAAATGTGGCACAGAGATTTAAAAATAATATATGTGATAACTATGTAGGTGACAAATCGTATACACTTGAAATGGTGTCTCGCCGCCACGCAGTTATTTTTGTAAAGCATTAATTCTTTTTTCCAAAAACACAGTTGGAATACTAGACCTCTAGGTTGGGTTAATATGTGCATGAGCAAAAAATTACAGATCAGCTGCTCTTTAAAAATGTCATAATAAATTATTACTAATTTTTTTTATTTACTATAAATGAGAGAATATTTCAGAAAATAACATTAAAATGTCAAATTCTTCTTCTTTTCTCTTTCACTGATACCTAAAAGGTGTCGTGGTTTATATCATTTGTCGATCTTGTGCTGCTCGAATTGTCTGAATTAGTGATTTTCCTTTGTTGTTACATGTCTCTGTCACTGCATCTATCCATCTTCTTCTGGGTCTTCCTCTTGGTCTTTTTTCCATGCATTCTCGAGAAGAACGCCCTTGATGGTGATTGGTAAGGGTTCATTCTGACCAGGTGGCCAAACCATTTAAGTTGTTGTTCTATATATTCTTGGCAGGGTTTTGTTCCTACTATTTTTCTTATGGTTTCATTTGGTATTCTATCTCTCCTTGTGTTGTTTGTTACTTCTCTCAAGCAACGCATCTCACATGTATTGATCTTTCTTAAATGTGATTTAGAAAGGGTCCATGTTTGACTTTCATAACATAAAGTTGGTATGAAGATGCTATTTATCATTTGTTGTTTAGCTGGCATAGAAATGTTCGGATGTCTTAGCAATGGTGAAAGCTGGTCTGTGACAGCATTTGCTTTTTGTATTCTCATGTCAATTTCTCTGTCTAGTTTTCCATCTTCTGTGAACATTGTGCCTAAATACTTGAATACCTTTACTTGTTTTATTTCTTTATCTTTGATCTTGATGTTTAATGGGCGTCTTAATTTGCTTATTTTTATAGCCTCTGTTTGTCAAATTAATATAATTAAATTCTGTGCGGAAGCATAAGCCCCTGTGACCTCTGGTCGCAATAGCAGGGTCAGCAGAACAAGACCTAGCAGTTTTACTCCCTCGTGGTCTCCCCTGGGAACAGTCTGCGTCAAAACAGGCTGGGTAACAGAAGCTATGATCACCATATTGCCTGTAGTGGTGGCTGTTACTGATATAGAAGATCCAGTATTGCAGTACCTCTAGGTAGGACTAGTAGTTTCCCACCATAGCCTTGAATTAGATGAACTCCAACTTCTCCAGTAAGAGTTGGGAATGTCAAGAAAGCCATTATGGCCTGCCACATCAATGAGTAAAAGGGCACCTTGCACGCATAACTCGTGGGATTACATCAACAATTAAATTCTGTTTTAAGTGCTTGCAGAAGATGTATTTTTAAAAACATTCACGAACTATAATTTACCAAGTGTATAACAATGACATCATTGTCCACACTATAAAACAAACTCAATTGCACCTCTTCTTTGTGTGGAGTATCAGGTGCATTGGTTAATCCTAATAAAGCATCAGTTGCATGGTTCTCCTTTAACAATCATATCGTTAACACGGAAACACTGGTGGTATGAATGGGAGCTGATTAGGTGACCAGGGACAGGTTGATGGCATACCTAGGAGTCAAGTTTGATCGCAGCCTGTGTTCAGCGGATCACGTCATCCATGCGATAACAAAAGCCTGCAAAGGATTAACCGCCTTGAAGGTCATGGCAGCTGCCATCATCAAGGAGAGACTACTTAGCCTTCTGTTGCAGGGACTGGTCCTCGCACCAATCGAGTATGCCCTAACAATTTTCACTGTCAGTATGATGCAAATTGACAGGCTGGATAAAATACAGAATGAAGCTATGCGCATTATCTTGGGGTGTACGAGGGACACTCCCTGTGTAGCAATGAAGGTATCTTGACTTTCCAACCATGGATGACAGGATCAAGATCTTGAGGGTACGAGTTATACCCGAAGATGAGTGCAGATAAAGAGCATCCATTGCACCAAGAGCTCAACACAGGGAAAGGTGACAGGCTAAAAAGAGGCAAATCATGAGTGGACAGAAGATGTCATCAAACAGGTCTGTGGGCTTACCAATATCAACACTGGCGAGGAGTGGATACAGGTGTCTATGTCATTCAGGGGAACATTCTTGTGCAATGTCACACTCAACAAGAAATATAGGGAACAGAACTCATTCGTGATCAATGAAGAGGTCAATGGTCTCACCTGAAATAACACTGATGAGAAAGATGCAGTCATCTATGACTTGCTGAGGAGGGGATCTGAGCACCTATGGACATGTTGGGAATCAAGAATGATGACCTGCAAATAACTCAATTGTAATCTAGGGTTAAATGCTAGGAGAACAGTAGAAGTGCAAAATTAGCACATTTTAAAGGTCTCTAAATGTTCTATATTTATATGGCTGTGAAACATAGAGAACAACAAAAATGTAAGTCATGAACAAACAGACCTTCATTAATAGATGTTTGCGCAGAATAAAAGGATGTAACTGGCAGGACAAAATCACTAACATAGAATTATGGAAAAGTACTAGTCAAATACCATTTGACAAAAGGGATACAAAGAAGATGATGGCACTGGATAGGACACACTCTGCAGAAGTGTGGTAAGAGAGAGTATTACATGACAGGCCATTTTTTTTTTTAATCTCCAGGGGAAGAGACAAAGAGGAAGATATGGAATGATCTGAAATGAGTTGCAAGAAACAGAACGACTTGGAAAGTGTTTGTGGAAGTCCTATGCTCCACAGGGAATTGAAAGGTAGAATAAGAACAAGAAATGTTCTATATTAACACCCATGTGATGGAAAGATCTATAAAGAACTATATATATATAGTTCAACCCAAAGCTGATTATCATTTACAGGACATTTTGTTTTCACTTAAACACGTCACAGCGACAGATAACAATTCCATTCACACAGTATAAACCTGTGATCAACTGATGAAAGGTCAGAGATGATGGCTCCTGACTTAGAACTGTCGCTGCTTTCAGTTGGTTGACGAATGCGATTCAAGTCCAAGCCACTCTGCTGCAACTGAAGAAAAACAAATAAAAAGATGAGTTTACAAACTTCTACACAAAAATAAAGTCGCTAACCTCGGCACAACAAACAATTAAATAAAATCCAGTTTAATTGAAGACAATAGCAATAGTCAGTGCTTCATTTCAATATTTAACATTATTTTCTTTCAGAAACTTTTCCACTGACTAAACTTCCTATTTTTTTAAAACTTGCATTATCAGGATACAAATCAATCTAACTTTGAGAGCAAACTATTTGTAAATAGGCAATTTTTACTTGTATATTTCAACACTGATATCTCTTAAGGGTTCATGTATGGTTCTGTTTGTACGTTTTTCACAATTTTAATTAACTAATAACCTGACAATACGCTTTGTGAAGAGTAACTTTCTCATGGGAGCAATGGTAGCTCAATTGTTTGTGAAGTGGAGTACCTAAGAAAAGAAAAGCCTAAAATGGGTACCAGATTTTTCTGGGAAGAAAAATGTCACTGACAGAATACTGGCCATATTACATAAAAAATAGTATGGATACGGTCTAACAAAATATGGGCACTAACGCCATGGTGGAGTTCTTTCTTCTTCTGTCTATATATATTTCTATTGGAAAAACTCTTGATACAGATGTTTCCATTGAACTTTGCTTTCCTTAGTCTCTAATACCTGTTGACATCAAGGGACAATGATAACTTGCCTGGGTCAAATCTTTGTCGGGTGTATAATCACATAATCTGTACATATCCAAATCATTTTTGTTAGATCAATTCATCAGTGGTGTTAACACCCCCCGCCCCTCCCATCCCAACTTAATGCCTTATATCACTTATGATTCTCTCGCATTCTGTACTTTTCCCTGGCCTTTCATTTCCAACAAGATATACTTATTTCCTGTATCGCCTACACAAACCGGTATGGCACATCATGATGATGATGATGAAAGCCAGTCTGAAGTGATACTGATCACATCACTTAAAATGTGCAGTGGTCATGGAAAAATATGGTCACTAACACCATATACCTAGGAAGGTGCGGAGCGAATCGTTACTTTTATACAAAAAATAAATATATAAAGACAAGTCATATTTGAACAAGATGAAATATAGACAAACTTGAGATACTTACAACTGATAAGTTTGATCTTGCTCTTAAGCTAGAGCTGAGTGAAGACTGGATCGATCGCAAGACAGACTTGCTGCTTCGTTTATTTTTAACATCCTGCTCACTAAGCTGCTGCTGCTGATAGCTGTGAGCCTGCAGCTGAGGTTTATGCCCCAAAATTTCACCCCCAAGACCATAGTCCCGCTGGTGACGACTGACAAATGCATCCATTGCAGGCACAGTTGATGGACGCCGATCTTTCAAATTTTCTATGTGAAGAAGTGACACTCCTGGTGTTCCCATTAGGTTTGGTAATGATTCTGGCATTGAAGGGATTGATACTGAGGAAGCATTTGACTGACTACTATCCTGACGTCTGCAACCATATAAAAAAAAATTGTGTTAACCAAATGCTTATAACAATGGTCTACAAATTTTCAAAAGTTGTGAATTCAGAAATGAACATTTCTAAATGATTCTGACATGATGGTTTCAAATAATATAATGAAATTAATCAATTGGTTCATTTTTTTCTGATATTAAGAAATTGATATCATACTAATATGAATAATGCAGGCTTTTTTTCATTCTCAAGAGTGAGCAATTAGTCTTTCTACTTAAGCCTGATACAAACTACAGTTATGTGCTCATTTATTTGATATTCCCCAAAATAAAATGAGAAAAACAGAAAACAAAGCAGCTTAAATTTCACATCAAATGTTTTTAAAATGAACATTTCCACCTTTTCCCACCATAATTTACTGTTCATTTACTTGTAATAAGACATTCAGGTATACCAGACGACCTGCTCAAACCAATATTCATAGCCCTACCAAAGAAATCGGGTGCGATTGAATGTGATGATCATCACACAATAAGCCTTATGAGTCATATGACTAAAATATTACTAAGAATCATCATGCGAAGAGTGCGAAACAAAATCAGTCCAGAAATTAGTGATGAACAGTGTGGTTTTGTTAGAGATAAAGGAACAAGCAATGCCATATATATCATAAGATCTTTAGTAGAAAGAGCGATAGAGGTGAAAACAGATCTATACTTATGTTTCATAAATTATACCAAGGCATTTGACAAAGTAAAGCACCAAGAATTAATCAAAATTTTAGAAAGCATACAAAAGAGGTGAGATGCAGAATGGCTCAAGCAAAAGCAACTTTCCAAAAAATGAGGAAGATACTATGCAATCCATTATTGACAATAGAAACAAGAAATAGAGTTCTTAAATGTTATGTAGAGCCAGTCTTAACATAAGGAAGCGAATCATGGACAATAGGACAACAGACAAGAAAATCACTGGAGTCTGTAGAAATGTGGTTTTACGAAGAATGTTGAAAGTACCATGGACAGTTAAGAAGAGTAATAAAGATGTTCTGAGAGAGGTCAAAGCAAAAAGAGAGCTAATTTCCAATGTTAGGAAGAAACAATCATCATTTTTTGGTCATGTAATGAGAAGAGAACAACTGGAATATATTGTAACAACTGGAAAAATTGAGGGACTAAGAGATAGAGGGAAGCAAAGAGAAAAAAATAACAGACAACTTAAGAGAATGGCTTGGCAGAAGGTCAACAACAGAAATGATAAATAACTGTCGAGATCAAAAGTTGTGGAGAGACATGATCACCTACGATAGCAGGACCGGTACTTGATGTTGATGACTGACTAAAAGTCCATCATGTTTTCCTTTAACAATCCTGTAGTACATCGCATAGACACAAGTGACCCATGACATGACGATCCTGTCTATAAATTTGCCCCCATGTGATACACCTGAATGAACGGAGTAAGTGCCAGTGACAGTAGGTGGCAGGGAATGGGCTGTTGTGAATCCTGCGTGAATACAGGGCCTAGAAAGTGAACACATGGACGGATGATATATCAGCAGAGACAGAGACACATTACATGCCATGGATGGAATTGAGGCGACGTTTTGCAAAACCTTTACCCTGGGGTAGGAAGATATCCCAGAGGTCCCCCAGTTTTCACAATGCCATGTAAATCATCATCATCATCAAGTACCAGGCCTAGTGGCGTAGCTGATCATGTCTCTCCACAACTTTCAATCTCGGCAACTATCATTTCTGTTGTTGACCTTCTGCCAAGCCATTCTCTTAAGCTGTCTGTTATTTTTTCTCTTTGCTTCCCTCTATCTCTTCGTCCCTCAATTTTTCCAGTTGTTACAATATATTCAAGTTGTTCTCTTCTCATTACATGGCCAAAAAATGATGATTGTCTCTTCCTAACATTGGAAATTAGCTCTCTTTTTGCTTTGACCTTTCTCAGAACCTCTTCATTACTCTTCTTAGCTGTCCATGGTATTCTCAACATTCTTCTGTAAAACCACATTTCTACAGATTCCAGTGATTTTCTTGTCTGTTGTCCTATTGTCCATGATTCGCATCCGTATGTTAAGACTGGCTCTACGTAACATTTAAGAACTCTTTTTCTTGTTTCTATTGTCAAAAATGGATTGCATAGTATTTTCCTCATTTTTGGAAAGCTGCTTTTGCCTGAGCCATTCTGCACCTCACCTCTGTTATACATCTTCCGTCTGAGGTTAACAAAGTTCCCAAATATTTAAATTCATTTACCTGTTTTAATATTGTTCCACTTGTCTTTATTTTGCACTGAGGTGATATCTTTTTCTTTGTTGTTACCATTACTTCTGTCTTTTTGCTATTAAGGCTGAGTCCTTTATTTTTGCTTTCCTTCACTACAATGTCCAACTTTTCTTGTAACTCATTTTCACTTTTAGCGATTAATATTGTATCATCAGCATACCTTAGATTATTTATACAGTCGAACCTGGTCTTAGGACCACCTGTTTAAAGCGTTTCCCTGGTTATAGGACCGGGTCTACAATTTCCCCGAGTTTTTTACTATATGCTAACACTGATTACGGCGCTCACCGTATGACGCGACCAGAGACCAGGCTAATTAACCGCCGCCAATGTTATTTATCCCGTTTACGACACGCGGGGGTAATCCGAGATAACGATACACTGACCAGCCAGTCCTTCTCCGTCTCGCTGGGAGCCATAAATGATCGACACAGGTGTCTACAGGTGTCGAAGTTTTCCCGTATTTAGTGAGTCCCAGATTACAGTGGGACGTGTTACGTTTATCAGTCAATACTGGTGTGAGAAACACGGCAGACACAGATCTATGATTCGTGAAGTGACATCACTTCGCGGTTCCGTCTAGACCAGAGTAGACCATTGCGTGGCCCGTATAAATTACAGGAATTAACTAAAGAATTAGTCATTGCCCGCTTAGAGTGTATTCACGTACATGTACAGTATCTCAGTGAATTATTTTTGTGGATTTTAAAAGTGTTACACACAATATAGGAAATGGCCAGTGTCAAAAGTGTAAAACCAAAAGCATTAACGCTGGAAGAACGAATATCAGTGATTCGACAAAATCAGCAAGGAAAAAGTTCGCGATTATTGGCAGAACAGTTTGGAGTGGGAAAGACACAGATTTTACATACGTTAAAGAGAAAAGCAGAGTATATGAATGACTTTGAAAATAATGCACCAAGTATGAAAAGAAGGAATAGGATCTTCCTGCCACTGCAATTTTAGCTGCTGAGGATGTGAATAGTGAATCAGACAACGAACAAGATTCTACTGACATTGAGAAAACATACACTATCGCAGATGCACATAATGCTTTGGAGCTTCTGCGTACCTATTCAATAACAAACGGGAGATCTGACATACTAGACGTTATCATGGACTTGAGAGAAAAATTGAACTTATCGTTTATTTCATCTGTCAAACAACAGACTACCATATTGGATTTTTTTTCAAGTCAAAAGTGATACATGTACAGTATAAGTGGAATCTGTGTATGTGTGTTTTATTTTTGTGTGTTTAACTATCGTGTTTTATGAAAAGTGTCCAACCAGTGGCTATTGTAGACCGACATGTGCACTATGTTCTACTCATGGATTACGCTGATTTGCAGGTTAGTTTTCATAGTGCTTAGGATAAAAATTTTTTTTATCGCTCTATTTATTATGTGAAACCTGTGAGGCAGGACCACCTGTCCTATGGGACCAGTTTTTGAAAGTCCCGTGAATGGTCGCCTTAGACAGGTTCGACTGTATTATGACCTCCAATTGTTATTCCAGGCATGCCCCTTATGGATCTTAAAATAATCTCACTATAAATATTAAACAAATCTGGTGACAGCACACAACCTTGTCTAACACCCTGTTTTATTTGTTGAAACATTCCCAATTGGTTTCCAGTTCTTATGGCCGCTGTTTGTTGCCAGTACATGTTCTTTATTATTCTTAGATCTTTGCTGTCTATGTTTATGCTTTCTAAAATATTGATTATTTCTTGGTGCTTTACTTTGTCAAATGCCTTGGTGTAATCTATGAAACATAGGTATAGATCTGTTTTCACCTCTATGGCTCTTTCTACTAAAGATTTTATGATATAAATGGCATTGCTTGTTCCTTTATCTCTAACAAAACCACACTGTTCATCGCTAATTTCTGGACTGATTTTGTTTCGCACTCTTCACATGATGATTCTTAGTAATATCTTAGTCATATGACTCATAAGGCTTATTGTGGTGATTCATGATTTTACAAAGAAATTACGACGGTGGTTTTCTGTTGCCTTCCGTCGGTTTGTTTACGGTTGACTCCGCTAGCCTTTGGCTAAAAAGTCTCACCCATAAGGCAGTGGGGTTGTTTTACGTCGGGGTACCCTCCCTTAGCCTTTTACCCTCCCGAGCTTACCTGCAAGGCAGCAGGGCAGCCACAGGTTGTACTGTTTACTGCATACAGTAGCAGGTAAAATTACCTGACCTGACCGACAATGCCATGTACAGCAAGACTATAAACCAATGCGAGCTCATACGCCGCCTTGGTCAACAAGGTCCGCGCCAGACAGGACTGCATGCCAAATTAGCTACTGGAAGAAATACAGACAACTCAAACAAAAACCAGAAACCTTGGATCCAACAAACTTCAATATATAAATATTTTAATGGAAGAAAGAGCATGAAGATTGGTCAGAGTGGAAAAACAAATAAATTAAACATACAACAACTTAATATTTCAGACCTCAAAAACAAGAAAACAGAGCTAACCAAAACCATGTATGAATACAAGATCCATATTGCCCTACTGCAGGAAACACTACACAAGAACATAGACACACATATAGCAAGTTACACCAGCTATCCAAGTGTACCAACAACTCAGAAAGTCACAATTTGGTTTGCATCCAGCAAATATAATATTTATGTTTACAATCCGCCAGGCACAAATTGTAACATAACAGAACTTGATCAAGTCAACTACCATAGAACTATCTTGGCTGGAGATTTTAATAGACATTCAACACAATGGGGATATTATAACTCAAATCCCACATAAAAAATACATAGAAGATCTTTGCCAATCAACTAATCTTACAATCATGCAGGACATAGAATCAACACCAACTCTCCTACACAGAGCTCATCTCTCCCTTAGTAGACCCGATCTGACCATTTGCTCTGCTGATCTCATAAGCTACTGCCGCAATTAAGTTATTGATGGCATAGGCAGTGATCACAGACCCATAGTCACCATAGTAGACACCAAAACAAAAAAAATCCAAACAAAACAGAGAACAAGATGGAATTTCAAGAAAACTGACTGGAAGCAATATCAAGAAAAATCCGACCAACTCCTGAACAATCTGACAGAAGAGCGTGGAAAAATTAAACGAGATGTTCACACAAATAATACTCAACACTGCAGAACAAACTATACGTAAAGGACATAGAACACATCATCGACCATTTTGGAACACAAAACTGGAGACAGCAGTATCAGAAAGAAAGAAAGCCAGAACAATACTTGAGCAGAACTCAACTTTGAATAATAAAATAAGCTATAATAAGGCTAGTGCTATGACCAAACTAGTTACTAAAAAAGCAAAGAAAGAGAAATGGCAAGAAACATGCAGTAAACTTGATCTGCGACATGAAGGAAATAAAGCATGGAGACTTATACGTTTGTCTGGTGATAAAAGAGAACCAAACCCTAAACCAATCAAATTTAATAATGAAATCATCAGCTCTAAAAAAAAAATATAGTTAAGAATTTTAATAGTTATTTTGCTTCAGTCAACAGAGCGAACAAACTTACAGATAGCAAAAAAATTCATCTACATAATTTAAAATTAATTGAAAGAGCCCCAACAACAAATGCTGCAATATTTGAAGAAGATTTTAACATGAGGGAACTAGAAAAGGCATTAAGAAAGTTAAAATGTAGAAAATCCCCAGGGCCCGACAGGATACACAATGAGATGATAAAACATCTTGGCAAGTCAGGTAAAGAAACATTACTCAGACTGATCAACAAGTCATGGAAAGAAAGCAAAATTCCCACGACATGGAGAAATGCCTATATAGTGCCATTGCTCAAAAAGAACAAGCCTCCAGATGACCCCAGAAGCTACCGTCCCCTATCCCTAACATCATGCATAGGTAAAATAGCTGAGAGTATGGTCAATAGCAGATTATACTGGTATATGGAAACCTCTAATACACTGTGCTGCGAACAAGCTGGTTTCAGGGCAGGCAATAACATAGAAGACCTAATCCTCAGGTTAATACAACAGGTTTAAGATGGATTTCAAAAGAGACAACATACTCTAGCCATCCTAGTAGACCTGCAGCAGGCTTATGATAGAGTCTGGCGTAAGGGACTTTTATTGAAGATGAGAGATGCCGAAATACATGGGAAACTGTACAAATGGGTCAAATATTTCCTAGTTGACAGAACAATGCAAACTAAATTAAATGAATCCATTTCAGACAAAGAGATGCTAGAAGGATTACCACAGGGATCACCACTCAGTTGTTCCCTTTTATATATATATATATATATATATATCAATGATCTGACCAAAACCCTGATAAAAAAGCTCTCTATGCGGATGATCTGGTCATGTGGAGTACAAACGAAAATATTAGAACAGCTGAAGCACAACTAAACAAAGACCTGCGGCACCTAGAAGAGTACTGTAATACCTGGAAAATAAAAATAAATGTACAGAAAACAGTATATACAGTATTTACTAGAAGTAACAAAATAGCTATAGCAAACATCAAACTTAATCTCCAACACAATAGTCTTCAAAAAGAGGAACACCCTACATATTTAGGAATACAACTAGACCGGCAACTGAACCTGAAGAAACACGTAGAGAAGTTCACTAAGAAAGCAACACAAAGACTCCAACTAATGAAAAGGCTTTCCAGTACCTTATGGGGAGCAGACAAATAAACACTTAGAAATCTCTATCTGGGGTATGTTCGCTCTGTTTTGGACCATGGTAGCTCGCTCCTAGTGACATGCAGCAAAACAACTGTCACTGGACAAGTTACAAAATAATGCATTACGACTCATCAGTGGTGCAATGAGGTCCACTCCAGTTGCAGCCTGCAAAATCCACTGCAACCTTAGAGTTGATGAGAAACAAGGCTGCTATGGTGCTCTATGAAAGACAAAAAAGAATGGAGAAGGACCACCCTAACAGAAAATTAGTAGATACATTGACTCCAAAAAAAAGAATTAAGCAGATGTCAGTATTACAACATGTTAGAAATATACAAGAGAAATTCCATCTACCTGAAAAACAACTACAAACATCAAGAGTCATCAAGGAAATGCCACCAAGTACGAATTATAAAAAACCTGAAATAAATGAGATATGTGACAGAACAGATAAAAAAGCAGACCCAGTATTAGTAACACTAGCAGCAAGGAAAACAATAAATACTTATCCAGAAGATTAGATACATATATACACAGACAGTGCAGCCACTAACGCTACTTCAAAAGCTGGATATGGAATATTAATACATTATCTAGATGGAACAGCAGAAGAAATATGTGGCCCTTGTGGTGAAGTCTGTAACAATTATGAAGCAGAAATAAAGCTGTAGAAACAGCAATTTATCATTTAAATACGATTTTCTACACCACACCATCGAAGAAAACAAACACAGTCATATTTACTGATTCCAAATCGGCTCAGCAGGCACTGGGAAACAACACGAACAAACCAGAACTCACACAGCCTATCATAGATACAGACAAACTCATTGAAAGACATAATATAAGATTGGTAATGCAGTGGATCCCGGGACACTCAAATATACCAGGAAATGATAAGGCAGATACATTAGCTAAGAGAGGATCCAGACAGACACATACATCCATCACACTAGACACAGCCAAATTTTTTTTTTATTTGTGACTTGTCAATTCATTGTGCAGTATCTTCTTTGTGACTTGTCAATTCAATGTGCATCATATTCTTTGTGACTTCTCATTTATTGATTGCCTGTGAAATGGGTACTGATACCACATCAGACAGTTCTGTGCACAGAGTTCTCAGGAAGCAATGAAAGCACTGAAGAATCTTGAGATAGTGAATCTTGATAGCTTGAGAGATTCTTTGAATCATCTGTTGTGCTCTGATGGCCAGGCACTTGCCTTTATTGAGGTCAAATGTACATATTAGCTGTAAGTAGTTATATCTTGATTTTCCTTATAAGCAAACTAAACTAAACAAAAATTAGCGCATAAAATCACTACAACTGAGTAAATACTAAGACTCCTGCAATATTTTGCCAGAAATAAAATGTTGTAAACAAAAGTCAATATAATCTCTACCGTCTTTTTGCCGCATTGATCCAGGAATCTTCACTAAAGGAATCTTCACGCTGGTTGACCCCAAATCTTTTCCTGGATTTATTTGGATGAGGAAAAAAAAGTTTACGACAAATTTACAATAATTCCTCTGACAATCAAAGACATTCTTAAAGCCAAAAGAAAAAAAAACAATGCAACATTACAACGCAAATCCAACCTTACTTCCTCTACAAATGCTTAATAGTATGTATGATATCTTTTTTATGAATGAAAATAAAAATAATGTTAGAGCTAACATATCAAATAAATAATATGTATCTGAACATGCACTTGGTGAGTATCTTGAAACATGTTCTCCAGCCGGAAGTTTGTACAAACCAAAGCCAAATAATGGCTAACAGAAACAGCGCCAAGGAGTAAAATCTTGAGCTCTTTCTCTCAAGGAAATGAGGACCATAGTTCAGTCAGGTTATTACAGAAATTACCACCCAGCACATCCCAATAAGATAACAAAGAAGAATTTGGTTATTTAGTTATGGAAGGCCCCGGCATCACTGCAAACGAATTAAAATCCATAATTGCTCAACCACCCGTGCCAGTGTAATCATCCAAAATAATATCTCATCTCCCAAACAAAGAAAGGTAACTGTAGTCCCCATCATAGCAGTCTCAGCACACGCCAAAAGACATAAGGCGAAACCGCGCAGAAAGTGAACACAACCAACTGTTCCCTGTCATATACCATCATTCATCGTAAACAATTGGAATATTGAAACATGATCAAAACGGATGAGACACACAGCTCACGGTGTGCACAGAGCACTTAACACAGTAGCTCCTACAACAAGCCGGACTTGGAATATGAGGAAACTGCAACAAGGAACACTTTTCCGTAAGATCAGCGGTACGGCCAGTCTAGGGATGTACGATGAGCCATTACGATGACGTAGCACACAACAATGTCGTACATAATATTATTCTCTCTCTAGTGACAGAAGAAATCAAATATAAATACAAGCACACAGAAATCATGATGGTAAAAGTCATAAACTTTTAGGGAGAACTAGTGTTCTTCCTGGTAATGTTACTTTTTATAACTCCCTGAGCCAGTAACCCACTTTCACAACTCAAAGCGAGGTACATTTGTGAATGCATGCCCGTCAAGAAATAAATCTGATATTAGGGTCATTAGGCCAGGCAGGCGATCACATGCAGCACCTATTATAGGAAATATCAGAAAAATTACAAGATTCAAAATAAAAGCGTTCTGTCATAACTGGCAGTTATGAAGAATGGATTATTTCTGAGAAAAATAAACTCACATAACATAAAATCCTGTGACCCGATAACATTTATGATTTATGCTGATAAGACAAACAAACTTATTGCATTAAAATTCTTCCAACATGACAAAAATGTAACTTGGCATACCTCTTTTCTCTCAGGGCTGATACAACAGTCTGTGTGTCAACCATACGAGCTCTGCTATGTTCCGTGGTTACAATCACTGGAGTTGTTTTAAAACTGAAAAATGTGATAATAAATATGAATAAAACTTACATGCATTTACTCGCAAAATATAAAAGCTGAAGAGATTTTTTATCTTGGTCTGCTAAAATACACATTTATTGAATAATATTTGGTAATTTGAGAAATACGTCAATATATCTGGAACACGTAATTGGTAGCATAATAAAATCCACTGGAGGTGGCAATGAAAGATATATATCATCCTTGAGTGCCATCTCCACAGTGAAGGTTGGCCACCATAGAGTGATATTCCATTCTGTCTCTTGCTTTGATGGTGCAGATTGTCATAGGCTGACTTGTCCATCTTCTGATGTTACCAGTCCGTGTTATTCTTGGTCTGCCTCTTTTACTTTGTATTTTCCCTTCCAAGATTACTTTTATTAGGCTTCTGTGTCTTTTAATATGCCCTGAAAATCTCATTTGTCATGTTTGAATTGTGTTTAGTAGTTCTCTTTTCATTTTTAATATAATAATTTAATATAATAATTTAATATATAATTAATTGATATAATAATTGAATTTTCATTTTTAGTTTTTATTTATTTATAGATATAACAGGCTTGTTGATAGGTTGCGTCCCTGTCTTACTCCTCTTTTTATATCAATAGATGTAGAGTTCTCTTTGTTATATTTTATTATTGCTATTTGCTCCCAATATAAATTATATATTAGTCGTATTTCTATGTCATCTAGATGTATATCTTTTAGGCAGTCTATACGTTGTTTATTGTGTATTCTATCAAAAGCTTTGGTGTTGTCTATGAAACAGACATATATTGATTTGTTTACTTCTGTGTATGGCCTTTGGCGTCTTGACAGACGGTTGGTAATAAGCAATCATGATAAGTCAGTAGTTTGGTAAAGCATTAGTGTCTCATATTGAGTGCTGCTTTACTGAAAATCTCTCATGGCTGAATTTGCCAATCCTGGACAGACAGATCCATCCACAGAATGAGCAAGGAGTATTTGCGGTAACTGGCCTTGTCTCTTTTCTCTTGCGCCTTTTGTCTTCTGAATTTGATTAAAGTACTGCATTGAAAATTTCTGCGCCATTTTTTATTTTTGCTCTCCATGTGCTATGATCTGCAGCCACATTTTCCCAGTTTCTCTAACTTATAGATAGAAAATTCCCTCAAGGAAGCCCTGCAAACATCCTTATACCTCAGCACTGGTCTGCCCTTTGGATTTTTTTCTGTCCTTAAGTTCTCCATACAATATTTGTTTGGGAATACGATTGTTTGCCATTCTTACATGGAAGTTTGGGCTCATTTTAAGACATTAAAGTTGGTTACTTTGTCCTGCCATTTGATGTTCATAATCTTGCAAATTATTATACAACATACATGACAGCTGTTTAACCTTTTTTTTTAAGAAACTTCTGTGTACTTTTTGATTAATGTCCTCATGTAGAAAATGGCTTCTCTTGTCCCACTGCTTTTCCTAAATCCAAATTGTTGTTCTAATTCAATATTTGTAGCCATGGAATGGAAGACATAAGCAGGCCACAACTGCTTTGAAAGTTTGTGGCCTTGTTAGGTAGACAGGAGTCATTACTGATTTGACAATTTGTGGCCAAGTGAAATGAAACAGAAGAAGAAGCACTATCTATTCACATCAATGAAAATGACTACCAGAATGTGAATAAAAACAGTGTTTAGTCCAATACGATTTGAAATAGCTGAGATCATATTAGCCTTTAATGTCACATGTTTTAAACATCTCCATAAAGCAATCATTGTTAAACCGTACAAATTAAATTCAAATACCTGGGTGCAGAAGGCAGGAGCCTTAGCTCAGGTGTTGCAAGTTTCACAGTATTAGGGCTCTTAGGTGTGTTCCCACTCACAATATCTGAAAGGGTTAGGGACTCTCTTCTTTTCAAACGAACCCATGGTACATGCCCAGCTGTCGATTTTGTGGGATTCCCAGACCCATAATTCAGACTTGGAGACCTTCCTACTTGCTTACTTCGACCCAGCAATGATGTCTGAGGACTAAAACAGAAATACCTCTCAAGTCTACAAATTATAATTCAAATGCTATCTTTGCTCAAATCTTAAAAAACTAATTCCAATATATTTTAATATATTCCAAAAACACTTCAAATATATCTATATAATTCAAAAACTCTATCTTTACTCAAATCTTAGTGAGGTCTAATAATTCAATTTCTTTAACACTGGGATTCCAGATAGAGTTATTTGTGCGGGTCATTTTCATTGAACTCCAAATATATCTATAGGTGCTCAGATTCCAACATCAACATGTCCAGCGACTGACAACTCCAGTTCTATCTATCTATCTTTCGTTCGCCTGAAGTATTGTCTATATCTGCAATGTCGTTTCCTGTATAAATTTTACTGTCTTTTGTAATTCTTGCAGTGGCCCATATAGTTTTGTCTGTAGTGTTGTATCTATGGGCCAATGGATTTTCCTCAGTCTACTATATTCAGTGCAGTCTTGAAGTATGTGTTCAGCAGTCTGGGGTGCCTGTCCACATGTACAAGTAGTTGATGTGCCGATCTTGAATTTTGTATACATGTGACTATGGAGTCGATTGTGTCCTGTTCTTAGGCGTATAATGATAACTTGTTCATATCTATTCATATTATGAAAGGCATCCTGATTTGGGGCTTGTGGTCCTCTGATTGATTTGATTATCTGTTTCTTATGATGGTATGTAACTGGTGTATCTAGTTGTGTGCCTGTTGAACCTTCCTTTGCCAACTGATCTGCTTTCTCATTTCCTGGTATTCCACAGTGAGACGGGATCCACTGCAGGGCAACCCTGTGGTGCTTGCAGAGTTCAGTCAATAAGGTCTGCAGATGTGGTAATTTTCTGGATTGTAGTGCCTGGAGTACTGATCTTGCATCTGTCAAAAACACTACAGGCTGTGGGCTAAGATTACTGTTCAGCAGTTTTTCTATTGCCAACTTTATTGCTTGTATTTCTGCATCATAATTGTGACAATATTTCCCTGTTGCTATTTTATCCATATCCCTAGTGTTATTTGGGTACTCTATATATGCACCTGCTCCCCCATTCTTTACTGCATTCTGTGCTGATCCATCTGTGTACACACGAATCCATAGGTCTTGTGGGTATTCTTCATCCAGGAAACTGAGAGCTATTGTTTTTCGCTGTAGACTATTTTGTTCCTCTTTGTCAACTATTCCTTTCACTTCTGTCCGTATTTGAACTGATAATCCTGATTCATCTGTCCAGGGAGTCTGTTCTGGTATGGGCAGAAGGGGTTTAACAACTCTTGGCATGTCTGGTGTTTGTCTACTAATACGCTTGGCTTGGTGGATAAAGCTGCTTCTCTTAAGTCGTCCCAATGCAAGATTTTGGAATCTGTCCTTCATTGGATGTCTCGGCATGCATACAAATTTTTCTGCCTGTATCAGCACCTTTGTGTCTCTCCGTTCTCTCAGTGCTGGTATCCTCCACAATTTCTCCATCTCCAATATTGGTGTTGATTTCATTGCTCCTGTGATGACCCTAAGTACCTGGTTTTGTACTTTATCCAGTTCTTGCAATGTGGTGTTTGATGCTGAGCACCATGCGGATGATCCATATTCTAAATGTGGGCGTATACTCTGTTGGTAAACTTTACTGAGTATTTTCCCACTCGCACCCCATGTGGTTCCACACAACTTTCTTAGAATAGCCAATTTTCTCCTTGCTTTTTGGGTTGCCTTATTTATCTGCTGTTTCCAAGATAGTTTGTTATCAAATGTAACTCCGAGATATGTAGCTTGTATGTCTTCTTTCACAGGCTCATTGTTTATGTAGATGGCTCCTGCTTTTTGTTTTGGGGAGAGTGTGAAAAGTGTAGTACTGCATTCTCTCTTCTTTTCAAACGAACCCATGGTACATGCCCAGCTGTCGATTTTGTGGGATTCCCAGACCCATAATTCAGACTTGGAGACCTTCCTACTTGCTTACTTCGACCCAGCAATGATGTCTGAGGACTAAAACAGAAATACCTCTCAAGTCTACAAATTATAATTCAAATGCTATCTTTGCTCAAATCTTAAAAAACTAATTCCAATATATTTTAATATATTCCAAAAACACTTCAAATATATCTATATAATTCAAAAACTCTATCTTTACTCAAATCTTAGTGAGGTCTAATAATTCAATTTCTTTAACACTGGGATTCCAGATAGAGTTATTTGTGCGGGTCATTTTCATTGAACTCCAAATATATCTATAGGTGCTCAGATTCCAACATCAACATGTCCAGCGACTGACAACTCCAGTTCTGTGTTGGTTGGTAAGTCTTCTTATACACCCACTAAGTTTCTCACTTCTGGCTGTCCCCATCTTAGATCCCATCTCTTTCATCCGAAGGAGTGGTGTGGTTTCCATTCCTCCTACCCCCCCCCTCCCAATCTCATTTGGAATCTAATGTTTCAGAGCTTCAGTTCCATATCTTATTCACTCCCAAGCTAGCTTGTAAAGGCCACATTTTATTAATTAAGTCTGCATATAAGAAAAAGTCTTGTAGGTTATATTCATTATCTGACTGTGCAGAATTCACACAGCCAATTATAGAAAAGGCCTGAGTGCAATCCCACTAACATGACGTTTTCAGCTTTGCGAACAGGTGCAGTTGTATTTAGCATTTTGTCACCATCTATAGCAGGCAAAGGTGAACCTTGACGAATGACATCACACTAGTGGGGCTGTGCTCAGACCTCCACTACAGTTGGCTGTGGCTCCCATTACATATTATCTGATGATTCTGTTTCTAGCCAAATACTTTGGGCTGTCAAGTTAAGGTCTATAATCTTCTTCTTTCCTTCCCCATTTGCCTTTCAGCAATGATGGGAGATATAATTTGTGTTGTTTTTTGCTTTGATTCTTCTGCCTAGTCACATGGTCAAACCATTTTATCTGTTATTTCTGTATATATTCTAAGGCAGGGGATGATCTTATTACTCAGGCTGTTTCTTGTCATTCGTCTAACATATTTCATCTCAGTAGAGGTTATTTTTCTTATTGTTCTTTCATCTAGGGTCCAGGACTAGCATTGGTAGCACAAAATTGGGATGAAGATTGTATTGTAGAGTGCCCATTTTGCCTCTACTTATTTCTTTGTTGGACAATAGTGGTGATAGCTGCCTAATGATTTGACAAGCTTTGTTGCATCTTGAGTCTATTTCTGCTCTTTGTGAATTGTTGTCTGTCACTAGACTTCCTAGGTATTTAAATTCCTCTACTTGTTTTAGTTGTCTGCTGTCTATAGTTATGTTGATGTTTTGTCTCTCACAGGTCTCTATGTCTTGAAATCATCTTCATGGTTAATGCCTGTCTCGTCTTCCTGGAGCCATGCCTTCCATACTAGGATCAATAAATAAACAATTCAGAGATTTTTAACAAGTATAATTATGGACAGAAGGACATCAGCTTAAGGTCGCTTGATCCTTAACAACAACAAAAATATAATTAAATACATAAAATAATATACATAGAAAACACTGCAGATAGATGAACAATAATCATAGACAGGCAGGATGATGTATATAAACATATGAAAGGTCATAAAAAAAATAGTAATTTTTTTTTCACCATTATCATCTGGCATGTATTTTATCCCAATGTTAATTAAATGATATAACTGTGTCTTTCCTCTTCTACCTTTTTAGCTCCCTGTGGAGCATAGGTCTTCAACAAACACTTTCCTCCAAGTCATTCTGTTTTTTTTGCCATTCTTTTAGATCATCCCATGTCTTCCGCATCATCTTCATCTCTGCTTCTATCTGTCTTCTCCAAGAATTCCTTGATCTTCCTCTTTGTCTTTTCCCCTGGGGATTCCAAAAAAAGGCCTGTTGTGTAAAATACTCTCAGTTGGCTTCCGCAGTGTGTCCTATCCAGCGCCACCGTCTTCGCTGTATCTCTTTATCCACTGGTATGTGACTGGTACATTTCCATAATTTTATGTTAGTGATTTTGTCCTGCCATTTCCATCCTTCTGCGTAAGCATCCATTAATGAAAGTCTGTATCTTCATGATTGTCAATTTTGTTGTTCTCCATGTTTCACAGTCAATATAATAGGTCTGACTTAACATTTGAGTTGAACACTTTTATTTTAGTATTTAACCTAATTTCTTTGGATTTCCATGTTTCCCAGTGCAACGAAAGCTCCTCTTGCTTTTGATATCCTTATTTTGGTATCATTTTCTGTTCCTCCCTCTTTATCTATATTACTGCCCAGATATATGTAAGATTGTACGTCTAGTAGAGGTATTTCTCCTAGTTTTATTTGGTTATTGCCAACTGCATTAATTCTCATAATGTTGGTCTTATCTCTATTAATCTTCAGTCCTAGCTGTTGTGATCTCTCATCAAGTATGCTCATTTTATCCTGCATCTGTTGATGGCTGTGTGATAGGAGAGCTATGTCCTCAGCAAAGTCTAAATCACTTTCCTCTTGTTGCTTACTTTGTTTTGCACATTATTCTAAGAATTCTCTTCAAGCAGGTTATTGGATGAGTCTGGACGCAGGGAAGGATGATTATTGATGTTTGAAAGGATGAGTCTTCACAGTTCCTTTTTAATTGTTCTACAGCATTTGGGTCCATTAAAAAAAAAAAAGTACTACTGCACTGTTAGAGTTCTCAAATGCTCTAAATTACAAAAAATACTCTTATAATTCAAATTGTATAAACAAACAAAAATTTTAAAATATTAATATGACAAATAAAATGCCTTGAATTAGCCGTATTGTAAGATATTATTAATATCACTTATGACCATCAGGCAGTGCAGCAAGCAAAAAAATGTAGATCTCCGAATACACATTTAACAAAATTGGAGCGGTCAAAAAAATTGTGACTTTCACTTTTACTCACAGAAATTATTAAACTTTATTGCTGTATAACAATGTAGATTTCAAACGTTAATATGAGAGATTAAACAGATCGCAATATAAAATATACACTCCCGGTTTAATTTTTCTGGCAGGGGCGGGCTAGACCAACATTCTGATCAGAATTTCCTGCAGGGAATTCCACATTTGACATCACAAGTGCATAAACTAAGATTGATTTAAAGAGCAAGTGTTCAAAATGTGTCCAGCTCTCTTTGCAGTGAGACTTTGCCTCCATACACTGAGAAAGAATCAAGGAAATACCCTCTGCCACATTCTTGCTATCGCAATTGGTGCACATCAACATAAAATTTATGCTGTCTCACTGAACAGTTTAAAATGGGCTCAGAATGGTCAGTTTGTGGAATTTGACATTTAGTGTACATTGGAAGAGAAAGAAGGTAAAATGGAATAGATATTTTGATTCAGTGTCCTTTTTTACAAAGTGTGGTAAATTTAAATCAAGGAAATCCCTTCTGTCAAATTTTTGCTGCTGGCAAATAAATTTAAAATGACATCATTTTGTATTATTTGCATCAATTAGCTTACGTCACAAATAATAACAAAAAATAACCAAATGTCTTATCTCCTAATCATCGCCTAATGGCAGGGGGTGTGATAGTGTGATATTATAAGACGATTAAGACGTGATCTATAATTCCCTATATTGGCGCGATGAGGCTCGCTCTTTACTTTTTTTTTTTCTTATTAAGTGTACTTGTACTTTACTGTACTCCTACACTAAGCTATTTAGTGATACTTTAACTTAGTTCTTTAGTTAGTACTAGTATGGTATGACCTTGTGACAAGGTATTGTTTTACTCACTTCGAGGGCTATTTAGCTATCCTGGTTTCAATTATTAGAAATTATTTGAAAAAAAAAGACCAAAGTACTAACCTGTACATTGTACATGTAATAAATGTACCATAAGTACATTTATTATACATTTTTCTCTCTCTTTTTCTATTTTATATATTTTGACGCCCATCATACCTCTCATCATGTAAAATTCATTTCTCTCTTTTCTTATTTCTGCATCCTACTTTCCTCGCCCTCCACTTGATCATCTAACATGTAGTAATTGTGCTTCACCGCTTGTTGTCGTTGTCCCTGTATTCTGAAGAAGGCCACAGGCCGAAACGTCAGTATTGTGTTGTGTTCTTTATTTGTAAAGCTGTCACCATACCTTGGAGTGTTTAGCACACCCCACCATTGGCTACTAACCTGCCTTGTCAGTCACCAGTCTGTGAGAACTGTAGTAAAAGTAAGACTGTGGTGTCGTAGTAGTGAGTGACAAAAGCACTGTGGCTATACAAATTACAATTATTATATTATCATGTAAGAATAACTGAAATAAATAATTTCAATTATTATTATAAACAATAATATAAATTAATTATTAAATTATTACTTGTATTTCCTTCCTACCTTCTGGGATCCCCATTTGACTCAAGTGCTCTCCGAACTTTCGGAACAATCGGAGTTGACAGCAAAGGGCCGTACACACCACTAAATGACGAATTTACATTCTCAGGTCTCCTACTTGTATTGGAACCTCTAGACAGATTTAACGTTGTCTCCTTGTGTGTAAATGGAGAAGATGTTTTTGTCGGTGGCGATCTATTACGACGCATGGCTTGAGACGAATCGCACATTCCTAATTCACTTCTTTTCTCAGGACGACCCGTGTTACCTTCACATAAAGTGTCATCCTCGTGAGAAAACTGTAAGAAACTAGAGTCTGCTACTACACTGCTGGTACCATTGACTTGTCTAGAACTGTAATTATTTAAGTTCAAATCTCCATTGGCTCTACCTCCACTAACATTTCCGCTGGTTTCGCTCGTGTTTGCCAATCCCCGCCTACTCACTTCAGATATGTTTTCCTTTCCGCCTGATCCTTCACTTCGATTTATTGAAAAATCCGTGTTTTCCTCTGTTCTTTTTCTGAAGAGACTCCAATTCTTCCACATTTTGGTGATATTCCAGCCTAGGACAAAACTCTAACAGCCACGAACTAGATTGTTCTTGCCTGATTTGAAAATCGCAGCAGTAAAAAAATGGCTAATTGCTATTATTAGAACAAGAGGGCAAATCCGGCGGAAATGACCTTCCTTTATTCCCCTATCATTTTCAGAGATGCCAATTTGGCTTTCAAAGTGCCGACAATATTTTTTTTCTTCTTCAAAGAAGTTTGCGGAATTGCATGACTTGACATTTCTCTGTCTATTACCAAAATATTTATTGTACTAAAGCTTCTTTCTCCCTAAAAAAAAAAGTTAATTTGATCCGTAATAACAACACATCAATGACTGTGGACAAATAAAAGAAGAAATAGTGCAATTTTATTTCCAGTTTCATTAGTTGTGATAAAACGAGTTATTCCACGGTTATGTTCTTTATGTTATACATTTGCTTTGGGTTTGGCGGGCATTTAGTTATACAGAGTTAAATTCCATATAATGTGTTGCTGGGAGTGTACCTGCCTCAAATCGCTGCTCATGGTTAATCCAACTTATACAAGCAACATTCTTCTTCTATCCTTCCTCTGCTGCCGTTGGCGTCGAGGGGCATCATACAAGCAACATCGAAGTTTTAAAACAACTAAAAATGAAAAGAACTACTAAACACAATTAGAACGAGACAAATGAAATTTTTGGGGCATGTTAAAAGACACAACAGCCTAATAAAAGTAATATTGGAAGGGAAAATATAAGGTAAAAGAGGCAGAGGCAGCCCAAGACTAACATGGACGAGTAACATCAAAAGATGGACAAGTCAACCTATGACAATCTGCACCACCAAAGAAGGAGACAGAGTGGAATGGCGCTCCATGGTAGCCAACCTTCGATGCGGAGACGGCACTCAAAGATGATGATGATGATACAAGCAACATTTAGCCAGCTTCGACTGAAGTATAGACATTGTGCTGACATTCCACTTCCCATACTCATTTGGTTTTCCGTTTTTAAATATATAGTTTGCTGTTTGCTTCTCCTGCTATTGTTTCTTACTGTTTGTTATGTTCCATCACAAGCCAGGAAAGCAGAATGGAGAGAGTTATATGGAAAATATAAGCCAGATCACGATAGCTTGTAAACAAACTTAGCAGACTAAGATATTCACACTCAAAGCAAAAATATAAGCCAGATCACGATAGCTTGTAAACAAACTTAGCAGACTCAGATATTCACACTCATAGCAGAAATATAAGCCAGATCACGATAGCTTGTAAACAAACTTAGCAGACTCAGATATTCACACTCATAGCAGAAATATAAGCCAGATCACGATAGCTTGTAAACAAACTTAGCAGACTCAGATATTCACACTCATAGCAGAAATATAAGCCAGATCACGATAGCTTGTAAACAAACTTAGCAGACTCAGATATTCACACTCATAGCAGATCATTGTGGCCTCAGGGCAGACCTACACAAAATAGGGAGAATTGAAAAAAAAATATAGAAAAATGGTATGGTAAATCATCATCATTGAGTGCCGTTTCCGCATCGAAGGTCATCCGCATGATGGATATCATGGAGCCCCATTCCCCTCTGTCTCTTGCTTTGATGGTGCAGATTGTCATAGGCTGACTTGCCCATCTTTTGATGGTACTCGTCCAAGTTAGTGATGGTCTGCCCTTTTTACCTTATATTTTCCCCTCCATGATTACTTTTAGTAGGCTATTGTGTCTTTTAACATGGCCCAAAAATCGCATGTGTCTTGTTTGAATTGTGTTTAGTAGTTCTCTTTTCATTTTTAGTTGTTTTAAGAATTCATCGTTTGTTTTCTTTTCCTTCCATCCAATTCTACCTATTCTTCTATATATCCACATTTCAAAGGCTTCAATGGGTGTCCGGTTAGCGCAATCGATAGGCGGTTGGCTTACCACGGCAACAGCCGGGGTTCGTACCCTGGCGAGGACACCTGGGTTTTACTAATTCCCTAAAAATTAGTACCTCTGAAGGAGGAGTAAATCTGCCTGCATGGCGAGGGGCATCCTGTAATGGGATAAAACAGACTTTACACGCAAAATTCAGTCCCACAAAATTGAGTGAACGAAAGGCTTCAATTCTCTGTTTTGTTTTTTCATCTAATGTCCATGTTTCTGCACCATATAGGAATATTGAGAAGATGTAACATTTTGCTATTCTTAGTTTTAGCCCTGGTGTTATTTGTTTTGATGTTAGTATGTTCTTCATGACATTCAAATTACTTTTTTGCCATTCCTATTCTTTTGTTTATTCCAGTTGTACATTTTAAGGTACTGACAACTCGGACAATTGCCCGGGGCGCGCCATGTGTTTAGGGGCGCCATTAAGGACCTTCGAATTTTTTTTTTTAAAGTGAAAATGTGTATTACTATATTTAAAAACAGTGTAACAAAAATATACTAAACGTTATAGAAGGAAGGATTCAGAATAAAATCAACATGGAATTAGAACAACAATTAGGATCTTGGTAAAACAGAGGGACAAAATAAACCATATTCTGCATGAGGACATTAATCGAAAAGTACAATAGTATGGCCTTTGGCGTCTTGACAGACGGTTGGTAGCAAGCAACCATGATAAGTCAGTAGTTTAGCATAAATATTAGTGTCTTATGCTGGATGCTGCTTTGCTGAACAGCTTCTCTTGTAGCTGAATCTGCCAATATTGAACAGACAGATCCATCCGCAGAATGAACACGATGTATTCGTGTTGCCTGGCCTCGTCTCCCTTTCTGCGCCTTTTGTCTTCTGAATTTCTGCACTGCCTCGAAGTTGCTAGGCTATTTAAAAAAGATTTTGTTCTCCATGTGCTACGATCTGCAGTCAGATTTTCCAAGTTTATTTCACTGATAGAGAATTCTCTCAAGGAAGCTCTGCAAACATCAATATATCTCAGCACTGGTCTGTCCTCTGGTCTCTTTCTGTCTTTAAATTCGCCATACAATATTTATTTGATAAAATACAATTGTTTGTCATTCTTCTTACATGACACAGTCACCTCAGTCTGCGACTCCTAAGTGCTGCCAGATGGATGGGAGTTTGGCTTGTTGTAAGACATTAGAATTAGTTGCTTGTCCTGCCATTTGATGTTCATAATCTTTGGAAGGCAATGCACATGAAAGTTGTTTAACCTTTTCTCCTGCCCTGCATAGGTAGTCCAAGTTTCTGATCCGTATAGAATAGTACTAAGCACGCACTTTTTTTTTTTTTTTAGCGTTCGACAGCTTTCACCCCTGGTGAATTCCCTGGAGACTAGGAACTGCATTTTGCTTGTAATCGGGTTTTCCCTGGCAGATGTGTGCACAGGGATCCTCGCTGCGCAGGCAGATAACTCCGTCTTTGGAGGTCCTCATATTTTTTCGGTCGATAAGTAATTGACATTTATCAACTCTTATAATTATTCTGACCACTCCACATAGTGTCTCTAAATCAAAAGAACTCATTTAATTATCCATATTTCTCCTCCTTCAAGATATTCACGATGATAATCTGTGTAGTGACGTAAACGCGTGAATAACTAACACAACAGAGAACGTCTGTTGTCCAGAACAAAACGTGTGCTCAACCTGTCACGCGATGACTCAAGTAAGCAGTCTTGATCACGTTCAAATGTTTATTTACACAGCTATATACCTTACTAAACACTGATATATATTATATACTTTAGACATTGCCTTCTTACTAAACACTGATATATATTATATACTTTAGACATTGCCTTCTTACTAAACACTGATATATATTATATACTTTAGACATTGCCTTCTTACTAAACACTGATATATATTATATACTTTAGACATTGCCTTCTTACTAAACACTGATATATATTATATACTCTAGACATTGCCTTCTTACTAAACACTGATATATATTATATACTCTAGACATTGCCTTCTTACTAAACACTGATATATATTATATACTCTAGACATTGCCTTCTTACTAAACACTGATATATATTATATACTCTAGACATTGCCTTCTTACTAAACACTGATATATATTATATACTCTAGACATTGCCTTCTTACTAAACACTGATATATATTATATACTCTAGACATTGCCTTCTTACTAAACACTGATATATATTATATACTCTAGACATTGCCTTCTTATTAAACACTGATATATATTATATACTCTAGACATTGCCTTCTTACTAAACACTGATATATATTATATACTCTAGACATTGCCTTCTTACTAAACACTGATATATATTATATACTCTAGACATTGCCTTCTTACTAAACACTGATATATATTATATACTCTAGACATTGCCTTCTTACTAAACACTGATATATATTATATACTCTAGACATTGCCTTCTTACTAAACACTGATATATATTATATACTTTAGACATTGCCTTCTTACTAAACACTGATATATATTATATACTTTAGACATTGCCTTCTTACTAAACACTGATATATATTATATACTTTGACATTGCCTTCTTACTAAACACTGATATATATTATATACTCTAGACCAGGGATTGCCAATTTCTTTCAAATGGCGGGCCATTTTTAATTATTTTTTTTTTGTGGCGGGCCACACACATAACAACATCAATACAAATAAACTTGGCATTTGTTTTAAGGTAATATTTTTGTTATTTATCGGCATTATTTGCTTACATAAATCATTTTATTGCAACAGAGTTAAAAATGCCTAGTTGATTTATAAAAATGAATAAAAGTTGCTATTTATATTGTTTAACAAACATGTTTTAGTTCGGTCATTTTAAAGTTGACATGTAACACACCTTAATGAGAACAATGTGGACGTTCATGTGTAGCAACAAGTTCATCAAAGTCAATGTGTAAAGATGATGATTATATTCGTAATAAATCCTGAAGATGGCCATCAGTGAGTCGGTTTCTTTGTGACGATTTAATCTCCTTCATTGTTGAAAAAGCGCATTCACATGTATATGTGCTTCCGAACATAGAAGTAATTTTCAAACTGAAATCACTCAATGCGAGATATTTTTCCTGTGGCACAAGTTTCCAAAAGTCAACTCCTATCTCCATCCTTGATTGGAAAAGGGGTCACTTTTGAGGTTACATAACTTCAATTGAAAAGTGTCATGTTGTTGGAAAATGTCACACTTCATAGGGTTGTTAAACAATGCCAGTTCTGGTCGTATACCACTGAAGTCAGAAAATCGTTCATTGAATTGCTCCAATAGTTTGTCTAACATTAGTACAGAAAATTTGAAATCAGTGTCACTGCGCTCCTCAATCAATTCTTTGCACGAAGGAAAATGAATGAAGTTTTCTTTGGCCAGGGTAAATCTAAAAACTTTTAGTTGACTTATAAATCCATCTAGGTGTCCTACCAAATCTGAGACTGTTTGGGAACGTCCCTGTAGCTTCACGTTGAGTTCATTCATGTGCTGGGTGATATCAGTTAAAAAGGCCAATACGCTGTTAAAATGTGGATCAGACATTTTTCTGATCAGTTCTTTGTTGGTATCATGTTTCTTCCCCAAATGCACGCGCCATGTTAATAGAACAACGCTTTACGAAGTCACCGTCACATAATGATTTTTTTTAAATTTCGCTATCTCTGCGCTTACAACAAACGATGCCATTAAGAAACTTGTTTGTTTTGTTGTTAATATAGTAAAAACAGATTTCTGAGCACTAACCTTTTTCTTCAAATCACACACAAGTGTAGAACGTATTGTACCAATGTAGTCCATGTATTTAGCGGCGTGATGCTGTGTGTAATGCCGTTTAAGATTATACTCTTTATTTACAGACAACACTTGCAAACGCACAAGGCACTGCGGTTTGCTATCCTTATTGTTGATGAATAAAAAATCATGTTCCCATTTCTCATGAAAAAATCTGATTTTTTTCATTTAATTAATGTTTATTGTTCATATTATACCACGACCGAAGCAACAGACAATGAAAACACAGATTACAACAATAGCACTGTTTCCTGTTAAAATGGAACTGTTCACTGTAACTCGACAAAATCAGAATGATCAGATCGGATATATAATTTTGACTGATGAAAAGAGGTTTGGAGAGAAAGAAACTGAAAGTAAAATAATTGTGAGGTGAATGTGTTGGGGTGGAGGAGGTGGGTGACTGACAGTATTTCTTGGCGGAAACTGTTTGAACTCGCCGAACCGAGAGTCGGCTATAGAACCATTCGTCGGCTTCTTCCTTTGTTTAAGTCGGTCGCAGGATGATCAAAAGGAAAAAAAGGATGGGCCGGGAATGACGGGAAGTCGACGTTAAACTAACTACTAGAGTGTTCAGAGTTTTAAACATAGGTCTACTAGGGAATATTTGAGTTAGCTTTCTCCACGGTAGAAGTTAATGTAACAAATTTTAAATCAATTTTACCCAGGACATTTTGCTCAATGCAACCTGATTTTATTTTTTATCCGCCGCGGGCCACAAAAAGGACGTCGCGGGCTAAATTTTTGCCATCCCTGCTCTAGGCATTGCCTTCTTACTAAACACTGATATATATTATATACTCTAGACATTGCCTTCTTACTAAACACTGATATATATTATATACTCTAGACATTGCCTTCTTACTAAACACTGATATATATTATATACTCTAGACATTGCCTCCATAATAAACACTGATATATATTATATACTCTAGACATTGCCTCCATAATAAACACTGATAGATATTATATACTCTAGACATTGCCTCCATAATAAACACTGATAGATATTATATACTCTAGACATTGCCTCCATAATAAACACTGATATATATTATATACTCTAGACATTGCCTCCATAATAAACACTGATAGATATTATATACTCTAGACATTGCCTCCATAATAAACACTGATATATATTATATACTCTAGACATTGCCTCCATAATAAACACTGATATATATTATATACTCTAGACATTGCCTCCATAATAAACACTGATATATATTATAATATACTCTAGACATTGCCTCCATAATAAACACTGATATATATTATATACTCTAGACATTGCCTCCATAATAAACACTGATATATATAATATACTCTAGACATTCCTCCATAATAAACACTGATATATATTATATACTCTAGACATTGGGAGCCGCGATAGCTCAGTGGTTAGTGAACTGGACTACCACGGACAAGGGGTAGGGTTCGATCCCAACCGACGGCTTCCGGGTTCACCCAGCCTTAAATGGGTACCGGATTTTTTTCTGGGAAAGTAAAGCAGCACGGGCGTAATACTGACCACATTACCCCAAAAATCATGTGCTGAAGGTTTGTAAAATATAGGGTCACTAACACCATATTTCCCTATACGCCACTTGGCGTGACGGGGGTACTTTACTTTTTTTTTTTACTCTAGACATTGCCTCCATAATAAACACTGATATATATTATATACTCTAGACATTGCCTCCATAATAAACACTGATATATATTATATACTCTAGACATTGCCTCCATAATAAACACTGATATATATTATATACTCTAGACATTGCCTCCATAATAAACACTGATATATATTATATACGCTAGACATTGCCTCCATAATAAACACTGATATATATTATATACTCTAGACATTGCCTCCATAATAAACACTGATATATATTATATACGCTAGACATTGCCTCCATAATAAACACTGATATATATTATATACGCTAGACATTGCCTCCATAATAAACACTGATATATATTATATACGCTAGACATTGCCTCCATAATAAACACTGATATATATTATATAGTACATTTGACTTAGGCTATTCAAATCAAATGTACTATCAACCCTTACGTATGCGTGTGAAAGCTGGAAAACAACAAGAGATATAGAAACAAAGTTGAACGCATTCGAAAATAAATGTCTAAGGAAAATACTTGGTATAGAATGGAACGAATTCAAAACAAACGAGGAAATTAGAGAAATCGCCAATCAACCACTAATATCTTCAGTAATAAAGAAAAGACGATGGTCATACGTTGGACATGTGATGAGAAGAGATAATAATCGAATAGCAAAGCAAGCCCTCATATGGGAAACAACAGGTAAAAGAAAAAGAGGAAGACCCAGGGAGACACTGAGAAGAACATTGATGAGAGAGGCAAGAGCAGCAGGAATCGGCTCCCTCAATGAGATAGAACTGCTTGCACAGAACAGAGACAGATGGCGAGATTTGATAAAATATCTTTAAAAGAAAACTGCTAGAACAAAAATTCATATAGGAGAAGGTGTATCTTGGTCTACGCCCTATGGGCCGGTTACGGCTCGAAAGGTCAATAGATAGATAGATAGATATATTATATACGCTAGACATTGCCTCCATAATAAACACTGATATATACATGTATTATATACTCTAGACATTGCCTCCATAATAAACACTGACATCTCTAGAAACTCAAAACCTCTTACCTCTGAGATACATCTCTGGATGATGCCTTCTCTCGTTTTGTCTCTTCTGCCTAAAGTCCACAAACATAGTTTCCTTAAATAATGAGTCAAGCCCAGCTATTGGCTATGTTATTGTTGAATCCCTATAATCAATGTTTCCATTGGATGACATGTGCAAACGTTTGATACTGTTGTGTCCTAATCAACATCAGCGGTGTATTATGACAACACTAAATGGCTCGTTGAATGTAAATATCTGGGACCTTTGTTAACCTCAGATGGTAGATCTACAACAGCGATGAGGTGGTAGATGTATAACAGAGGTGAGGTGCAGAATGGCTCAGGCAAAAGCAACTTTTCAAAAAATGAGGAAGATACTGTGCAATACATTTTTGACAATAGAAACAAGAAATAGAGTTCTTAAATATTATGTAGAGCCAGTCTTAGCATATGGATGCGGATCATGGACAATAGGACAACAGATAAGAAAATCACTGGAGGCCGTAGAAATTTGGTTCTACAGAAGAATGTTGAGAATAGTATGGACAGCTAAGAAGAGTAATGAAGATGTTCTGAAAGAGGCCAAAGCCAAAAGAGAGCTAATTGTCAATATTAAGAAAAAGCAATCATCTTTTTTTTTTTTTTTTTTTTTTTTGCCATGTAATGAGCAGGGAACAGCTGGAATATATTGTGACAACTGGGAAAATTGAGGAACAAAGAGATAGAGGGAAGCAAAGAAAAAAGATACCAGACAGCTTAAGAGAATGGCTTGGCAGAAGGTTAACAACAGAAATGATAAATAACTGTCGAGGTCGAAAGTTGTGAAGAGACATGATCAACTATGTAAAAATCAACTATGTAAACCTATGGTAAAATGTTGTCTTGGGAGGGCCAGTATGTATGGTAAAATGTTGTCTTGGGAGGGCCAGTATGTGTGGTAAAATGTTGTCTTGGGAGGGCCAGTATGTGTGGTAAAATGTTGTCATGGGATGGCCAGTATGTGTAGTAAAATGTTGTCATGGGAGGGCCAGTATGTGTGGTAAAATGTTGTTTTGGGAGGGCCAGTATGTGTGGTAAAATGTTGCTATGGGAGGGCCAGTATGTGTGGTAAAATGTTGTCATGGGAGGGCCAGTATGTGTGGTAAAATGTTGCTATGGGAGGGCCAGTATGTGTGGTAGAATGTTGTCTTGGGAGGGCCAGTATGTGTGGTAAAATGTTGCCATGGGAGGGCCAGTATGTGTGGTAAAATGTTGCTATGGGAGGGCCAGTATGTGTGGTAAAATGTTACTATGGGAGGGCCAGTATGTGTGGTAAAATGTTGTCTTGGGAGGGCCAGTATGTGTGGTAAAATGTTACTATGGGAGGGCCAGGATGTGTGGTAAAATGTTGTCTTGGGAGGGCCAGTATGTGTGGTAAAATGTTGCTATGGGAGGGCTAGTATGGTAAAATGTTGCAATGGGAGGGCCTGTGTGGTAAAATGTTGCTATGGGAGGGTCAGTATGTGTGGTAAAATGTTGCTATGGGAGGGCCAGTATGTGTGGTAAAATGTGGTCTTTGGAGGGCCAGTATGTGTGGTAAAATGTTGCTATGGGAGGGCCAGTATGTGTGGTAAAATGTTGCTATGGTAGGGCCAGTATGTGTGATAAAATGTTGCTATGGGAGGGCCAGTAAGGTAATATGTTGCTATGGGCGGGCCAGTCTGGTAATATGTTGTTATGGGCGGGCCAGTATTGTAAAATGTTGCTATGGGAGGGCCAGTATGGTAAAATGTTGCTATGGGAGGGCCAGCATGTGTGGTAAAGTGTTGCTATGGGAGGGCCAGTATGTGTGGTAAAGTGTTGCTATGGGAGGGCCAGTAATGTAAAATGTTGCTATGGGAGCGCCAGTATGGTAAAATGTTGCCATTGGCGGGCCAACATAGTAAAATGCTACAATGGGAGAGCCAGTATGTGTGGTAAAATGTTTCTATGGGAGGGCCATTATGGTAAAATGTTGCCATTATTGTAAAATAGTGCCAAGGGAGAGCCATTATGGTAAAATGTTGCCATGGGACAGCCATTATGGTAAAATGTTGCCATGGGAGGGCCATTATGGTAAAATGTTGCCATGGGAGGGCCATTATGATTAAATGTTGCCATGAGACAGCCATTATGGTAAAATGTTGCCATGGGAGCCATTATGATAAAATGTTGCCATAGGAGGGCCATTATGATAAAATGTTGCCATGAGACAGCCATTATGGTAAAATGTTGCCATGGGAGCCATTATGATAAAATGTTGCCATGGGAGGGCCATTATGATAAAATGTTGCCATGAGACAGCCATTATGGTAAAATGTTGCCATGGGAGCCATTATGATAAAATGTTGCCATGGGAGAGCCAGTGTGGTAAAATGTTGCCATGTGAGGGCCATTATGATAAAATGTTGCCATGTGAGGGCCATTATGATAAAATGTTGCCATGTGAGGGCCATTATGATAAAATGTTGCCATGTGAGGGCCAGTATGGTAAAATGTTGCCATGGGAGGGCCATTATGATAAAATGTTGCCATGAGAGGACCAGTATGTGTGGTAAAATGTTGCCACCAGAGCTTGTATACTAATTACAGAAAGATGTTGATTTGTTTGCTCATGGACAGCTGAAGGCACATACATGTGCCATCATCATCATCATGTGCCATAACGGTTAGCATAGGCGATCATGTTCTTCTATAATCTTCTATCTACAGTGCATCGTATCAGTTCTATTGTTGACTGTTTTCCATGCCATGACACCAAGTTATCCAGTATTTTCTCTCTTTGTCATCTGCGATCTCTCTTTCCTTTTATTTTGCCAGTTGTAACCAAATATTTTAACTTTCCTCTTCTCTTGATGTGCCCGAAAAATGTTGTTTGTTTCTTTCTGATGTTTTTTAGGAGCTGCCTTTTTGTGTTGGCCTCTTTGAGAATTTCTTCACTGGTCTTTTTAGCTGTCCAGGGAACTTTCAACATTCTTCTGAGAAATCCCATCTCTGTGGCCTCTGATCGTCTTTTTGTTTGTCTACTGTCAATGATTCGCTTCCATAGGTCAAAATTGGTTATATATAGCACCGAAGAACTCTTTTTCTCACTTCTATTAACGTAGATTTGTTGCATAAGATATTTTCCACTTTCTGAAATGCTAATTCGGCCTGAGCTACTCTGCTTTTTATTACATATTTATATTATTTTATATATTTTCGTATAGCTACTGTTTGTTGCCAGTACATGTGACCAGCTTGTTCTATTTCAAATGTTTTAAAATTAGCTTTTATCATAATTATTCTGACCACTCCATGTAATGCCCCTTAATCAAAAGAACTCATTTAGTTATCTTAATATCCCACCCTTCTACTGAATGTTCATTATTATATATCTAATAACCTTCATGCACATTTGATTTTAAAATAAAACTGTATGATATATTTCACTGATTCCAAAGAATTTGTTATTGCAAACTAACTAATATGTGCCACAATGTGTTCTCATATTTTAACACCTGAAAGACAAATATACACATTCTTCTTCTACCTTTCAGCTCCCTGTGGAGCATAGGTCTTCAACAAACACTTCCCAAGCCGTTCTGTTACCTGCCATTCTTTTAAGATCATTCCATATCTTCTCCATCATCTGCATCTTTCTTTTTACCTGTCATCTCCAAGAATATTGTTGTCTTTTGCTTTGTCTTTTTCCTTGGGGATTAAAAAAAAAGGGCCTGTTGTGTAATACTCTCAGTTGGCTTCCACAATATATCTTATCCAGCGCCATTGTCTTCACTGCATCTCTTTATTCACTAATATATAATTGACTGGTCTCTTCTATCTTTCAGCTCCCTGTGGAGCATAGGTCTTCAACAAACACTTTCCAAGCCGTTCTGTTTCTTGCCATTCTTTTAAGATGATTCCATGTCTTCCCCACCATTTTCATCTCTGCTACTGTCTTCTCCAAGAATTCCTTGGCCTTCCCCTTTGTCTTTTACCCTTGGAATTCCAAAAAAAGGGCTTGTTGTGTAATATTCTCAGTTGGCTTCTGTAGTGTGTTTTCTATCCAGCGCCATCGTCTTCACTGTATCTCTTTATCCACTGGTGTTTGACTGGTACATTTCCATAATTTTATGTTAGTGATTTTGTCCTGCCATTTCCATCCTTATATTCTGCTCAAGCATCCATTAATGAAAGTCTGTATCTTCATGATTGTCATTTTAGTTGTTCTCCATGTTTCACAGCCATACAACAAGACTGACTTAACATTGGAGTTGAACATTTTTATTTGAGTATTTAACCTAATTTCTTTGGACTTCCATAGTTTTCCCAGTGCAATGAAAGCTCCTCTTGCTTTTGATATCCTTATTTTGGTATCATTTTCTGTTCCTCCCTCTTTGTCTATATTACTGCTCAGATATATGTAAGATTGTACATCTAGTAGAGGTATTTCTCATATATTTATTAGGTTATTGCTAACTGCATATTTGACTGGTATTTTTCCATAATTCTATGTTAGTGAATTTGTCCTGTTATTTCCTTCCTCTTATTCAGCTAAATATATATATATATATATATAGCGTATAATTCTTTTCTCTATTTAAAATAAATTATGAGCTCTAAAAGAACTGATGGCAACTACATGAAAAAAATACCCAAAAAATTATTTAAATTCCTTTAGTAAAGACTATAAAGCATAGCTGGAATAGTAAAGAGCAGCAAATATGGAAAATAAAATATAAGTAACTAAACAATAAAAGGCACAAATGTGTATTTATTAATATCAACAAACTTACAATTTGTATGCACGTTCCAAGGATACTAAAACATGTACTAATACAAGACAAAGCAAACACATATTTCTCTGGAGTTATTTAATAATTACACAACTGAAAATGTGTCTTATTAAGCAATTGACCAAACGATGTGGAAAAGAAACAAATTACCTTCAATTTTGTTGTTAGCAACTAACAAAACTCATTACTTAACTTCAGCTTCTAAAGAATGAGTGATGTCACATATTGGTCCTGTTATGAACAACATAAATGTGATTATTTGTTTCCTTGAGATTATATGAAGGTAGGGTTTGTTGCTGGAAAAGCATAATTATTTTCTTTAGTGACCCAGTTCTCTATCAGTACGGTCTTTTTACAACACACGGTTTTGTTGGGGAGTTTGGGGATTTGTTTCAGATACAGAGATCTGGGGATTTGTTTCAGATACAGAGATCTGGGGATTTGTTTCAGATACAGAGATCTGGGGATTTGTTTCAGATACAGAGATCTGGGGATTTGTTTCAGATACAGAGATCTGGGGATTTGTTTCAGATACAGAGATCTGGGGATTTGTTTCAGATACAGAGAACTGGGGATTTGTTTCAGATACAGAGATCTGGGGATTTGTTTCAGATACAGAGAACTGGGGATTTGTTTCAGATACAGAGATCTGGGGATTTGTTTCAGATACAGAGATCTGGGGATTTGTTTCAGATACAGAGAACTGGGGATTTGTTTCAGATACAGAGATCTGGGGATTTGTTTCAGATACAGAGATCTGGGGATTTGGTCCTCATTAACACATATGGCTAGTCATGCAATGGATCCCCGGACACTCCAACACACCAGGAAATGATAATGCAGATACATTAGCTAATAAAGGATCCAGACAGATACAATTTAACACCAACATCACATTAAACACAGGCACACAAATCATAAACTCCACCAGTAGAGAAGATTGGCTGAATGGATGGGTCATGGGATAAACAGGGAGAGAGCTTTTTAAATACATGATGAGGCCAAACTCTCATGACAACATTAACAACTTAAAAAGAAGAGACCAAACCACCATCTTCAGACTGAGAACTGGTCATGTACAACTGGACAGCCACATCAATAGAATACAACGACGGTCATGTACCACTGAACAACCACATCAATAGAATACAACGACAGTCATGTACCACTGAACAACCACATCAATAGAATACAACGACAGTCATGTACCACTGAACAGCCACATCAATAGAATACAACCACAGTCATGTACCACTGAACAGCCACATCAATAGAATACAACGACGGTCATGTACCACTGAACAACCACATCAATAGAATACAATGATGGTCATGTACCACTGAACAACCACATCAATAGAATACAATGACGGTCATGTACCACTGAACAGCCACATCAATAGAATACAATGACGGTCATGTACCACTGAACAACCACATCAATAGAATACAATGACGGTCATGTACCACTGAACAACCACATCAATAGAATACAATGATGGTCATGTACCACTGAACAACCACATCAATAGAATACAATGACGGTCATGTACCACTGAACAGCCACATCAATAGAATACAATGACGGTCATGTACCACTGAACAACCACATCAATAGAATACAATGACGGTCATGTACCACTGAACAACCACATCAATAGAATACAACGACGGTCATGTACCACTGAACAACCACATCAATAGAATACAATGACGGTCATGTACCACTGAACAGCCACATCAATAGAATACAATGACGGTCATGTACAACTGAACAACCACATCAATAGAATACAATGACGGTCATGTACCACTGAACAGCCACATCAATAGAATACAACGACGGTCATGTACCACTGAACAACCACATCAATAGAATACAATGACGGTCATGTACCACTGAACAACCACATCAATAGAATACAACGACGGTCATGTACCACTGAACAGCCACATCAATAGAATACAACGACGGTCATGTACCACTGAACAACCACATCAATAGAATACAACGACGGTCATGTACCACTGAACAGCCACATCAATAGAATACAACGATGGTCATGTACCACTGAACAGCCACATCAATAGAATACAACGACGGTCATGTACCACTGAACAGCCACATCAATAGAATATTGAAACCAAACTCCAGTTTGTCCACTCAGTGAACTCCCATATGCAACAGTAGAACATCACTTTTTTGACTGTCCAAAGCTCACTGACATCAAAGCAACTCTACGTTATCAAAGACCTGATAAATAGAACACTTGTATGGAACTACAAGGGAACTCAGAAATACCTGATACATCATTACATGGCATTGGGCCGAAGGGCGTCAGCTCACAGGCCTCTGGATCCACAACAACAGCAGCAACAATAACACCTTCTGCTCTCCTCATCATAAAACAGATTCTCAGGCTGATATTGATTGCCAATCCATGGTCACATTTTACCACAGACTATTCAATATGACCAAGAGTCCTACACAGCTTCAAGTAGCTGAGGTATAATTTTTCAAAAATTCACTTTCACTCCCATTGAAAATGGTAAAAAATATGCATTTGTGTTTTCAAAAGTGATGAAATTCACCAGAATTTTGTAAATACGGACATTATGAAAGGAAAGTGTTTTGTGCTTTACTGATGTGCAGGATATGTTTGTGGTAAGTGAAAATTGTATTTCAACTTTTTGTTGCTGTTCTGCTTCTTCTTCTTTCCTTACTCATTTGCCTTTCAGCGTCAAGGGGAGATATAATTTGTGGCCTTCAGCTCTTCTTATGACTTCTGTTGCTGTTATGTTTCCCAGTCCATTTTTTTGTTGTTTTTATTTTTGTTTACTCAATGCTGCATCTTTTGCATTTACACTTGTATTTTATTATAAAAAAAGACACCTTAAAACATGTAACAGAAAGGGGTAGGCTGGGTTTAGACAAGGGAGAAGCTGCCATGACCACATTTTCACTCTACAACTTATATTGGAGGAACACATTGAAAAGCAAAAACCTTTTGTACTTAACTTCATTGACTTCAAAAAAGCATTTGACAGTATTCATAGAGATTCTTAGTGGAAAATTCTGAGGCAATGTGGCTTACCATAAAAAATCATAAATACTATCAATGACATGTATGATGGCTATACATGTGCAGATTAGCTAAAGCAGCAATGTCTTTCAGAAGTCGTGAAAAGTTGTGGAAATCAAAATTCATCAGCACAAACACAAAACTTAGACTATTCAAATCAAACATACTATCAACCCTTACATATGCATGTGAAAGCTGGAAAACAAGAGACATAGAAACAAAGCTGAACGCATTCGAAAATAAATGTCTAAGGAAAATACTTGGTGTAGCATAGAACGAATTCAAAACAAACGAGGAAATCGAATTCAAAACAAACGAGGAAATTAGAGAAATCGCCAATCAATCACTAATATCTTCAGCAATCAAGAAAAGACAATGGTCATATGTTGGACATGTGATGAGAAGAGATAATAACCGAATAATAAAGCAAGCCCTCATGTGGGAAACAACAGGTAAGAGGAAAAGAGGCTGACCCAAAGAGACACTGAGAAGAGCATTGATCAGAGGAACCAGCTCCCTCAATGAGATGAGTTGCTTGCACAGAAAAGAGACAAATGGCGAGATTTGATAAAAGATCTTTACAAGGATTGGAAACTGCTAGAATACAAATTTAGATAAGAGGAGTATCTGGGTCTACGCTGTATGGGCCAGATACTGCTCAAAAGGTCAATATATAGATATCCTATCAGGGAATCTGAGCTTACCTGACTAATACAATTGCAACTGCCATGAGGGTACCGCTTGTATTTGATGAGCAAGGAAAGGGAGCTGTAGGTGTAAAAAATGTGGAAACCACTGCGTTAAGGGCTAATGACCCATGGTTTGTTGTAACTAATCAATCATTTTCAGTTTAAATGGTCCATCTTTTACAAACAATCCAACAATCCTCATTCAGAGTGTCCAAGAAAGAATCTCCTTTTATAAACCCATAAAACTGACATAAGATGCTCTAAAGCAATGAATGATGAGCAGAGTTGTCGATGAGCCATTTCATTGTTGTTGTTAGGATCATCACTAAACCATAGCTGCTCTGATATACCTCTTGAGAGTGTTGAGAAGATCCAAGGATAAGCCCACCTTGGGTAGGTTCTTACTGACTAATTTTGTCCAAACAGCGACCTAATTTTATGGCCTACTTTTGTTTATTTTAACAGCCAAGAGGGTTCGACATCACATCTCACTGCCCAGCGATCAAGGGGGGAGAACCATGGATTCATTTGTTTATACTTTTGAAAAACACTACTGCCTGTAGTGGGCTTTAAACCCGGGTCCTTGTCCAGAGGGTGACGTTGTACCTCTAGGTTACCCAGCCTTCCAGGTTCACTGTTTGCTAATCAAATGGATGTCCGCTCATATCCCAGTATGGTTAACTTTTACAGGTCCTATGTCTGACATTGGGATTTTCCTGTCCTGCCCGAATTACCCAATGAAAGGTACTCTCACAGCCCTTATGTATTACTTATATTAGGTTAAATACAAAAATAAAAAGTTTCAACTCCAATGTTAAGTCAGTCCTACTATATGGCTGTGAAACATGGAGAACAACAAAATTGACAATCATGAAGATACAGATTTCATTAATGGATGCTTGCGTATAATAAAGGGATAGAAATGGCAGAAAAAAATCACTAACATAGAATTATGGAAAAGTACCATTGGAAAAAGAGATAAAACAGAGACGATGGCACTGGATAAGATACAAACTGTGGAAGCCAAATGGAAGTATTACACAACAGGCCCTTTTTTTGGAATCCCCAGGAGAAAAGTCAAAGAGGAAGGCAACAATATTCTTGGAGAAGACAGATGGAAGCAGAGATGAAGTAAAATAATGGCAAGAAACAGAACGGCTTGGAAAGTGTTTGTTGAAGAGCTATAGTCCATAGGGAGTGAAAGGAAGAAGAAGGAGCATTACTGGGCAAGACATTCATGTGGACCATAATATTTTGGTCACAAATCTTGTCAAATAAATAGAAAAATATAAAATTAAGACTTGGAAAGCAAAATAGCAGCTCCCAGTAAGCAGTCAATGTTGACAGTTTCAAACATTGGTGAAAACAAATGTTGACCTGTAAAAGGTTTTTTTTACCTTTTAAAAAATATATTGGTATATAGGAAATTAGTTATATTAAAAACCCTTACTTGTACCGAGCATGCACTCCCAGCCCCTCATTAGTCCTAGATTATGATACCATAGAAAAAATTACTGCATCAAAACACACATTTCTCAAAATTTGATACTTTGACATGTTCAAACATTTTCCCCCCTCCATGTACATTCCTAATTACTACTTCTGGTGACCCCTGAATGTATAATTTGTTTCCATTGATGTTGGACTTTTTTCCCCCTTTTTTTTTAGATCGTGAGATACATCATTTAATGCGAAAAAAAAATTGCCAATTTTCAAGAAATTGGTCGTTTTTAATTAATTAATTTTTTTTTTACTGTGACCAGGGAAATTTTCTCAGCGATTGGCAGATATCAAACAACCCTTTATGAGTTGGGAACCACAACTAATCATGCTATGAGGTAGTCAAACGTACAGACGGACTTAGTCCATGAGGTAATACTCAGGGCATAAATCAACCTGAGCCAGGAATTTTGAGTCCCCGTGGTTTGCCACGCTGTGTGTTGAAAGTTCATAGAAAATATTATTTTTAAAGCACTTAATGTTCATTGGTAGTAAGTAATTGTAAGTGGTAGTAATTTTTACTACAGTATCGTAACTGGGAGACTTACAGATATGTATCGTAATTTAGGATTAAATCACAAGACAGACAGACATTACACAAAGTAAGGAATCACTGGTTCTCACGATGAAGACAGACATTACAACAAGTAGGGATTCAATAGTTCTCACGATGAAGACAGACATTACAACAAGTAAGGATTTAATGGTTCTCACGATGAAGACAGACATTACAACAAGTAAGGATTTAATGGTTCTCACGATGAAGACAGACATTACAACAAGTAAGGATTTAATGGTTCTCACGATGAAGACAGACATTACAACAAGTAAGGATTTAATGGTTCTCACGATGAAGACAGACACTACAACAAGTAAGGATTTAATGGTTCTCACAATGAAGACGGACATTACAACAAGTAAGGATTTAATGGTTCTCACAATGAAGACGGACATTACAACAAGTAAGGATTTAATGGTTCTCACGATGAAGACAGACATTACAACAAATAAGGATTCACTGGTTCTCATGATGAGACAGACATTACAACAAATAAGGATTCAATGGTTCTCACGATGAAGACAGACACTACATCAAGTAAGAATTCACTGGTTCTCACGATGAAGACAGACACTACAAGAAGTAAGGATTCACTGGTTCTCACGATGAAGACAGACTCTACAAGAAGTAAGGATTCACTGGTTCTCACGATGAAGACAGACATTACAACAAATAAGGATTCATTGGCTCTCATGATGAAAACAAACATTACACGTAAGAATTTATTGATTCTCATGATGAAGACAGACATTACAACAAATAAGGATAGACAGACTAAGTTATAAACAATGTCAAGGACTCGGCAATTTAGGAATGTAATGTTTTTTTTAAAGTCATACCCTTCAAGTTGATAAAGGAGAGACTATCTGGAAATACCAATCACACACACTTCTGTTAATTCATTTCCTAAACATGAACAAGCTTGCTTCAGTTGAAAATATCAAGAGATTCATTTGTTTATCTAACACCAAAAAGGTTTGCCTGAAATCAGATTTATCTAACAAAAATCTGGCCAATACATTGATATACCTTCAATCAGTTCAAGAGAAGAGGTATGTTTATAACACTCGGGGGAAAAAAGTCACAAATAATTAACAAGAGACAAAAACAAAGAATAAGTAGCCTGAAGCAGGATTAAACCTGTACTCCTCGACACAGTCAATGAAGCAACTTAAATAGTATATAATTATAGATTGCTTAGTTGGCTGTGTGTTCTAGCACCTTTAATGTGGGTTTCTCATGGCAAGGCTCTGTGCCGAAGAGTGCAGGTTTGATCTTGCTCCAGGCAGTCTGTTGTTCTTTGTCTTTTTTCTGTTGTTGATAATTTGTGATTTTATTTTGTTCCCAAGGTGTTGTAAACATACTTCTTCCCCTGATTTGCTGATCTATCACATTGGAAGTTTCCCTCCACAATGATATTCATTTATTAGCATTTGTCTCCTCTTTGATTAATCATTTTGAAGTTTTGCTACAAATTACAAAAGAACTGCTCTCAAAATAACAGAAAATGGGACCAGACTTGACACATTCATGCTATTAACTACAATTACTAACAAGCAAAAACACACCTTGCACATGCAGAAAACAAGACAATATATACACCAACACTGGTCATTCCCACCAACCAGTAGATCAGTCAGCACAAGTAAAGTTATACAATGAACCAAAGATGATAAAATCTCACCAGCAATTCCAGCTCTTTGACACTTCGAACCCAGGACATCAATCGTACAGTGTCTCACATTAGAAACACAAGCTTTTAATGTTAAAGTCACACAGGCACGTATTTATGGCAGGACATCAATAGTACAGGGTCTAACATTAAATACACAAGCTTGCATGTCAAAGTCACACAGGCACATATTTATGGCAGGACATCAATAATACAGGTCTTACATTAGACACACAAACCTGCATGACAAAACCACACAGGCCCCTGTTTATGTCCTACATCAATGAAAGTCCTTACATTAGACACACAAACCTGCATGACAAAGTCACACAAGCTCCTGTGTATGTCCTACATCAATAAAAGGCCTTACATTAGACACACAAACCTGCATGACAAAGTCACACAAGTCCCTGTGTATGTCCTACATCAATAAAAGGCCTTACATTAGACACACAAACCTGCATGACAAAGTCACACAAGCCCCTGTGTATGTCCTACATCAATAAAAAAGGCCCTTACATTAGACACACAAACCTGCATGACAAAGTCACAAAGGTCCCTGTTTGTGTCCTACATCAATAAAAGGCCTTACATTAGACACACAAACCTGCATGACAAAGTCACACAGGTCCCTGTTTGTGCCCTACATCAATAAAAGGCCTTACATTAGACACACAAACCTGCATAACAAAGTCACACAAGCTTCTGTGTATGTCCTACATCAATACAAGGCCTTACATTAGACACACAAACCTGCATAACAAAGTCACACAAGCTCCTGTGTATGTCCTACATCAATAAAAGGCCTTACATTAGACACACAAACCTGCATGACAAAGTCACACAAGCTCCTGTGTATGTCCTACATCAATAAAAGGCCTTACATTAGACACACAAACCTGCATAACAAAGTCACACAAGCTCCTGTGTATGTCCTACATCAATACAAGGCCTTACATTAGACACACAAACCTGCATGACAAAGTCACACAGGTCCCTGTGTATGTCCTACATCAACACAAGGCCTTACATTAGACACACAAACCTGCATGACAAAGTCACACAAGCTCCTGTGTATGTCCTACATCAATACAAGGCCTCACAAACCTGCATGACAAAGTCACACAGGTCCCTGTTTGTGGCAAGACAAGAACCAAAATTTAGAGCTTGAAATAAAAGTCATGGTTTTAAAGCACTTGCACACATGGGTTATTTGTCATGTTTTAAAAAAAACCTGACTTTAGACAAAAATAAACCGAACATTTCTGACTTACACTGAGGCATAATGTACTATCCGATAAATTATAAGATAAGCCATTAAAAAATCCAGATATCCCTAAAATGATAAGAAAAGAAATTAAAAAAAAACCGCCAAAAGTGTACAGTGAATATGGTGTTAATGTATGATGAAAATGATGTTAATGTATTGCGAATGCGGTGTTAATGTAATGTATAGTGAAAATGGTGTTAATGCCCTTATTTTTTTTTTAAAACCAACATCACATTTTGGATCAGTGCCACAAAACGGAGAAGGCAAACCAAAATATATTTCCATATTGCCAGTTTGCCTTGATAACTTCTGATGTTAACCAATATTATTTTTTAAAAGGAGGTAACAAGAATAAATTGGCCAGGATTTCTATTTCAAAACTGCTGACTCAATAAGCATCCAAAACTGAACAATTCCCCTCATAGTATTTTATTTTGGTGTCAAAAAAAAAACTTTGAAAATGAGCAAAAAATATTTACAGCAATAAATAATGTCAATATGATAAATATGGCGTATAATTCAAAAAAAAAAAAAAAAAGAATATACATATATTATTTACTTTTCATGAGCAGTAATGAGTACAAAGCAAATATAAAATGCAAATTAACCTCATGAAAAAAAACAACACATGTAGGATATGTTAATAGGCTGTCACAAACCCAAACTGACAAACTATCAAAACATATAAACAAACATGATCCCAAATGAACAGACAACATGTACATATACATGCACATAAATATACATATATATATATATATGAATACATGAACATTCACACCAATCACTCTACAAATATGAACCCATACAAACTAGTCTAAATATAAACAAACATGATTCCAAACAGACAGATAATATGTATATATATACATGCACACAAATATACATATATATATACGAATACATGAACATTCACACCAATCACTCTACAAATATGAACCCATACAAACTAGTCAACATATAAGCAATCTCTATGCTCATTTTGTAAGAACAAAGTTAATTTAAAGTTTATTATTTTCCATAATTTTGAAATTCATCAGAAATTATTAACTGCACCTCCCTACCTAAGAATTAAAACTACTATTGTACACTAAAAAAAAAAAAACCACACATATCCAAAATAATAATTCCATTTTGCCACATTGATCTTTGATTGGTAAAAATCTGAACAGCTCTGAGTAAAACAAATGTAAATAAAGAAACTATTATTTACACCTGTAATTAGCCGCTTCTGTGTAAAAATAGAGCTTGAACTTTACATTGGTAACAGGTTATCATCTTGGATCTCCTCTGCAGGTTCTAGTTGATCGTCCCCGATTCCATTAAAATGATTTGAACGGCGGCGTCCTTTAGATCTGCATATGAAGTCACAGCCATCCTGTTAAAGAGATTCAATAAAAGCAATTGTTTATCATGAACTAATAGTTTCTGAAAATGCTTGCTGCTTGCTTGTGTTCGTCTGAAGACTAAAGGAATACACCTTCTCATCATCAGCTCTTAAGAGGACATTAATTGGGCGTGTCTGCATTGTGTTGTTAAAAAAAAAATATAAAAAGCAAAGTACCTTATCACGCCAAGTGGCATATAGGGAATATGGTGTTAGTGACCATAAATTTTACAGACCTTCAGCACATGATTTTTGGGGTAATGTGGTCAGTATTACGCCTGTGCCGCTTTACTTTCCCAGAAAAAAATCAGGTACCCATTAAAGACTGGGTGAACGGGAAGTCATCGGTTGGGATCGAACTCTACCTCTTGTCCTTTGTAGTCCAGTTCACTAACCACTGAGCTATCGCGGCTTGCATAGTGTTGTAGTTTGCAGCAAAACTGTGATATTTGCACCTTTTGGCCCTACACATCTGACTTGCATGTTATTTTTGAGTACCGGGTTGTCTTCCCTCTTCAATCCCTACTCGCTTGGTCAGACTAGTCAGGTTAGTCTGTTACTGGAGGCACCACGGAGAGGTGGAGTAGGGTCTGGATGATTCTGGTTCACCAATCTTGTCGCAAGCCATCAGCTGTGGGTTGGTTACTGACAACTTCCAGCTCTGCTACTGACTTTGCCTCCATCTGAAAATGAAAATACACATACCTCTAACGAGGAAATTGTAGCCATATTTATCTTGTTGTGCAGTGGGTCATCATGGTAGACAACATCATCATCGTGTGCCTTACAAGGTGGCATAGACGTATAAATTCTGTTGTTGACTGTTTTTAGTTCTATGATAACAAGCTATCTATAGTTCATTCAGAAATTCGTGCCCACAGTTTATTAATTATCTCAGAAACTTTAATGAATTTCTGCAATTCTTTTTCGTGAAATCTATTTTTTTGTTTTAACCAACCTTCAGTCTGATTTTTTTGCTCTACTGTCATGCATTTAGGAACGATTTTTGCTTATTTGAGGTATATAAAAATATGATTATGAGATAGATTGTTGCATAAAATATTTTTCATTTTCTGAAATGCTATTTTGGCCAGAGCTACTCTACTTTTTATTCCTGTGGTGCATCTTCCATCTGATGTTATTATTGTGCCCAACATTTAACCCACTGCACTTGCTTTAGATTTGTCCTGTTTATTTTTATGCTGCATGATGGTGATGATTGTTTCTTTGATATGACCATTATTTCTGTTTTTTTACTATTCAGACTGAGACCCTTCTTGTTGCTTTCTTTTATTATTACATGAAACATACATCAAAGTGGATGAATAGAAGGCAAGCTCCAGTATAGTTCAATATATTTTATGTCTTATAAAATTGTTTTTAAAGTAGCTTCTGAGTTCTCCTTTACTAGATTCGTCTCTTGACTGTTGACACTCCAGGTCTTGATTGGGTGAATCATATATTAGTATTTGTACAACCCTAGGTTCTATTACTAGATGTCTATCTATTGACTGTCTACTTCATATAACCGGCTCTGTTCCTCCAATGACTGTCAATGTTCTGGACTCCCAACTGAACAAGTTCTCAACCTTCTCTGGCTTAACTCTACACTTATTGTATTTGTCTCTTACTTTATTGCCTATCTCTTGACTGTCTTTGACTTAACTCTATGCCAAATGTATTTGTCTTACTCTATTGTCTATCTCTTGATTGTCTCTGGCTTACCTTTACACTCACTGTATTTGTCTCTTACTCTATTGTCTATCTCTTGACTATCTCACTCATCGCTAACTGTTCTCTTGGTCTCACTCCTCTGCCGTCTCTAACTGAATGTCCAATGAAGTCCCAGTTTTCCCATATACAGTCGGCTTGTCTCTGTGAACTCCCTGCCTGGGTAAAAGTTAGTTTGCCCACACAAAAAAATAAAAAATCCAAGTAGTGTCTATCTGCAGGCATATTCTCCATGTCTACCTACAGACATATTCTCCATGTCTACCTGCAGACATATTCTCCATGTCCACCTGCAGACATATTCTCCATGTCCACCTGCAGACATATTCTCCATGTCTACCTGCAGACATATTCTCCATGTCCACCTGCAGACATATTCTCCATGTCTACCTACAGACATATTCTCCATGTCCACCTGCAGACATATTCTCCATGTCTACCTGCAGACATATTCTCCATGTCTACCTGCAGACATATTCTCCATGTCTACCTCCAGACATATTCTCTATGTCTACCTACAGACATATTCTCCATGTCTACCTACAGACATATTCTCCATGTCTACCTCCAGACATATTCTCCATGGCTACCTCCAGACATATTCTCCATGTCTACCTCCAGACATATTCTCTATGTAAAAACCTTGTTAAATATGCTTGTCTTCACCTAACAACTAAAGGAACAGATCATATCTTCGATAGTTCTGCTTGACTGATCCCTTTAGCAAGTCATCCACCATTAGAAGGACATTAAGTGGGGGTAAATGTGTTGTCTTGCTGTTTGCAGTAAAAACCATATTTGCATTTTTCAGCGAAGCATATCCATCTTCTTTTGCCTCCCTATGTGAATATGAAAATAAGTCTCAGACGATAACTGTCCCCATGAATGGAGTCTTCATCTATTATAGGTTGGAGTGAGATAAAATATGAGAATAAGTCTCAGACGATAACTGTCCCCATGAATGGAGTCTCCATCTATTATAGGCTGGAGTGAGGTAAAATATGAGAATAAGTCTCAGACGATAACTGTCCCCATGAATGGAGTCTCCATCTATTATAGGCTGGAGTGAGGTAAAATAAACAGGGAGAGGAGAACGAACAGATTATAAATTACATTGGATGAAAAGAGAGGGGTCAAGGATGAGGTTGAGGAAAAGTTGGTCAAGTAAAAAAAAGCTATAACATGCATGAGTGATGGTTGACAGGTAGAAATGAAGGTAACATGAGCATGTCATATATAAAAAATAAATTTAAGGGTTTTATACTAAATAGTGAAAACAGGATTGGACAAGAACTTTAGTACAGTAAAGTGGGTGATTAATGAGCAGGAAACATGTTAAAGTACACAAAATTTAGTTGGGTTGATTTGGTTTTGAGATTCATAGATCGACATGAAAGAGTGTGTATGGATGTATGGAGTGATGACGAGAGAGGGTCATTGGAAGGTGGCATTCAATTATTGAGTATTCACAATGTTTAATGTTGTATAAGACAGGGCAGATTATAGAAAGTTCTTATATGTAAGGTGTTGACAAAATGAAGTTTTGGTGTAGATAAGATAGTAAATTGCTAGCATTATGCAAATGGTATTATGGGTTGTTTATTTGGATCATCATCATCATCGAGTGCTAGTTGGCTACCATGGAGCGCCATTCTGCTCTGTCTCTTGCTTTGATAGTGCAGGTTGTCATAGGCTGATTTGTCCATTTTTTTATGTTGCTGGTCCATGTTAACCTTGGTCTGCCTCTGCCTCTTTTACCTTGTATTTTCCCCTCCAGGATTACTTTTAGTAGGCTATTTTGTCTTTTAACATGGCCAAAAAATCGCATTTGTTTGTTTGAATTATGTTTAGTAGTTCTCTTTTCATTTTTAGTTGTTTTATGACTTCATCGTTTGTTTTCTTTTACTTTCATCCAATTCTACCTATTCTTCTATATATCCACATTTAAAGGCTTCAATTCTCTATTCTGTTTTCTTGTCTAATGTCCAAGTTTCTGCACCATATAGGAATATTGAGAAGATGTAACATTTTGCTATTCTTATTAGTATGTTCTTCATGACATTAAAATTACTTTTTGCCATTCCTATTCTTTTGTTTATTTCAGTTGTACATTTTCCATCACTGGTTATAGTATGTCCAGGGTAGTTGTAGTTCTGAACTGTCTCCAGGTCTATTCCTTCATTTTTTATATCCACTTGGGGGTTTTGAGTATTTTCTTTGTTTATGATCATAGTTTTAGTCTTTTTAATATTCTTATCTAGTCCTTATTTTTTGCTTGTCATGTTTATTTCATTGTGTAATTGTTGTAGATCTTTAGGATTTTCTGCTTGTAGTACAGTATCGTCAGCATATCTTAGGTTATTGATTATCTTTCCATTAATTTGTAGGCATGGCATCTCTATGATGTTTTTAAAGAATTGCTCAGTGCATAGATTGAACAAGCTTGGTGATAGGATGCATCCCTGTCTTACTCCTCTTTTTATATCAAAGGGTGTGGAGTTCTCTTTGTTATATTTTATTATTGCTGTTTGCTCCCAGTATAGATTACATATTAGTTATATGTCCATGTCATCTAGATGTATCTCTTTTAGGCATTCTATATGTTGTTTGTGGTGTACTCTATCAAAAGCTTTGGTGTAGTCTATGAAGCAGGTATATATTGGTTTGTTTACTTCTGTGTACTTTTCGATTAATGTTCTCATGCAGAATATTACTTCCTTTGTCCCGCTATTTTTCCTAAATCCAAATTGGATTCTTTTGGATATTCATATCATTTGAATAATGAAGTTTCATTACTAGGCAAGAGCTGAAAAACAACTGATGATATAGAGAATAAATTAGATGTATTTGAAAATAAATGTCTTAGGAAAATATGTATATCATGAAATGGATTCAGACTAGAGCAGAAATAAGAGAAATGAAAATTGTAATTTGCTTACATTCACCTTTAGTGACTAAAGGAATAGTTAGACATCTTTGTCATCCACTCTTAAAAGAATGTTAAGTGGATGTGGATATGTTGTGTTGTTGTTTGCAGCAGAACTGTGTGCCTTTTGGCCCAGCACATCCGACTTCATCATTGCATTTTTTAGTATTGGGTTGTTTACCCTCTTGATTCCTACTCACTTGGGTTGCTTACCCTCTTGATTCCTACTCACTTGTGTTGCTTACCTTCTTGATTCCTACTCACTTGGGTTGTTTACCCTCTTGATTCCTACTCACTTGGGTTGCTTACCCTCTTGATTCCTACTCACTTGGGTCGCTTACCCTCTTGATTCCTACTCACTTGGATCGCTTTCCCTCTTTATTCCTACTCACTTGGGTTGCTTACCCTCTTGATTCCTACTCACTTGGGTTGCTTACCCTCTTGATTCCTACTCACTTGGGTTGCTTACCCTCTTGATTCCTACTCACTTGGATCGCTTTCCCTCTTGATTCCTACTCACTTGGATCGCTTTCCCTCTTGATTCCTACTCACTTGGGTTGCTTACCCTCTTGATTCCTACTCACTTGGGTTGCTTACCCTCTTGATTCCTACTCACTTGGGTTGTTTACCCTCTTGATTCCTACTCACTTGGATCGCTTTCCCTCTTGATTCCTACTCACTTGGATCGCTTTCCCTCTTGATTCCTACTCACTTGGATCGCTTTCCCTCTTGATTCCTACTCACTTAGGTTGCTTACCCTCTTGATTCCTACTCACTTGGGTTGCTTGCCCTCTTGATTCCTACTCACTTGGGTTGCTTACCCTCTTGATTCCTACTCACTTGGGTTGCTTACCCTCTTGATTCCTACTCACTTGGGTTGCTTACCCTCTTGATTCCTACTCACTTGGGTTGTTTACCCTCTTGATTCCTACTCACTTGGATTGCTTTCCCTCTTGATTCCTACTCACTTGGGTTGCTTTCCCTCTTGATTCCTACTCACTTGGGTTGCTTACCCTCTTGATTCCTACTCACTTGGATTGCTTTCCCTCTTGATTCCTACTCACTTGGATTGCTTTCCCTCTTGATTCCTACTCACTTGGGTTGCTTACCCTCTTGATTCCTACTCACTTGGGTTGCTTACCCTCTTGATTCCTACTCACTTGGGTTACTTTCCCTCTTGATTCCTACTCACTTGGGTTGCTTACCTTCTTGATTCCTACTCACTTGGGTTGCTTACCCTCTAGATTCCTACTCACTTGGGTTGCTTACCCTCTTGATTCCTACTCACTTGGGTTGTTTACCCTCTTGATTCCTACTCACTTGGGTTGCTTACCCTCTTGATTCCTACTCACTTGGGTTGCTTACCCTCTTGATTCCTACTCACTTGGGTTGCTTACCCTCTTGATTCCTACTCACTTGGGTTGCTTACCCTCTTGATTCCTACTTACTTGTGTTGCTTTCCCTCTTGATTCCTACTCACTTGGGTTGTTTACCCTCTTGATTCCTACTCACTTGGGTTGCTTACCCTCTTGATTCCTACTCACTTGTGTTGCTTTCCCTCTTGATTCCTACTCACTTGGGTTGTTTACCCTCTTGATTCCTACTCACTCGTGTTGCTTACCCTCTTGATTTCTACTCACTTGGGTTGCTTTCCCTCTTGATTCCTACTCACTTGTGTTGCTTACCCTCTTGATTCCTACTCACTTGTGTTGTTTACCCTCTTGATTCCTACTCACTTGTGTTGTTTACCCTCTTGATTCCTACACCACTTGTGTTGCTTACCCTCTTGATTCCTACTCACTTGGCCAGACTAGACTCAGTAGTCTGTATCTAGGGGCACTGTAAAAAGAGGTGGTACAGGATCTGGGTGGTTAAGATTCACCAATTCTGACACAAGCCATCAGCTATGATTAACAGACAGCTTCCAGCTCAGTTTCTGAACGATGTGTTAGCCCCTAATTTAAATCCTGATATGATGAAAATTATTAGAAAACAATACAGGTGATCAATCTATTACAAAACAATACAGGTAATCAATCTATTACAAAACAACACAGGTAATCAATCTATTACAAAACAATACAGGTGATCAATCTATTACAAAACAACACGGGTAATCAATCTATTACAAAACAATACAGGTAATCAATCTATTACAAAACAATACAGGTGATCAATCTATTACAAAACAATACAGGTAATCAATCTATTACAAAACAATACAGGTAATCAATCTATTACAAAACAATACAGGTAATCAATCTATTACAAAACAATACAGGTGATCAATCTATTACAAAACAATACAGGTAATCAATCTATTACAAAACAATACAGGTAATCAATCTATTACAAAACAATACAGGTAATCAATCTATTACAAAACAACACAGGTAATCAATCTATTACAAAACAATACAGGTAATCAATCTATTACAAAACAACACAGGTAATCAATCTATTACAAAACAACACAGGTAATCAATCTATTACAAAACAATACAGGTAATCAATCTATTACAAAACAACACAGGTAATCAATCTATTACAAAACAACACAGGTAATCAATCTATTACAAAACAATACAGGTAATCAATCTATTACAAAACAACACAGGTAATCAATCTATTACAAAACAATACAGGTAATCAATCTATTACAAAACAACACAGGTAATCAATCTATTACAAAACAATACAGGTAATCAATCTATTACAAAACAACACAGGTAATCAATCTATTACAAAACAATACAGGTAATCAATCTATTACAAAACAACACAGGTAATCAATCTATTACAAAACAACACAGGTAATCAATCTATTACAAAACAATACAGGTAATCAATCTATTACAAAACAATACAGGTAATCAATCTATTACAAAACAACACAGGTAATCAATCTATTACAAAACAACACAGGTAATCAATCTATTACAAAACAATACAGGTAATCAATCTATTACAAAACAACACAGGTAATCAATCTATTACAAAACAATACAGGTAATCAATCTATTACAAAACAACACAGGTAATCAATCTATTACAAAACAACACAGGTAATCAATCTATTACAAAACAATACAGGTAATCAATCTATTACAAAACAATACAGGTAATCAATCTATTACAAAACAATACAGGTAATCAATCTATTACAAAACAACACAGGTAATCAATCTATTACAAAACAATACAGGTAATCAATCTATTACAAAACAATACAGGTAATCAATCTATTACAAAACAATACAGGTAATCAATCTATTACAAAACAATACAGGTGATCAATCTATTACAAAACAATACAGGTAATCAATCTATTACAAAACAACACAGGTAATCAATCTATTACAAAACAATACAGGTAATCAATCTATTACAAAACAACACAGGTAATCAATCTATTACAAAACAACACAGGTAATCAATCTATTACAAAACAACACAGGTAATCAATCTATTACAAAACAACACAGGTAATCAATCTATTACAAAACAACACAGGTAATCAATCTATTACAAAACAACACAGGTAATCAATCTATTACAAAACAACACAGGTAATCAATCTATTACAAAACAACACAGGTAATCAATCTATTACAAAACAACACAGGTAATCAATCTATTACAAAACAACACAGGTAATCAATCTATTACAAAACAACACAGGTAATCAATCTATTACAAAACAATACAGGTAATCAATCTATTACAAAACAATACAGGTAATCAATCTATTACAAAACAATACAGGTAATCAATCTATTACAAAACAATACAGGTAATCAATCTATTACAAAACAATACAGGTAATCAATCTATTACAAAACAACACAGGTAATCAATCTATTACAAAACAATACAGGTAATCAATCTATTACAAAACAATACAGGTAATCAATCTATTACAAAACAATACAGGTAATCAATCTATTACAAAACAATACAGGTAATCAATCTATTACAAAACAATACAGGTAATCAATCTATTACAAAACAACACAGGTAATCAATCTATTACAAAACAATACAGGTAATCAATCTATTACAAAACAATACAGGTAATCAATCTATTACAAAACAATACAGGTAATCAATCTATAAATTTATGATAAGTATAAAACGCAAGATCTGACACAAACTACAATCAAGCATGCACAAGGCTAAACAAAAATTCACAGATTAGTGGATGATCTTACTGCTTGAAGATTGCCAAAATCTTTCCAAAATTCATAGTTTGGCAACTGTTCAATGCCCTTTGCTCGCAGCACAAATCTTGAATAGGCAAAACCCACCAAAAAGTATACGCCCAAAACACTGGCGAATCTGTAAGTGAAAGAAGAAGACATCAGAATATTTCTAGAAAGATTTACTACAACAGCAGCTCAGTTTCAATATGTTGAAGATCAGCTTTTCAGACAAAGATAAAAAAAATGGGGTCACCCTTGGCATTACTGGTCTTTTTGTCCTTCCGCCACACACCAACAAAGACATCATTGAAATCAAAGTTTATCCATTTTGAATGATCCACAAAATCCTGTCCAAGAAACGCATTTAATTGTCAACCGTGTTAATGAACTTTAAAACTCATTTAATTATCAACTGTGTTAACTTTAAAACTCATTTAATTGTCCTACCGTGTTAATGAACTTTAAAACTCATTTAATTGTCAACCGTGTTAATGAACTTTAAAACTCATTTAATTGTCAACTGTGTTAACTTTAAAACTCATTTAATTATCAATTGTGTTAACTTTAAAACTCATTTAATTATCAACTGTGTTAACTTTAAAACTCATTTAACTGTCAACCGTGCTAATGAACTTTAAAACTCATTTAATTATCAATTGTATAAACTTTTCCTTGCTTATGTCATTGAACTTACTTAATACAAGACACCAAACAATGTCTGGACTGAAAGCAGTCAGTAACTCATAGGTGACAGTTTGCATCAGGAACATCAAGGCATCATCACCAAATATCATGCCTCCTGGCAAATGTGGTTATGTTTCTCCACAACTTTTATCCCCACCATTATTTATCGTCTTGTCGTATTTTCATCATCTTGTCAAGTGTTGCCCTCTATCATGACAGGGATGTCAACAAGAGTTCTCTTATACCTTATAGTCTTTGCTGTCTCTTCTAATCTTCTTTGCTGTCTCTTCTAATCTTCTTTGCTGTCTCATCTAATCTTCTTTCATACCAGAACATGGGTTTAGAGGGTTAAATAATGTAAGAAGAGAGTAGAGTTAGAAGAGTTAACTGGGGAATACCCGGGTGATGATAAATTATTTAACCACGTCGAACACTGGTCAGTTTGAAGGACATCTCGAGATTGTGTGATGAGTCTATAGTCAAGTGATGAAGTTGACAAGCCAAACTAGACAAATTGGACTAGTCACTTCTCGCTGGTACCTTGGACAGACAAGACATATAGTTAGATCAGGAATTGTGCTGATGAGATAAGACAACATCTAGAGAATGGCTGACACCAGGATAGTGGAGGATAATTAGAAATAAAGTAGAATTATCAGCCAGCAAGCTAGAAGCTTGAAGTTTAGATAGATATATAACGATTTATAAGTTTGGTCCATCCTGGACAGTTTTAAAGGACTTAGAAGTTCCGTTAGGGATAGACAGTTAGATGCATCTGAGTAGCAGATGTTGGTTTGTATATTTTACAATGGAGTGTGTGAGTATAAAGTAATTTGTGATTGTAGGTCTTTGTAATTGTTAGCTTACAATGTTACATGTCATTAAACCTGCTGGAGTACTGGCTAGTGAAGCTAGTCTAGAAATATCACATGGAGTTGTCATCGGTATTGCTGTCAATGAATGTACATTGCTGTCTATGATTGTTTGTCCAAGTCTGTAACATCTATAAAGAAGTCAAGGAGAAGTGTTTTGTCTGGAAAGATCATGAATTACATCACAGCAGACAAATACCAGAGAATACAATGCAGAGTGAACACAGCGCTGAAAAGCAGTAAACGATGATACTTGGTACCAGCCTTGTAATCAGAGAGCCAAGAACACTTTCCTGTCTCTTCTAATCTTCTCCTGGTGTAATTCAACTTTTCAATCTCTGTCTCAAGATTTTGTTGCCATGTTTTTCTAGATTTTCCACATTTCCTCCTTCCCTGGGGGTTCCAGAGTGAGACCTTCTCTGGTTAATGCTTAGAGCTGGCCTTCAAAATGTGTACTAACCATCATCACAATCATTTAATTACCATTACTTCCACAATAAGTTGATGTTTCTTCTCTTGACATCACCAACAAATTTCTGACTATTTTCTCCATGCTATTTGTTTTCATCTCAAATCGGCATTTTAGTCCAAATCTTGGAAATTTTACAGCATTTGTGGATGAAGATGTCCTGAGCCCAGTACATTCCACTGATAAATTGATATTTTTTATAGAAGCGGTTTCAATTGTAACACCACACTAAAGTAAAGTTTCCCGCTAAAGTGAATACTAAAGTATACATTTTATCGTTGCAGTTCAGGCTTGTAACAAAAAGATGAGAGAATCTGAGAGTTTCTGAGGTGCAATATTCAATATGTAACCATCAAAGTTTTTTTTTTTAAAAAACTTTTAACTCTTTCAATAGGGAAGGTTTTTATCAATGCAATGAAAAAGATTTAAGAGAAAACATCTTTCAAGGTTTTAAACATTAATATACATGATTTATATTACACATAACATTTGATATATGAATTTTTAGATAATTGAACAAGGAATTAGATTTTACCAATACCAAGATGATACAAGTCATGTAAAATGAATATGGTTTAATGTCGGTTTACACAAATAAAATTGACAGTGACACACTCTGCTGCTGAAATCGGCATGACACACAGTACGTTAAAATGTATGGAAAGAGTTATGAGTTAAGAGAAGCAGTTACAGTTTCTTCTAATCACATTAAACATAATAGAAGCATGCATATTTGATCTTTCTGGAAAGGCACAAATTTTCAATCAACTAAAGTATCATGTTTGTGAAGTTTTTTTCGGCTTATTTTTTTTTTTACAGTATGGGATAGCCAGTCCCATGCCCAACCCTCCTTTCTCACCTCTTACGAACAGCAGAGATGAAGATGATGGGGAAGACATGGAATCATCTTAAAAGAATGGCAAAAAACAGAACTACTTGAAAAGTGTTTGTTGAAGACCTATGCTCCGTTTGGAGCTAAAAAGGTAGAAGAAGAAGAAGAACGAAAGTATCAGTGACAAACAACTGTGTTGGCCTCCTGATTTTGACAACAAACTTTTTCTTTCAAGAAAGTCCTCATTATTCACTTTCAGCTGTCCATGGTATTCTCAACATTCTTCTGTAGAACTATATTTCTGTGGCCCTCAACAATTGAGCCATTACTGAGTTTTGTGGGTCATCATCATTGCACTCCGAACATGGTCCTCAACAAATGAGCTATTATTGAGTTATTTACGGGTCATCATCATTGCACTCCAAATATGGCCCTCAACAACTAAGTTATTATTGAGTTATTTGCGGGTCATCATCATTGCACTCCGAACATGGTGCTCAACAATTCAATTATTATTAGGTCATCATCATTGCACTATGAACATGGCCCTCAACAACTGAGCCATTATTGAATTATTTGCGGGTCATCATCATTGCACTCCGAACATGACCCTCAACAACTGAGTTATTATTGAGTTATTTGCGGGTCGTCATCATTGCACTCTGAACATTGGCCCTCAACAATCAAGTTATTGTTGAGTTATTTGCAAGTCATCATCATTGCACTCTGAACATTGGCCCTCAACAATTGAGTTATTTAAATATTTGCGAGTCATCATTATTGTACTCCGAACATGGCCCTCAACAATGTTCTTGTCTGCTGTCCAATTGTCCATGATTCACTGTCGGATGTCAGGACTGGCTTGACATAACAATGAAGTACTACAAAGTATAAATGGCAATCACAAAGATACAGACCTTCATTAATGGATGCTTGCACAGAATAAATTATGGAAATGACAGGGCAAGATCACTAACTTAGAATTATGGAAATGATCCAGTCAAATACCAGTGGACAAAGAGATAAACGAAGACGATGGCACTGGATAGGACACACATTGCGGAAGCCAACTGAGAGTATTACACAAAAGTCCCTGTTTTGGAATCCTCGGGGAAAGAGACAAAGAGGAAGACCAAAATATTCTTAGAGAAGACAGATGAAAGCAGAGATGAAGATGATGGGGAAGACATGAATTGATCTTAAAAGAATGGCCAGAAACAGAACGGTTTGGAAAGTGATTGTTGAAGACCTATGCTCCACAGGGATTTGGAAGAAAAAGAAGAAGAGACCACACAGCATCCTACTATTAACACTGACTGCGAATGTTTGTAAAATATTGGAGTTGTCTGCTGGAGTCTGGACTAGAACACTACAAACTCACACTATGAGTATAATAGATCCAACACTAAGAGACCCGGCATTAGAAACTGCTGGACACACTGCCTGATGTTTCATCTCAAACAAATAGTAGCACTGTTCAACCTTGCTTTTTTCTTCCGTCATGAACACCATCTTACCAGAGTCCTGGTCAAGAAACGATAGAATTAGGTCACAATTGTCATATCATTTATATCTAATACAACAAGACTAATAATATGAGCTGTTAATTAAATGTTAGATATTATGTGTCATACTGTACATGGGGCTGGCTGTAAGCATTTACCATGACTATAAATGAAACGACAAAGCATAGTAGCTTGTGCTCACCCGATGACTCAAGGGATATACCTCTTCATTGTCCTCTGCCCCTAAAAGGACATTAAGTGACGTCCATACGTTGTGTTGAAGAATGAAGTAAAACTGTGATATTTTGTCTCTTTTGGCCCAACACATCCGACTTCAGCACATCATTTTTGAGTACAGGATTGTCTTCCCTCTTCGATCCCTACTTGCTTGGCCAGATTAAACAGGTCAGTTTGTTTCTAGAGGCACCGCGCAGAGGTGGAGCAGGGTCTAGATGATTCTGGTTCACCGATCCTGGTGAAAGACATCAGCTGTGGGTCATTGACAACTTCCAGATCTGGCACTGTGAGGCGTGCCATTGCATCCAGCATGGTGTGTATTCCAGAAAAAATGACAACAGTTTTGAGAAAACAAAGTTCATCATTTGTCTAATATTTCTGATCTTATCTCTCAGATTGTTTCCTGTCATTCACCCTAACACATTTCTGATCATATTTCTCAGACTGTTTCCAGTCATTTGTCTAACACATTTAATTTCAGTAGAGGTTATTTTTCTTATTGTTCTTGCATCTAGGGTACAGGTCTGGCATTGGTAGCACAACATTGGGATGATGATTGTATTATAGAGTACTCGTTTTGCCTCGAGTTATTTCCTTGTTGGACAATAGTGGTGATAGCTGTCCTATGATTTGACAAGCTTTGCTGCATTTAAGCTGTTTGTGAATTGTCATTTGTCACTAGACTTCCTAGGTATTTGAATTCCTGTACTTGTTTTAATTGGCTGCTGCCAATCGTTATGTTGATTTTCTGTTTCTCTTTTGCGATATTCCTGACATCTGTTTTATTGGTTTTCATAATGTTTTGAGTGGCTATGCTGTTATGTCTATTTAAATGTTCTTGTAGGTCTTCTATTTCTCAGTGTATTAGAGCCTGGTCATCTGCAAATAAAATCTCCTCTGTCTCCGAAAGGGCTGGCTAACTCACATATATAGTCCATATAGTTAATAAACAATAGGAGAGATAGTATGTGCCCCTGTCTTACTCCTGATCTAACTTCAAAGGGGTAGCCTGCTGCTGCTCATGTGTGCAACTGCTGTTGATGTAAAATCATTTAATTAGGTTGCTTATATGTTGGGAGTGACGGGGCTTTTACATTTTAAAAAATGCAAACTGCTCCTAGTTACAGATGGTCTTCCTTTCAAATGCACTAAACCTCACTTACACTAAACCTCACATTCACTGGACCTCACTTACACTAAACCTCACATTCACTAGACGTCTCTTACACTAAACCTTACTTACACTAAACCTCACATTCACTAAACGTCTCTTACACTAAACCTTACTTACGCTAAACTTCTCTCCCACTACTGCAGAAGTGCCATTGAAAACTGTACCATTGTACCTACTTATACAAGAACCTAAAGCCACGTAAGGACATGCAATGATCTCTAGCTCTGTTTTGGTATAACTCAAATAAAGTACAGACAGGTTAGTGCAGAGGTTTAACTCTATATTACGATTCATATCTGTGGGGTTCCACAATACCATAGTAAAAATAACTACCACTTAAATGTTACATTTGAGTTCCAGAAATAGTATTTTCTTTCAACTTTTGCTACACGGCTGTGTTTACCCAATACAAAACATGGGGATCGGATGCAGTAATCATTTCCTTGCTTACGGTTGATATTTAGCCTAAAATCCTACTAAATGCCCCACCCCCACCTGAGAAGTTATGTTTAGCGTATTTATATGGCGGCTATTCAGCATCAGTTCAGTATGTTTATCTCCTTCAAAGTATTGTTCGTTGTCTATCCTGTGCCACAAAGGTTTCTTTGATGTCTCACCGATGGCTGAGGAGATTCCCCCCATCATGAGAAAAAAACACAAATTTCATTTTTGGCAAAATTTATAAAACTACACAGCCGTATAATTATGATACCACCATCATAGTAACTTTTATGCAGAATATGTTTTGTTTGAAAAAAAAAATCCAACGTCATAGGGACCAAATCAAACACTCATGCGGAGGCGAAGGCGTGCCTCACAGCACCAGAGCTGGAAGTTATCAGCGACCCACAGCTGATGGCTTGCGCCAGGATCGGTGAAACAGAACCATCCAGACCCTGCTCCACTTCTCCGTGGTACCTCTAGTAACAGACTAGCCTGTCTAGTCTGGCCAAACAAGTAAGGATCGAAGAGGAAAGACAACCCGGTACTCAAAAATGTCATGCTGAAGTCGGATGTGTTGGGCAGAAAGGCGCAAATATCACAGTTATACTGCAAATCACAACACAACGCAGACACATCCACTTAGCGTCCTTTTCAGGCCGGATGACGAAGAGGTATACTCCTTTAGTCATCGGGCGAACGCAAGCAAGCAAAGACTCATGGGTCATTGGAAGTGGTAAGGTATAAAGTAAGGTTGGGGGTGGGGGTGTGTGGATGTTTGCCTGCAGCAAATGTTAAATTTCTGTAATTTATAATTTGAGGGTGGTAATTTTTATGACAGAAACGTAATCTCGGGCCAGGACTTACATCTGATTGTGGATCACATGTAATCATGATGACAGATCTCTTCGGCTCTTGTTTACAATGGTTACCATATGTCTCCCCCATTTTGTACTCCAACATAATCCAATCAGCTGAAACAAAAGTATACAATATTAGCTGACAACTGTGGGTTTACAGACAAAAAGAACACTTCCAAGGAAATAATATACATAGCGTTCACCCGTTAAACAAGAGTGGATGCGTTGTGTCACTACTTTACAGCATAGTAGTGATATCTGCACTTATTGGCCCAATACATTTGTCTTTGGTATGGATGGGTAAATTTGGACTTAACTTTTGCCCAGACAGCAGCCATTTTGATGACCTACTCTTTTTGACTTCAAAATGTCAATGGTTCTTTAAGATACATGAGACACAATTGTTTGTTTTCTTCTCAAAGTGCCATTTTAGTTCTTTATTTTAATCAAAGATTGGCAAATTTGAGAGTTTCAGAGGCTACAAAATATAAAATTTTTTCACCACAAAATTTTTTAGTTCTAAGATACAATTTCTTCAAATCATTTTGAGTTTATAACAGAGAAGGCATGTGTATTTTATTTTTCTAGGGCACAGATTATCAGATCAACTAAAGTATCTGTGACAAACAACTGTGGAGCGCACATGAGATCTGTTTTTCGCAGGTTTTCCTATAGGGCTAAACATCAGATCTCACTACCCAGAGAGGGCTAAACATCAGATATCACTACCTAGAGACAGAGGGAGGGTACACTCATGAAGAAACCATGCGTTAGATTTCTGAAAATGTTCTCACCACCTGTGGTAGGAAGTGAACCCAGGATATTTCTGTTCAGAGGCAGACATCTTACTTCTAAACCACCCAGTCCCCGGAAATGATAATCAAACAAACAAAAATGATAATTTAGTTTCTTCATTTGTGTTCACCTGATATTTTAGTTTGTTCATTTGTGTTCATTTTTATATTTTAGTTTCTTCATTTGTGTTCACCTGATATTTTAGTTTGTTCATTTGTGTTCACCTGATATTTTAGTTTGTTCATTTGTGTTCACCTAATATTTTAGTTTGTTCATTTGCATTCACTTTGATATTTTAGTTTGTTCATTTGTGCTCACCTGATATTTTAGTTTGTTCATTTGTGTTCACCTGATATTTTAGTTTGTTCATTTGTGTTCACCTGATATTTTAGTTTGTTCATTTGTGCTCACCTGATATTTTAGCTTGTTCATTTGTGCTCACCTGATATTTTAGTTTGTTCATTTGTGCTCACCTGATATTTTAGTTTGTTCATTTGTGCTCACCTGATATTTTAGCTTGTTCATTTGTGTTCACCTGATATTTTAGTTTGTTCATTTGTGCTCACCTGATATTTTAGCTTGTTCATTTGTGTTCACCTGATATTTTAGTTTGTTCATTTGCGTTCACCTGATATTTTAGTTTGTTCATTTGTGTTCACCTGATATTTTAGTTTGTTCATTTGTGTTCACCTGATATTTTAGTTTGTTTGGTTGTGTTCACCTGATATTTTAGTTTGTTCGCCTGATATTTTACTTTGTTCATTTATGTTCACCTGATATTTTACTTTGTTTGTTTGTGTTCACCTGATATTTTAGCTTGTTTGTATTCACCTAATATTTTAGTTTGTTCATTTGCGTTCACCTGATTATTTTAGTTTTTTCGGTTGTGTTCACCTGATATTTTAGTTTGTTCGCCTGCTATTTTACTTTGTTCACTTATGTTCACCTGATATTTTAGTTTGTTCACTTGTGTTCACCTGATATTTTAGCTTGCTCATTTGTGTTCACCTGATATTTTAGCTTGTTCATTGTGTTCACCTGAAATTTTAGCTTGTTCATTTGTGTTCACCTGAAATTTTAGCTTGTTCATTTGTGTTCACCTGATATTTTAGTTTGTTCATTTGTGTTCACCTGATATTTTAGCATGTTCATTTGTGTTCATAGCATGTTCATTTGTGTTCATCTGATATGTTAGTTTATATAAATGTGACAAGTTAGAAACAATAACACATTAAATTTCTAAGTCTAGCAAACTGAAATAATATTCTAAGTAGCCCCGTAACACGTACCATTTCATAGCAGGAGATATATATCATTTCTTTATACTGAGCCAGGGTATTTGAAGGTGAGTGGACTTTTCCTTGCTGTCATAGCTCTTTCCCCAACTCTATGAGCCAGGTATCAATTCCTTTATCAGATGGGTCGAACGAACATCATGAAGCTTCAATTGAACTCTTATTTGCAAAGCTGGTTCATATTAGAGCTGGCCCATGGTAGTTAGTCTTCCCTCATATGTCAAGGACACTAACCATGACTTGAATATCTTCTCTTCCATCTCTCTCTCCGGTGGTCGCTCATACCGACTTTTCGCCCTTGATGTTTGCTCTCTCTACACCTCTATTCCTCACTCCGATGGCCTCCTGGCTCACGGTTCTTCCTTGACCAGAGACAACACCCTTCTATTGATGCTGTCACTCTTCTCCGCCTTACTGAACTTGTCCTCAAACTCAACACCTTTGAGTTCAATGGTAACTTCTACGACCAAGTTAATGGAGTAGCCATGGGCACCAAGATGGGCCCTAGCTATGCTTGCCTATTTATGGGTTACCTTGAACACCAAATTCTCAATTCATATCAAGGTCCTCTTCCCATCATATACCTCCGGTACATTGATTACTGCTTCGGACTTACCGATCTACCTGAGGATGACCTCTCCAGGTTTATCGACTACATTGGTAGCTATCACAAGGCTATCAAGATCACATCTTGTATATCCACTTCCTCTGTTACCTTCCTAGATCTTATTGTTTCTTTGAACACTTCTGGTCTCCACACCTCGGTTTTCTATAAACCCACAGACGCCCATTGTTATCTTCTCTATACTTCATCACATTCACCTTCTTGTCGAGATTCAATTGAAGCAGGGAGGTAGCAGTGATTAAAGAGTGTACAATAAGATGGGAGTGAGGTAGGAGAAATCGAGGAGGGATAAGAAGGGTGAGTAAAATAGAATCATGGGATCCACGAGAGGTGAACACTTCGTGAGGCACGGGAATTGTAAGACAATGTAGAAACGAAGCAGGGATGTAACAAGCGGTATGATTGGTGGAAGGGAGAAAAGGTGAGACAAAGGTTGGGAGATTCATTCGAGAGGAAGCAAAGGTTTGATACGGACGGTTGTGTGTTTTTTTGTGTAGCAACCGGTACCGGAAACATGGTAGAGTTAGTCACCCAAAAGTGAATAAGTAAGTTGGTGTGTGGTCGCGACAGGGAATAGACCTTATTCCAGGAACAGTGTTAAGCCGAAGTGTTATAGAGTAGTGATAGGATAGTGTGAACGTAGCAGCAACCAACACAGTTAGTGTCCAATTATGAATTAGTTCACTAAGTTAATCTTCATCAGACATACGAAGACAAAATGTAGTTGTGCAAATCGCAGCAACGAACAGATAGTGTCAAATTGTGAGTTAGTTCACCACGTTCATCTTCATCAGACATATGAGGATAAAGTGTAGTTGGGCAAGTTGCCGCAACGAACAAATTAGTGTTAAGTCGTGAGTTAATCTCACCAACTTGGGCTTCATGAGAAGCAGTGAGCTAGAAGGTAGTGGTGCAGTTTAGCAACTATGACCATTCAAGTGACAGTAGGGAGGATAAGTCAATGAGTCAAGCTTCGTGGGGAAGCACGACAAGATAGTGGGGTGTGCAGGCAGCGACACCACGCAGTGCACATGGCGCTGAGCGAGACAGGCTCGCTAGGGCCCTATCAACCAAGACAGGGCTAGATACAGGGTATGACGCTCCAGGAGATAACAAGATAGGCAAAGTGAGTGAAATCAATATCGCCGGCTTCATGAGTAGCAATCCGGTTGCTGTGGGGTACTAGTGGGAAAATTCCTAGGCAACTACTATTTAGAGGAAGTTAGGAGAGGCCAGAGTGGTGTGAGATAGTGCAGCAATCTGACTGTGTAGTGTCAGAGATAACGCTAGGGAAAGCCACAAAGTGAGCAGGCAATATATGTGAGGAGCCAATGGTGGGGTGTACTAAACACTCCAAGGTATGGTGACAGCTTTACAAATAAAGAACACAACACAATACTGACGTTTCGGCCTGTGGCCTTCTTCAGAATACAGGGACAACGACAACAAGCGGTGAAGCACAATTACTACATGTTAGATGATCAAGTGGAGGGCGAGGAAAGTAGGATGCAGAAATAAGAAAAGAGAGAAATGAATATTACATGATGAGAGGTATGATGGGCGTCAAAATATATAAAATAGAAAAAGAGAAAAATGTATAATAAATTGTACTTAGCTGAGCTCAGAGCAGGAAATCTGTAATCCGTTCTGAAACAAGTCAGAATGACTAGAAGCGCAGAGAACGTGTATAGAAAGCAACCCGTAACCAAGACAGGTCAGTTAAGAGGGCAAACGGATCTAATATCGGGAAAACCAAAGGGGGGGAAAAAAAGGGGGGATATACGAAGACACTCCTGGGACACAACAAGCAATACATATAAATCACTCAACAATGGAAGTGAGAGATCACGCGAGAGGTTAAGAGAAAGAAATTGAATGACACGACAAAGTAGTGAACTAGGCAATGGGTGAGAGAGATGGACTCTACAGAATGGATGGCCTCGAACTGAAAGAGTTGAGAGGTAGGTCAACGAAAGGAAGGATTGGGTACTGGAGGAAGAGATAAGGAGAGGAAGAATAATAAAGCCGGTATAATGAGAAGGGCGATAGAGGGGTGGTCCGGAGGAAGTTTGTCTATCGGGAGGTAGGGAAGTATTAGAGGAGGAGGTATGGAGAGGAGGGATAAGAAGCAGGTATGTGAAAACTGGATAGGGGGAGAGGCGGTAGGTCAGAAGTGAATGGAAAAAGAGAAAGTCTGGAAGAAGTGGAGCAATAGGGGATGGTGTGCAAGAGGTATGAACCATAGGAGGTAAAGAAGTAGGGAAATGATAGAACAAAGGGGGGAATGAAAGTGGGCATCAGGATAAGGGGGATACTGGAATAGTAGGTATAGATGAGTAGTAACTACAAGTGAATAGAGAGGAGAGGGGTGAGCTAGGAGTAGATCAGCAGAGGGGTGGTAGGAAGGACGAGGAACAATAGAGGTGGGCAGAGAGATCGTACGTACAGTCCAGGTGAAGAGGTGATATAGTGATAAAGAGGTAAAGGACATGAAGGTAGTCAGAAGAGAAAAAGGTGTGGGGGGGGGGGGGGGTTTAGGATGAAGAAGGCAAGATGGGGGTTACTCAAAGAGGATATGAAAAGCAGGGATGGACGAGGAGAAGAGGACCCAAGAAGAGAAATAGGAAGAGAGGTCCATAGGTGGGAGGGTGGAGTCGGAGGCAGGAGGGTCCTCAGAGGGACAGGGATACATTGATGCCACGAGGGGTGAGGCAGCCCCAAAGTGCCTATGTGAGGTTGTGAACATACTATTGTAATTGTGCATGTGAACATGTTACATGAGATGGACATTATCGAGAATAAAACCACAGGTGGGTTCTTTTTATCAGGTGTTGAGTCAATGCTTTTTCGAGTGCTAGCTGTATTTGTCTGTCCCTGGTGAAGAACGAAGCTGGTTTGCAAATAACCGACGGTGTAACGCTAAACAGTGCGGAGTACGACGGGCAACAATCAACCCGGCCAAGGGTGTCATACAAGGGCAGAGTCAAACGCTGTGACAGTTCGGAGCAGTGACCATCTATCACAGGCAGAGGTCGACTCGGCTTGTCAGTTCATCAAGGCAGTTCATACACCTTCAAGTCCAGTGCACGTGTGCTGTAATGATCGCTGGCTGATCATATGTGCATGTGATACAACGCAAATTGAGGTCAGACGCCAAGCAGTCCGCAAGTGGGTCACGAGTTCAGTGATCCGGGCGGTCACTAGGTGTCCCTGCAAGGCGTTGACACCTGAACAAGTGAAGGCGCAGGTCTTGACGAGCCTTCACCGCATCAAGTGCCAGTTGAGGTCAGCTGGCCTATCAGTGTGTGTAAGACAGGCCTCAGCGTGGCTTGAAAGGAGCAATAAAGTTTGGTTATATTTGGGCTGTGGCCGGTGCTAGGTCAGCTTCAGACAAAATACAGGGTCAACAGAGCGCCAACAGTTTCAAAGGATCATCAAGGAAGTGCTGTTAAGTTAGTTAATTAGAGAAATAATTAGGGAGAGAAAGGATTGTGGAAAGAGTGGTGTAAAGGGATGAGGTAGTGAAAGGAATATGTAGTGTGAGAATGGTCTATCCACAGGTGTAAAAGCAGAAGTAGGAAAGAATTGTAACAATTAGGTGAATATCACAGTCGTGTGTGTCAGCAGTTTTTTGTAGATAGAATAGGAGATACAGATACTGAATAAGGGAAGAGGGAGTAGAATAGGAAGAAAGAAGTAGATTTATAAGATATATGACACACATGGCTGGGATAGGAAGAGAGTGATGAAGTATTTAATTGTTATGAATAAGATGATGCAAATAGGTTGATGGTATGACTAAAGTGTAAAATGTTCAGCATGTATGAACAAACGTACTCAGTGGTAGTGACATAAGATACAAAGTGTTGGAAGAGTAGTGGGAGAAGTTAGCACAGGGGAACTGTCACCAAAGGAGGAGGAATAATACATTTTGGGATTAGGGGTTGTTGGGATTTAGAACAAGAGTCAAGTACGGTAGAAGAAAATAGAGTAATACGAGAAAGGGGTAGATAGAATAGAAACGTAGACAAAGATGGGGGGAATGAACCAAGAAGGATATATGTGGCAAGCCATGCAGAAGATGGGGAAGTGGTGGAGAGGTTAGGTAATAATCTGCAGATACAGGAAATAACAAGAGTTCTGTTGTTTCTGGGAGAGCCAGAAAAGTTTGATGAGTGGGTACAGACGATTGAATTTTGGGGAAAAAGCAAAAAGTTAGACCAAACAGAATTGAAAGAATTAGCAGTAGCTACTAGTCAGGGAGGGGTAGCAAATTGTGTTAGAAGGAGGATTGAGGAAATGAAAGAAGAATCATGGTATGAGTTTAAAGCGTACTTAGCAAAGAGATATGCAAAATTCAAAGATGAGCAACATGCCATCCTGAAACTGACAGGGGCACAGCAGGGGAGTAACAAGACAATACAATAATATGGGGAAAGGATAAGGGAAATGGCAGAGAGAGGTTTTGGACAAGGGGTAGAGACAGAACAAGTGAGTAAGCTGTTAATAGCCATTCACAGCGGGGATAAGAAATAAAGTGTTAAAAGTGATGTTAGCGAGAAAGAAGGTTGCAACAATTTCGCAGTTGATAAATGCAGCGATAGAAGAGGAGGGGATTACGAAAAGAGGATTTGAGGAAGAGCAGGGGCAAGATAGAGAAGCGAATACGAGTAGTGGGCAACAGAGAGATAGACAGTAAATGTTATTCAAGAGGCAAGGAGGTGTTATAGGTGTGGTAGGATAGGACGTATAATGAGGCAGTGTAGAGAAGCTGTTAGGAGGCAAGAAATAACAGGAAGGTATCAGGGAGCGGAAAACAGAGGTGGTACTCAAAGAGGCAGGCGATTTTGAGTACAGAAGAAAGGCCTGATCAGTTTGGGAGATACGGGAGAAGGGAGGATCCATGTTCTTGTATGGTACAAATAGACAAGCAGAAGTTTAGAGCTATTGTCGACACAGAGGCAAGTGTGAGTGTTATAAAAGAAAGTGCATATAGGTCCATAAAGGGGAAGGAGAGGCTGTATAGAACAAAGAACAACCTTGAATCCATAAGTGGGCAAGTTTTAAAAGTAATAGGGATGGATACAGATTAGGATAGGAAAATGTAGAATGGAACAAAGGTTTATGGTGGTTAGAGGGATGAACAGAGTCATGGTATTGGGCAGGGACTAGATGAAAAGAAACGAATAGTAAACTACAAAACGCAAACATTACAGAAAGGAGAAACAGAAATTCAAATGGAGGATGATATCCATATCACAACACTAGCCAGAGCAAAGGAAGATGTAATTCTAAAACCACACAGAGTACACATCACAGTAGCAAAAATAAGACAGAATGATTATATTAGACCAGGAATGACAGTGGAAACGACAAGAGCAAAGCCAGAAATAATGGAAGAAACAAGCATAAAGGTAATCGATGGCTTAGTCACAATAAATAGGGATAACAATTTTCCAGTGATGATTAACTATTCAGGCAAAACAATAAAGATAAATAGAGGGAAGGTAATAGCAAAGACACGACGAGAACAACTAATTATGATAGCTATCTGTGGAAAAGAGCAAAGAGGATGGGTGGAGCAGAAAAATGAGGAAAGAGCGAGAAGGAATAAGTAAAGACAAGAGTACATGAGATGGGTAAGGCAAAGATTCAGGTAGGAAGTAGGACTGACACAAGGAGATAGAGAAGCTAACAAGGAAGGGAGGAGTACAAAAGAAACACTGATCAAATTAACAAAGGAAAGAAAGGAGCAATTAGTGAAGCAGATACAGACAAATGAGGGTAATAGGGACCAAATACAAAGGTTAGTGTTAAACAACAATGACATGTTTGCTTTAACAGATTTTGAACTAGGAAGGACACAAACAGTAGAATTAGAGATAGATACGGGGGCTGCACAACCAACATATAGAACACCATTAAAAGATAGAGAGGTAGTAGAGAGGACTGTATAGGAGATGTTAAAAGCAGGAATAATTTCCAGAACAACATCACAGTGGTCGTCTCCAGTAGTGATAGTCCAAAAGAAGGATGGAACCAAACGATTTTGTTGTGATTACAGAGCGTTGAATAAAGTGACCAAAGACATCAGTGGACGATATAGTGTCATTATTCCAGGGCACAGATTACCATACTACATTGGATTGCAAGTCCAGGCATTGGGCCATCCAAGTAAATCGGAATACAAGGGATAAACTAGCATTTAACACACACCTAGGGACATTCACTTGGAATGAAATGCTGTTTGGGTTAAAGGGGTCACCAGCAACATATATGAACTTAATGAACCAAGTATTGCAAGGGCTAGGTACATTCGCACAGGCATATGTAGACGACATAATAATTTTCACCAAGGGAACAAAAGAACAACACTTACAACATATTAAATTAGTATTCGACTAAGATAAGACTAAGGCAGCATGAGATACAGTGAAAGTTAAACAAATGTCAATTCTTAAGAAAGGAAGTAAAATACTTAGGGTTTGTGGTGAATAGGGAAGGAATATTACCAGATAAAGAGAAAGTACAAGCGATTAGAGAAATGGAACCACCTACAAGAGTGGTACAAGCGATTAGAGAAATGGAACCACCTACAAGAGTGGTACAAGCGATTAGAGAAATGGAACCACCTACAAGAGTGGTACAAGCGATTAGAGAAATGGAACCACCTACAAGAGTGGTACAAGCGATTAGAGAAATGGAACCACCTACAAGAGAAAGTACAAGCGATTAGAGAAATGGAACCACCTACAAGAGTGGTACAAGCGATTAGAGAAATGGAACCACCTACAAGAGTGGTACAAGCGATTAGAGAAATGGAACCACCTACAAGAGTGGTACAAGCGATTAGAGAAATGGAACCACCTACAAGAGTGGTACAAGCGATTAGAGAAATGGAACCACCTACAAGAGTGGTACAAGCGATTAGAGAAATGGAACCACCTACAAGAGTGGTACAAGCGATTAGAGAAATGGAACCACCTACAAGAGTAAGGGAGGTGTGCAGTTTTCTGGGAATGTGTGGTTATTACAGGAGATTTATACCAAAATTTGCAGAAGTAGCAGAACCATTGACAACATTAACAAAGAAGTTTGTGAAGTTTAAATGGTCGACAGGGTGTCAGAAGGCATTTGACACGTTAAAGGATAGGTTGACGGAGGTACCATTATTAGCACACCCGAACAAGGAAGGAAAAATGGTGTGTATACAGATGCCTTGGATGTCGCAATAGGGGCGTGTCTAGTATGCGAAAAGATGGAAGAAGATAAGGTAACGGGTAGAAATAAGATACAAGAGTGGCAGATATATTTCCTATCACACAAATTAAGTAGAACGCAAACGAGATGGCCGACTATAGAGAAAGAGGCATATGCGATCCATTATGCTATTCAGAAACTACATTTTTATATATATGGTCAGAAAGTAGTGATTAGGACAGATCATAAACCACTCAAAGTGATACTGGAAGCACCAATTAAAAACAGAAAAATAGATATGTGGTCTCTAACATTACAAAACAGTGGGGCAGAAATAGAGTATATAGAAGGAACTAAAAACATATGTGCAGATTGGTTATCCAGAATGCCAAGGAAGGAAGATGAAGATGTAGTACAAAACAAATCAGGTACGGATGTAGATGACAGAACATTTCAGATTAATGTAATAGATACCAACAAAGTGAGACAAAGGGGGAGAACGACAGAAGAAGAGGGTGAACATGAGAACAGTGAAGAAGAAAAGGAAGTGGTGATAACAGGAGAAGTACAAAGTAAAGATGAGGAATTGGGGGAAATAATGAGAGATATAAAAAGGGGAAGAGCAAAGAAATGGAAGAAATTTAGTATAGATGAAAATGATGGAGTGCTATTATATATAGGAAACGAGAACGAGGTACAACTAAGAGTATGCATCCCACAAGAGTACCGGGGTCAGTTGTTAACAATGTACAATGAGAAAAACGGACACATGGGAAGAGACAAGATGTTAGACGCTTTAAGATTAAAATATTATTGGTCAGGGTTACATAGAACAGTAGATGAACACACGAAGAAATGCAGAGTATGTAAAACAAGAAATTTGGTAGAGAAAGCGGGACCAATGATGACTATGGAGAAACAATATTTTGCGATGCAGAAAATCAGCATGGACATAACAGGCCCATACCCCACAACAATATCGGGAAATAGATATATGCTACATATAACAGATTGTTACAGTAGGTGGCCGGAAAGTATACCAATACCTAATAAGAACACAGATACTGTAAAAGATATATTATTGAATGAAATTATTCCGAGATATAGTTGCCAGTAAAGCATATTAACAGATAATGGAGGGGAGTTCACAAGTGAAAAGTTTGTGCAAACGTTAAGGAAACTAAACATCAAACATATTAGAACATCTGTATACCACCCCCAGGCAAATGGAATCAACGAAAGACAACACAGAACACTGAATGATATCATATCAAAACTGACGAGAGGGCAAGAAACGGAATGGGATATAAAACTAAATCATGCGTTGGCAGCAGTCAGGATGAATAAGAACAAGAGCACACAATTTTCACCATTCTTTTTATTGTATGGTAGGCACCCAATGTTGCCATTAGACAATCTATTACAACCAAGGAGAAGAAATGTGGGAGAAGAAATACATGAGATAATTCTTCAACAGATGCATGACACACAAAGAATGGTGTGAAGGAATTTAAAATGAGCAGAAAAGAGGAATCAGCAGAAAAGTAAAGATAAGGAGGTGTTAGAGTATAGAATTGGGGACAAGGTATATTATAAGAATCAAACAGCCACGTCAAAAATTAGTCCTAGATGGGAAGGATAGATAACAATAAAGAAAACAGGGGAGGCAAATTATATAATTAAACACATATATGGTAGGAAAGAGATACGAACACACTGGAGAAATATAAGAAAAGATTATTCATTATGCTCGGAAAACGAACAGGAAAAGGGTGGTAGGCCGTTGAGGAAATGTACTATATATGGGAATAAAGAGTCCACAGAGAACACAGAAAAGGAAGGAGGCCAAGAAGTTAATACGAACACAAGAAGACTTGGTGTGGAAAGGGAGGAGACACAATATAGGGGTTACAAACTTAACGAGGAACAAGGGGAGAGTAGTAATGACACAGTAAACGACACAGAAGAGGATGCACCATATAGAAACACAGGGAGTCAGAGTAGAAGAAGACGAGAAGACGAAGAGTAAGGAGAGAGAGAGAGAGAGGGAAACGTCATCAATAGAAGAAGAAATGTCAATACCAGAGAGACGAGTTAGATTAAACCGCAGAGAACAGGAGGCAAGGAAACAGGAGAGAGCAAGCAAGGGGCAAACAGGAGAAAGCACAGATAAGGAAACACAGGGGAATAACAGGAACACTGTTAGGAAAAGACAGGGAAAGTGGTCCTCAGGAGAATCACCAGAGGAGAAGAAAAATAAGGAACAGCATAGTGAATGATGGGAGAGTGAGGAAAGTCATGAAATATCAGAAGGGACAGAAGAGGGAAGGAGTCAGGAAATAGGGGAGGTAGAGTAGAAAATAGAAGAATCAATAAAATAGAGGAGCGGCCTCCAGGAGCTCTGTAGGGGCCCTATCAGAAATCGTGGAGGAAGTTCCAAGTAGAAGTAAGAGAAGGGATAGATAAAGGGGACGTAATAGAAGAACAAAAGGAGTAGAGAAAGGGAAAGATAAAGTAGAAGGAGGGTGGTGCGGGTTAGTTATTAAGGATAGATAAATAACTAGGAGGAGATAGTAGGCAGTGAAGCAAGGAGGTAGCAGTGATTAAAGAGTGTACAATAAGATGGGAGTGAGGTAGGAGAAATCAAGGGGAGATAAGAAAGGTGAGTAAAATAGAATCATGGGATCCACGAGAGGTGAACACTTTGTGAGGCACGGGAATTGTAAGACAATGTAGAAACGAGGCAGGGATGTAACAAGGGTATGATTGGTGGGTGGAAGGGAGAAAAGGTGAGACAAAGAATACATTGGGAGATTCATTCGAGAGGAAGCGAAGGTTTGATACGGACGGTTGTGTTTTTTTGTGTGGCAACCAGTACCGGGCGGGAACAGGGTAGAGTTAGTCACCCAAAAGTGAATAAGTAAGTTAGTTGGTGTGTGGTCGCAACAGGGAACAGACCTTATTCCAGGAGCAGTGTTAAGCTGAAGTGTTATAGAGTAGTGATAGGATAGTGTGAACGTAGTAGCAACCAACATATGTTAGTGTCCAATTATGAGTTAGTTCACTAAGTTAATCACCTGACCAGAGGGTATAATTACAGCTACACCAGTGTGACTCGCCCTTTCCCATTCTGACCACTGTCCACGACACAGGGAAGTCATTTTTCTTTTTTTTAACCAATTTTGATTATTTTGTTTTGGATGTTTCATTACTAGTTAGCTATGTAGGATTAGAATCAGACTGGCTAAAGCAGCAATGTCTTTCAGAAGCCTTGAAAAGTTGTGGAAATCAAAACTCATTAGCACAAACACAAAACTTAGGCTATTCAAATCAAATGTACTATCAACCCTTACGTATGCGTGTGAAAGCTGGAAAACAACAAGAGATATAGAAACAAAGTTGAACGCATTCGAAAATAAATGTCTAAGGAAAATACTTGGTATAGAATGGAACGAATTCAAAACAAACGAGGAAATTAGAGAAATCGTCAATCAACCACTAATATCTTCAGTAATAAAGAAAAGACGATGGTCATACGTTGGACATGTGATGAGAAGAGATAATAATCGAATAGCAAAGCAAGCCCTCATATGGGAAACAACAGGTAAAAGAAAAAGAGGAAGACCCAGGGAGACACTGAGAAGAACATTGATGAGAGAGGCAAGAGCAGCAGGAATCGGCTCCCTCAATGAGATAGAACTGCTTGCACAGAACAGAGACAGATGGCGAGATTTGATAAAATATCTTTAAAAGAAAACTGCTAGAACAAAAATTCATATAGGAGAAGGTGTATCTTGGTCTACGCCCTATGGGCCGGTTACGGCTCGAAAGGTCAATAGATAGATAGATATGTAGGATTAGTTGTATTTACTTACATATCTGTGTGTGCGTGTTGTTTGTTTGTTCCTGCTGAAGGCCTATTGAGCCAAAACGTCGTTCAAATCTGTGTCGTCTACTAAGCACGTAAAGCTTTTACCATAACATTTTTTCTATTTTTCTTTTTCAATTTTCCCTGGTTCATATTACCAAGGCAGCATGTTACAGCTACACTACCAAGGCAGCATGTTACAGCTACACTACCAAGGCAGCATGTTACAATCTACACTACCAATGCAGCATGTTACAGCTACACTACCAAGGCAGCATGTTACAGCTACACTACCAAGGCAGCATGTTACAGCTACACTACCAAGGCAGCATGTTACAGCTACACTACCAATGCAGCATGTTACAGCTACACTACCAAGGCAGCATGTTACAGCTACACTACCAAGGCAGCATGTTACAGCTACACTACCAAGGCAGCATTTTACAACTACACTACCAAGGCTCACAAAATTACATTCTATTCATCAATGTTGTGTGGAGCCAAAGGCTCCAATGAATTCTAGATACACAAGGCCAAAGATCTTTGCTATAAAGTGTCAGACTTTGCACATCACTTGCATTGTATCTCGCCACAAGTGCCTGCTCTAGGCAAGCCACTCAATCTTGGCAAGGGAGTTGATGCCTGATGTTATTGGCTCACCTCAGTGTTATTTTTGGTGGGTCTCTAGGTTGGCTTCATTTTCTTTTGCCTTCTGGTTCCCAGATGAGGGTTTATTTTGAGATTCTCTTGTCTATTCTCAACATAATATGGTCAACATATATGACCACCTTCTTCTCTTGTCTCTTCTCAACATAATAAGTTCAATATATATCCTCCTCCTTCTTTGTATTATAGATGACATTTTTGGATGTTTTGTCACTTTTCTTATTTCTACACTAGTCACATTTCTACACTACTCATATTTCTGTACTTCTCATATTTCTACACTACTCATATTTCTGTACTTCTCATATTTCTACACTAGTCATATTTCTGTACTTCTCATATTTCTACACTACTCATATTTCTGTACTTCTCATATTTCTGCACTATTCATATTTCTACACCACAAATATTTCTGCACTATTCATATTTCTACACTACTCACATTTCTACACTACACACATTTCTACACTACTCATATTTCTGCACTATTCATATTTCTACACTACTCACATTTCTACACTACACACATTTCTGCACTATTCATATTTCTACACTACACACATTTCTACACTGCTCACATTTCTACACTACACACATTTCTGTACTACTCATATTTCTACACAACTCATATTTCTGCACTATTCATATTTCTACACTACTCATATTTCTGCACTATTCCTATTTCTACACTATTCATATTTCTACACTACACACATTTCTGCACTATTCATATTTCTACACTACACACATTTCTGCACTATTCATATTTCTACACTACACACATTTCTGCACTATTCATATTTCTACACTAACACATTTCTGCACTATTCATATTTCTACACTATTCATATTTCTACACCACAAATATTTCTGCACTATTCATATTTCTACACTACTCATATTTCTGCACTATTCATATTTCTACACTACTCATATTTCTGCACTATTCATATTTCTGCACTATTCATATTTCTATACTACTCATATTTCTACACTACACACATTTCTGCACTATTCATATTTCTACACTACACGCATTTCTGCACTATTCATATTTCTACACTACACACATTTCTGCACTATTCATATTTCTACACTACACACATTTCTGCACTATTCATATTTCTACACTACTCATATTTCTGCACTATTCATATTTCTACACTATTCATATTTCTACACTACTCATATTTCTACACTATTCATATTTCTACACTACACACATTTCTGCACTATTCATATTTCTACACTACACACATTTTTGTACTATTCATATTTCTACACTACTCACATTTCTACACTACACACATTTCTACACTAGTCTGAATTCATTCCATAAAATCACCTTAACCCTAGATTATGTCACTTATACACGAACCAATTTACGACAGTTCATAAAATTTACTAACCTTAAATGTTACATTTGGAATTTCAAAAACAGTATTTTCTGTGAACTTTTGCTACACAGCTGTGTGTTTACACTAGGAGAGACATGGGAATCAGATGTGGTCATCATTTTTGGGCTGACATTTTATTTGTAGCCTAAAATTTGACAGCATGGAACTCTCCTCGTGGCTACTGGAGGTGTTACTTTGCCTACTGACACATCGGCCTTCATTTGAGCCATACGTTCTGCTTCCTCTTAGTGTCATTCGCTACCAATCCCGTGTTACAAAGGTTTGTTTGATGTCTCACCGGCGGCAGAAAAGATTTCCCCCATCATAAGAAAAGAAATAGAATTTCTTGAAAATTGGTGAAATTTATTAAAAAATAAATAAATAAATAAAAAATCAGCCGTGTTCTTATGACACCTTCGTATATTTAACGAAGTGCACGCTGTGTCTGAAAAAAAAATCCAGCATCAAAGGAAACAAATCAAACACTCGGAGGTTACCAGAAGCAATAATTAGAAAGGTATAAGAAGGGGGGAAATGTTTGCCCACTGCAAACTGTTGAATTTCAAGAATTTCTATTTTGAGTGTAAATTATACGAAGATGTGATCTAAGAATAATAAACATAAAACACCCTCATAGCTTCCACAATTTTAATGAACAAAATATATCATTGAAGTCAATTGTTCACAAAACATGTCAGACTTACTTCCAACAATAATATGAGTATCTTTAAGAGATCCAATGACGTGGTTGTTCCCAGGCACACCATTTTTCATTTCTGTCTGCAGAACTGCTGCATTTGGATCGTCCCCGACATGAGTACATATACCAATATCATATTGATAGTCATTATCACCGTAAGACACGTACCTGCAAGAGTGACAAGGTTGCAGATAAAAATATTTCGTTTTTTTGTTTATTTGATTTTAATTTTTGTTTGCGTTCACCAGCTTTATATATCTAGCAAAGTCCATGAGGATTGAATTTGGCACAAATATCACTTTCTTCCTATTTTCACACCACCAGTCATGTGCTTAGGTGTTCCCTGCTATTCAGGCAGATAGTCTCTAACATCAGCGGTACTCTCATATTTTTACCATTGCTACTTAACATTTTTGGATAGATTCTTTCCTATCAATCTTGCCTGGGCAGCGGCCATTTTTGACCTACTTTTTTTCTATTTTCAACTGCCAAGAGTTCTGTAACTTGCACAGAATACACATGGGACCTCCTGTTTTTCACCGCTTTCTGAGACGGCTAGACATCAGATCTCACTACCCAGGGGAGGGTACAGCTACAGATTTGATTAAAGAAAATTTCTTTAATTTTCCACTGCTTGTGGTAGGAAATGAACCCAGGACCTTCTCATCCGGAGGCAGATGTAGCTCTAGACCACATATGTAGTCCCCCTTTGGTTATATTTCTATTCTCTAGCACTTCCTCTTGCATCCTGGTCATAAAACTGCTCAACATTTTCCTTCACTAATTCAGAATTATCTGTAAACATTATTTATAAGTGAAGAATACAAGTAACAAATCAAACAGAGTAAGTTGGATACTACAACCTGTTTACTGTACAGAAGTAATGTCAAAATATCTTTACATGAGGAGATCACAAAAGATCTTGTGTGCACCCGATAACTACCAAAGGAATTGATAGGCCTCTTCATTATCTGTCCTTAAAGGATGCTAAGTGAACACAGATGCGTTTTATTGTGGTTTATTTATGCCTTTCAACCCATCACTGATAATGCAATGACCATCACAGAACCATTAGCTGTTAGCTAATGATCATCATTGAACTTTAGCGCGTTAGAGTTATGGCCATCACAGAACCATTAGCTGTTAGCTAATGATCATCATTGAACTTTAGCGTGTTAGAGTTATGGCCATCACAAAACCATTAGCTGTTGGCTAATGGTCATCATTGAACTTTAGTAGCGTGTTAGAGTTATGGCCATCACAGAACCATTAGCTGTTAGCTAATGGTCATCATTGAACTTTAGTAGCGTGTTAGAGTTATGGCCATCACAGAACTAAAGCTGCTTGTGCAACAGCCATAGTGGAAATTTAGTTGCTAGATTTTTTATCTGTTTTTTTTTTTTTTTTTTTGCGTTCGACAGCTTTTACCTCTGACGAAGTCCCTAGAGACTAGGAACTGAACTTTGCGTGTTAATCCATTTTTCACTGGCAGCCGTATGCGCAGGCAGATAACTCTGTCTTCGGAGATACTCAATTTTTTTACGTCCATGAGTAATTGACATTTCAAGCTGGGCCTCGCTGCTGAGACCAGGGGTGGTTGCCGCAGAGAGAAATCATAAATAAAAGTTCCAACTGGTGCAGCCAGGATTTGAAACTACAACCTCTCTGTCTCGAGGCCGGCGTCTTGCCTCGAGACCAACCATTCCCCCAGCTACTAGTTTAATAGCCATCATAGAACTTTAGCTGCTATTTTATCCAAGTGTAAAATTATGTTCAACCCATGTGTTACCGGGGCCTCATTACGAGGGAGGTAAAGAATAGTGACACTGTGACCTTCCAGGCATGTCGTAAGAGGTGACTAAGGAGGTTGATCGATGGCTTGACAAGCTGTCATTGTAAAAAAAGTATTGTTATGGAAACAGAGCCATAGATTTTAGAAGCAGTGATCTGTGCAATATGTGCCACTTTGGCACGCAAGGTTTCTGTTTTTGAGATTGTGGTTCTTCCCTATGTGCCGTCTTCGGCTCGAGAGAACAATAGAGAAAAATATGTTCGGATGATGAGGGAGACTTCTAGATACACAAGCAATAAAGTTGAAGTATAAAATATAAAGTGTGAATTCATCAAAGTTGTTGGCATTTGTATTCATGTTATGTAAAACTAAATATGTCTGCTAGCATCAAGCGTGACCGAGCCGGAGACAGTTATAGTTATCACGGAAACATTATGTAACAATGCTGGGTCAGTAGACTGTGAAGACTGTAACATTGCTGAGCCAACAGACTGTGAAGAAGATTTAGTTAAAGATAAATTCTATAAACAGCTACAATGTCAGATGGAGGGAAGACAGTTATACTGCAAACCATAGCACAATGTAGACACGCCCACTTAACATCCTTTTAAGGGCGAAGAGGTGTACCCCTTCAGTCATCGGGCGAACACAAGCATGATAGAGAAAAGGAGGTAAGGCGCCTCACAGCTGCAGAGCTAGAAGCTGTCAGCGACCCACAGCTGATGGTTTGTGCCAGCATCAGTGAACTAGAATCATCCAAACCCTACTCCACCTCTTCGCTGTGCCTCTAAAATGTCTATTGGATGTGTTGGGCCAAAAGGCAAAAATATCAGTTTTACTGCATGCCACAACACAACGTAGACACATTACTTAATGTCCTATTAAGGACGGATGACAAAGAGGTGTATTCCTTAAGTCATCAAGCAAACACATGAAAGATGGAGTGAAAGCAAGCCAAAGATATTATAATCTTGACAGAGACCTAAACACAAAAGTAGGAATAAACAATCAGAACTTTGAAGAGATCATGAGAAAACATGAACTAGGAATGAGAACAGGGAAATAAATACCCGTGAACCTTTGTGACGTTAATCTAACAACTATAGGAAGAATAATATGTCAACATAAAAGAATACATAACGTAGCTAAACAGTTGTCACCAGACCAGAAAATGAGATTGATAACATGTATATCAATAAGAAGTTGAAGTCATCCTTACATGATAATCTAAGCAATAAAGTTGGCAATAGAAAAACTGCTGAACAGTAATCTTAGCCCACAGCCTGTAGTGTTTTTGACAGATGCACAATCAGCACTCTAGGCAGTATAACACAGAAAATTGCCACATCTGCAGACCTTATTGACTGAACTCTGCAAGCATCACAAGGATTGCCCTGAAATGGATCCCTGCTCACTGTGGAATACCAGGAAAAAGAGAGAGAAAATCAGTTGGCAAAGGAAGGCACAGCAGGCACACAACCAGATGCACCGGTTACATACCATCAGAAGAAACAGATAATCAAATCAATCAGAAGACCACAAGACTCAAATCAGGATGCCTTTCATAATATGAATAGATGGGAACAAGTTATCATTATACACCTAAGAACAGGGCACAATTGATTCCACAGTCACATGTATACAAAATTCAAGATTGGCACCTCATCTACATGTACATGTGGACAAATGCCTCAGACTGCTGAACACATACTTCAAGACTGTACTGAATATAGTAGACAGGAAAACCCATTGGCTCATAGATACAACACTACAGACAAAACTATATGGGCCTCTGCAAGAATTACAACAACAAAAAAAAAAAAAAAAAAAAAAAAAAAATTTATATAGGAAACGACATTTCAGATATAGACAATACTTCAGGCGAACAAAAGATAGATAGATTCAGACATGATGTAAAAGTATGTTGAGGAGCAGATATGGTTTCAGGTCATCATCTGTTAGTAAAATTGAAACTAAAAAGATATACTATAATACATAAAGGTAGATAGAATTTCACTGTAGGGTGTTATAAAGAGCAAGGAATTAAAGATAAATTGACAGTCACAGGATTAATAAAAATGCCAAGTCCTGCAATAACTAGAAAATACAACAAATACAGAAGACCATTGGAAATAGGTACAAGATATATGGAAGGAGATATGATGAGAGATTCTAGGGGAACACTAGAATAAGGCAATTATGACAGCAAAGATGTTAGAGAAAAATAAAAAAACAAGAAACAACAAAATAAGAGACATAAAGAAAAGTAAAATGAGAAGTACTAGGCCCAGGTGGAGAAAACTTACACAGTGGTGAACAAAGTGAGAATATACATTAAAAGGGATAAAAGGAAATAGATGAATTAGCTAAATAGGTAGAGAAGAAGTCAAGCAAAGGAGATGTGAAAGAACTGTACAACACAAAGAAATTTAAGTGGAATATACAAACAGATTAATGCCTTTATTAAAGATAAGAAAAGAAATATGCTTAGCAATATAAGGGAACAAATAAAGAGATGGAAAGAGCACTTTGAAGAACTCTTGAACAGACCCTGCTCAAATAACCCTCCAGATAAATTACCAGTAGAGGAAGAGTTACACGTTAACTGTGGAAACCCAAGTAAGGAAGAAATAATGAAAGCCATCAAGCTATTAAAAAATGGTAAAGCCACAGGACCAGATGAAAATCCTTCAGAAGCCACCAATGTAGATATTAACACCTCTACCAAGATGTTACATAATCTATTAGATAAAATATAGGAATGGGAAGAAATACCTAAAGACTGGAAAGAAGGTTATATGATCAAACTACCAAAGAAAGGAAGTTTACAGGAGCGCACAAATTATAGGGGAATTATGATACTATCAGTGCCTGGAAAAATACTAAGCAGAATCATTATAGGGTGTTTGAAAGAGACATAGAGAAACATTTGAGAGACGGGCAAGCAGGTTTTAGAAAAAAGATCATGCATGAACAATATAACTACCTCATGTATAATAATTGAACAATACATAGAACTACAGTCCCCACTTTATATCAGATTCATAGATTACGGAGGCATTTGATAGTTTAGACAGAGGAATGCTTTGGAAGTTGCTGAGTCATTCAGAAACTCTACAAAGTTTGTTAAATTAATAAAAACAATGTATGAAGGAATGAAATGTAGTGTTATGCACGAAAGACAGCTTACAGAAGAATTTTTAATAAGAACAGGAGTAACGCAAATATCCCTGCTATCTCCTTTTCTCATTTTGCTGGCCATTGATTGGATTATGAGAATAATACAGAACAACAGAAATGGAATCCAGTGGTCGCTGACCAAGCAAAGTGATGGCCTAGACTTTAATGATGACATAGCTCTCCTATCACATAATCATAATTAAATGCAAGATTAAATCAGCATCCTCGACAAGAGATCGCAACAGCAGAGACTGAAAATAAATAGAATTAAGACCAAAACTATTAGATTTAATGCAATAACTTGGCAATAACCAAATATCTAGGAGATATGCCTCTACAAGACATAAAATCTTATTTTTATCACATATAGGCAGTAATATAGGTGAAGAAGGTTAAGCAGAGAATGATACCAAAAAAATGATACAAAATGCAAAAGAAGCCTTCATTGTTCATTGCACTTAGAAACATAAGGAAATCCAAAGAAATTACGGTGATTACAAAAATATTCAACTCAATTTTCACATCAGTCCTATTAGATGGCTGTGAAACATGTAGAATAACGAAAATGACAGTCATGAAGATTCAGACTTTCATAAATTGATGCTTTCACAGAATAAAAGGATAGAAATGGCAGGACAAAATCACTAATGTAGAATTATGGGCAAGTACCAGTTAAATACCAGTGGACAAAGAGACAAGACAATGATAATGGCACCGATTGTGACACACACTGCGGAAGTCAATTGAGAGTATTACAACAAGCCCTTTTTGGAATGCTCAGGGGAAGAGACAAAGGGGAAAGCCAAAATATACTGGAGTAGACAGGTGTAGGGAGCCGCGATAGCTCAGTGGTTAGTGAACTGGACTACAAAGGACAAGAGATCCCAACCGACGGAGTCCGGGTTCACCCAACATTAAATGGGTACCGGATTTTTTCTGGGAAAGTAAAGCAGCACAGGCGTAATACCGACCACATTACCCCAAAAATCATGTGCTGAAGGTCTGTAAAATATAAGGTTACTAACACCATATTTCCCTATACGCCACTTGGCGTGAAGAGGGTACTTTACTTTTACTTACTAGACAGGTGTAGGCAGAGATGAAGTGAATGGGGAAGACATGGAATGATCTTAAGATAATGGCAAGAAACAGAACAGCCTAGGAAGTGTTTATTGAAGATCTATGCTCCACAGGGAGTTGAAAGTGTTTATTGAAGATCTATGCTCCACAGGGAGTTGAAAGTGTTTATTGAAGATCTATGCTCCACAGGGAGTTGAAAGGAAGAAGATATTGAAGATTGTTACAAATCTGAGTCAGCAGGCAGTGAAGATAAAATATTGATTAGCTGGTTAATTACTGATCCAAAAGGGTATATGGTTGTCTGCCCTTGGACTCAATTCCTTGCAGTAGCATCAGACTGTGAGTTACTGGGAATGACAATGATAATTCAATAGAGAGTGAAGATCAATGCTAAATCAATATTAGAATAATTGAGGGTTCTCTTCACATCCTAATGGCATTTTGAGAATAGGGTGTTAATGCCTATATCTTTCAATTACCATCAGCATATTTTAATGTGCCATGGTCAATACCATGCTAGACCACTCTATCTCTGCACCCATTTACAGGGCAACAGCCGCAAAGCTGTGTTTTGAAGAATAAAAAAAAACCAGTGTCTGGGAATTCAACACAGAAATGGGGTCAAGATGCCCATCAAGGAACTGAGATAAGTGTGGTCAGCAACCCACAGCTGACTGCATTTGTAAGGATTGGTGAACAGCAGAGCTGATCAAGACCTTGCTTATAACTACCCCTACCAGTGGCTTGAGTTATGACTACTCCTACCAGTGGCTTGAGTTATAACTACTCCTACCAGGGGGTTGAGTTATAACTACTTCTACCAGTGGCTCGAGTTATAACTACTCCTAACAGTGGCTTGAGTTATAAACTACTCCTACCAGGGGCTTGAGTTATAAACTACTCCTACCAGGGGTTTGAGTTATAACTACCCCTACCAGTGGCTTGAGTTATAACTACTCCTACTAGTGGCTTGAGTTATAACTACTCCTACCAGGGGCTTCAGTTATAACTACTCCTACCAGTGGCTTGAGTTACAACTACTCCTACCAGGGACTTGAGTTACAACTACTCCTACCAGGGACTTGAGTTATAAAATACTCCTACCAGGGGCTTGAGTTATAAACTACTCCTACCAGGGGCTTGAGTTATAACTACTCCTACCAGGGTTTTGAGTTACAACTACTCCTACCAGGGGCTTGAGTTATAACTACTCCTACCAGTGGCTTGATTTATAACTACTCCTACCAGTGGTTTGAGTTATAACTACTAAACTGTTCATGCATGGAAAATTAAGCTTCAGTTTTTTTTTTTACTGCGCCTCATGTACATACAAACATATAGAAAAAAGAAAGAGGGAGTGTTCCAAGATTATATCTCACGCCTGTTTAGGACACATTCTTTAGCTGAAATTACCTATGTCACGGTGACACAAATGAGACACTAAATTGACACAAATTCCTTCCCCTGACAAAAATTCTGATATTTCTAACCTACAATCGGGATAGCTGTCTACGCAGCTTTCATTATCTTTTCCCGCCTTTCCGATGTAAAAATAGTTATTGTTTATGTAACGCCGCCGACATTGCGTGTCTGTTGTATCAGTTCATCTCGCAAATTTGCTAAAATAACAGGCCCAGTGTTTATGACTGCCACTTTATTAATTTTGTGAGCACAAAAATATAGTTCGTTCGTTCGCTTTCGTCAGCTTTGACCTCTGACGAAGTCCCACCCACTCAATTTTGTGAGACTGAATTTTGCGTGTAAAGTCTGTTTTATCCCATTACAGGATGCCCCTCGCCATGCAGGCAGATTTACTCCGACTTCAGAGGTACTAATTTTTAGGGAATTAGTAAAACCCAGGTGTCCTCGCCAGGGTACGAACCCCGGCTGTTGCCGTGGTAAGCCAACCGCCTATCGATTGCGCTAACCGGACACCCTAAAAATATAGTTCAACTTCCAAGCCAAATTTCACAAAATTGAAACGGTCAGAAAAGTTATCACTTTCACTTTTACTCACAGAAATTATACAATTTATATTATTGTGTAAACAGATATAGGTGTTCAGTGTTAATATGAGAGCATAAATGTTGCAAATTAAGTGGATCGTAGAATATTATTTAATCACTTATGGTCACCGGCGTGGCGAGCATAAAACCATAGACCTACTCCAATTACGAATTTAACAAAAATGAAACGGTAAAAAAAATTATGACTTTCATTTATACTCACAGAAATTATGAAATTGTATTTCTGTATAAACAAATATAGGCCCTCCTATATTTTATTTGGTATATATTTTTTCCCCATACTAGATAATGATTTGCTACCTTTTCCCAGATTTTGTTACTAATTGAGAATTTACCTAGAGATGCCTTGCAGACATCTTTGTGTATGTACAGTCGAACCTGTCTAAGGCGACCATTCACGGGACTTTCAAAAACTGGTCCCATAGGACAGGTGGTCCTGCCTCACAGGTTTCACATAATAAATAGAGCGATAAAAAAAATTTTATCCTAAGCACTATGAAAACTAACCTGCAAATCAGCGTAATCCATGATTAGAACATAGTGCACATGTCGGTCTACAATAGCCACTGGTTGGACACTTTTCATAAAACACGATAGTTAAACACACAAAAATATTTTGTCGAATCACTGATATTCGTTCTTCCAGCGTTAATGCTTTTGGTTTTACACTTTTGACACTGGCCATTTCCTATATTGCGTGTAACACTTTTAAAATCCACAAAAATAATTCACTGAGATACTGTACATGTACGTGAATACACTCTAAGCGGGCAATAACTAATTCTTTAGTTAATTCCTGTAATTTATACGGGCCACGCAATGGTCTACTCTGGTCTAGACGGAACCGCGAAGTGATGTCACTTCACGAATCATAGATCTGTGTCTGCCGTTTTTCTCACACCAGTATTGACTGATAAACGTAACACGTCCCACTGTAATCTGGGATTCCCTAAATACGGGAAAACCTCGACACCTGTAGACACCTGTGTCGATCGTTTATGGCTCCCATCGGATTACCCGCGTGTCGTAAACGGGATAAATAACATTGGCGGCGGTTAATTAGCCTGGTCTCTGGTCGCGTCATACGGTGAGCGCCGTAATCAGTGTTAGCATATAGTAAAAAACTCGGGGAAATTGTAGACCCGGTCCTATAACCAGGGAAACGCTTTAAACAGGTGGTCCTAAGACCAGGTTCGACTGTATCTCAATTTTGCTCTGCTCATAGAATTGAAGTTCAATATGATTGTGGTTGGTTGTGTTCGCCCGATGACTAAAGTATTCTAGAGTATCGTGGTATATTAGAATATTCCTCTTCATCATCCGACCTTACAAGGACATAGTGGACGTGTCTGCGTTGTGTTGTGGTTTGCAGTATAACTGTTATATTTGCGCCTTTCGGCTCAACACTTCCGACTTCAGCACAACATTTATGAAAACTGGGTTGTCTTCCTTCTTCGATCCCTGCACGCTTGACCAGACTATATTTCCAGAATATTTCCGAGCTGTGATCGCAGCCTTATGCTATAGTCATGAGAACACCTTCGCGAAAAGACATTGTCCACGATAGCTAATTTTTTAGTTAGCTGAGTGGCAGTGTTCTCTAGCGTTTGGCTTTTTGTGGCAAGGCGCTGTGCCACTGAGTACGGGTTCGATCCTGCTTTGGTCCATATTTTTTTCTGTTGTTGATTACTTGTCATTTTTTCAGAGTGCTGTAAACATACCTCTTCCTCTGAATTGATTCGTTGATTATCACCTCGGAAGTTTCCCTCTATAATAATATTCATTTATTATTATTTGTTTCCTTGACCAGACTAGACAGGTTAGTCTGTTACTGGAGGCACCACGGAGAGGTGGAGCAGGGTCTGGATAGTTTTGGTTCACAGTTTTGGTTTAGTTTGGATCCTGGCACAAGCCATCAGCTGTGGGTCACAGACAAACTTCCAGCTCTGGTGCTGGGAGAAGCGCCTTCGCCAGGAAGTTCAATATAAAATACTTGCCTGGGCTTTATTGAATAAATAAATGTATAGTCGTTATTTATTATTTTATGCTATTAATAGAAACTATTTCTTTAAATTATTCATCCAGTTCAACAACAGAAAAATAACAGGCCTTGACAAATTACAGTAACACATCACATATAATCATATAAGATGAGAATACAAATGTTCAAAAAGATATTGTTAGCAAGAAGATAGTTAAGTTTAGCAAGGTAAGAATCAGAAAAAATATTAAGTCTCTACACTAGATAATAAGACTAGTCCAACTCTAAAACTAAGACTTAGTCTTAGAGTAAGATGAGAGTTAGGTTGACAATCAAATGACATTTTATTATGGAGCAGCAAATCTAGTTAGTCCACACATCCCCAGCTGGTTGTCTGAAAACTTACTTTTTTCCTACGAGTGGAGCAAGCTTTTTCTTTGCTTCATTTAATGAATCTTGAGTTTCAAGATGATATTTCAAAAATTGACATTCATCGGTATCTGCAGCCAGCACCTGTTTGTTGTGAACACTAAAGCTGACAGCAAACAGGATCAAGAGACCAAGCAGGCGAAACGTCACATGATGGTGGGAATTGACAATCAACAAGTGAGTTACCAGCGCCATTGTGATTATTTGTAGTAATAGTATCAGCGTCACTCCAGTTGAAAGTATAGATTTATTGCTAAATAATCAATATAAGAATTTATAATCTACTCTTGGAGAATTGGACATGTAGCTACACCTAAATTAACGGTTTTGACAAAGAAACAGGTTGAGTGGTACCACAAGCTACAACAACTACGACAAGAATCGTCATGTCCCCCTGTTTCTGTTACGTCCACTGACGTGTTAGAGTAGCCTCCCTTTGTTCAGTACGTGCCAGGGGAGCCAACAAAAACATCTACCGTACAAACAACACAAAACAACTACACGTAACTGGATTGTGTTTTTCAACCTTAATGTCATGAACCTCCCCTCATTTGTCATAAACACCAACGACGCTATGCATATCTTTGTCTCCATTACCCTTTATTCTGACCGAAACTACTGTCTCGTTGTCATGGATGTCTGCTCCCTGTACAGACACCTCCATTCCCATTACAGACGGTCTTCGAGCTCTCAAATTTTTCCATCAAAAGAAAAGTCATCTATCGCTACCGACGGTATCCTCCGTCTAGCAGAACTAGTTCTTAACCTCAACTATTTCCAGTTCAATGGCAGCTTCTTCACCCAGATCAGTGGTGTGGCGATGGGCTCTAGCAACGCTAGTCTTTTCATGGGTTACCTGCAGCACCAGATCATCCACACCTACGAAGGTCCTCTTCACCTTATGTACCGTAAGTACATTGACGACTGCATCAGTCGGACTGGCATGTTCGAGGAGGAATCTCCCTATTCGTCGAGCATGTTGGACATATTCACTCCTCGCAGCAATTCCTACATTTCTACCTGGAGACAAATAATAATAAATGAATATTATTATAGAGGAAACATTTCTACCTCCTCTGTCTCATTCACAGATATCATAGTTTCCTTATTTATCTCTGGTCTACTCACCTCGGTCTTCTACAAACCTACTGACTCCCGATGTTTCCTTAGGTATCTCTGGTCTACTCACCTCTGTCTTCTACAAACCTACTGACTCCCGATGTTTCCTTAGGTATCTCTGGTCTACTCACCTCGGTCTTCTACAAACCTACTGACTCCCGTTGTTTCCTTGGGTATCTCTGGTCTACTCACCTCGGTCTTCTACAAACCTACTGACTCCCGATGTTTCCTTAGGTATCTCTGGTCTACTCACCTCGGTCTTCTACAAACCTACTGACTCCCGTTGTTTCCTTGGGTATCTCTGGTCTACTCACCTCGGTCTTCTACAAACCTACTGACTCCCGTTGTTTCCTTAGGTATCTCTGGTCTACTCACCTCGGTCTTCTACAAACCTACTGACTCCCGATGTTTCCTTAGGTATCTCTGGTCTACTCACCTCTGTCTTCTACAAACCTACTGACTCCCGTTGTTTCCACCGCTACGACTCTTCTCACCCGACATCTTGCAATAACTCTCTTCCCTATTCGCAGAAACTCAGGCTTTATCTCTTTGACCAGGATGATGAAGATTTCCTACATCAAGCCCGCCTGATGCTTGACCTCTTTCCAGAATTAGCTCTTCTACCTGCTCCTCAAAGTGTTGTGCTAAACTATTACCCCATCTTGACATTGTTTACAGCACTCGGAGAAATCCACACACAAACAACAGCAAACACAATAATCAGCCCGAACTAGGATCGAACTCGTACCTCTAGACTCTAGACACAGTACCCTGCAACAGTGGACCTGCTTTGTGACACAGCCAGTTAAACAACTTCACAAACATGATGTGTGTGTGTACCATCTCACTTATGATGTTTCCATTCGTAATAAATATGCACTTATTTGTTATTATTGTCTTCTATCAAAATACATGATGATCTTTTAACTATTGCGAAGAAGCGCAAAATAAACTGGTTTGGCCACGTATCTAAAAAAAAATCTGGCCGGGCAAAGATCATTTTACAAGGAATTGTGAAAGGGATCAGATGGAGAGGTAGGCAGAGAAGAAGATGGGAAGCTAATGGACAGATTTTAGTTTAGCAGAGATCTAAAGAATGATCGAAGTCAGAGATTAGTGGAAAAGGTTGATTAAGTCTGTCAGAAGCGCACCAACGATCCACAGCATTATGGGTGGAAGAAAAAAAAAGAAGAAATATTATTCTATAAGCCCCTTCACTTTACATTTCACATTTCGCTAATGGGAAACAATTTAACACAGTTTATTATATCAAGGATTACTTCCCTTGCTGTTATTTTAAACAAACAAAAAATACTTTCTTCTGCTTTTGTTGACAGTCTTGCAACAACGAGTTTGGAACAATGATCTGTAGTTTGTGTGTGTCTACTTGAAGGCGCTCATCGTTAATCCTTCATTTTATAGATGACAATGGTGATTGTAGCAACTATATGGTATCTCCTTCCTGATTACAACTGGAAAGACAAGATGCTCAGTAATTGTTGTTGTAGAGCTGGACGGTCAACCACCAATATGATATTTACTTTCCGTCTGTTGCAGGAATGTGGGCAACAGGGAAGACTTCTATTTGTTGGCTTCGTTGACCTTACAAAGGCTTTCGACGCCCTGAGCAAAGCAGGTCTATACATCGTGCTGGAAAATGTTGGCTGCCCTTCTGCATTACTTAAGAAAGTCATTGGGTAGAGTCACTGCACAAGTAAAAAATAAGTAGTCAACTTTCCTACGTCCTAGGGCATGCGGAAGTACGGGGAAATGAAAGATCGGACAGGTTGGATAACTGCGCTGTCGTTGAAGATGGTCAACCAATGGATCGGGCGGTCATCATCAATGCCCGTCGAGATGTGGGAAAGGCACAGGACTTCGAAAGAGATGGGAGTTAAGATGGGCACAGCCAGAAACGATAAACTTAGTGGGCGTATAAGAAGACTTATCAACCAACACAGAACTGGAGTCGTCAGTCGCTGGACGGGACTTGCTGAGGAGGGGATCTGAGAATCTATGGACATTTTCGGAGTGCAATCTTGGTGACCTGCAAATAACTCAAGTCATTTCACAGCAGTATATCCGCCACTATTCATTTTGGTGGCAGATTATCCGACTCCCCTTGAGGTTAAATTTGGAGTCAGGCAGGGATGCGTCTTTGCTTCTAACCTATTCGGCTGTCCTTTCATGTAATATGTTCAAAGGAGTCAGTTGTGGGGTGTGGCATACACTCCAAGGTATGGTCCCAGCTTTACAAAGAAGGAACACAACGAAATACTGACGTTTCGGCTTGCATTCTTCTGAATACGGGGAGAACGGAAACAAACGGTGAGGCACAAATATCTATAGCTACATGTCGGATGATAAAGTTAGGAAGAGGTGGACAGAGAGATGAGAGATAGGATGGTGAGATGAAGAAGAGATGCGTTACATGTGGGAAGATACGTAAGTATAGAGAAATGATGAGGAGCTGAAAACTAAAGAGTGAAAAGCAAATAATGAATCTATAAAAGTACTACTGGCTCCTTGTTACCAGCTTTACTGCAGCATTGCAATTATTTACCTATTCCCTATTATGTTCAAAGCCGATCACTAGAGACACCAACACCCAAACAAAGATCCTACTGATGCTTATTTAATCTGGCTCGCTTCAGAACAAAATTTAAAACAACTAAAACCTAAACCCCCGTCCCCCTTTCACTTTCCATATCTTTTCGGGTCCTCCATTTCCCGTGTGTTACCGGGGCCTCATTATGAGTAAAGAATAGTGACACTGTGTCCTTCCAAGCATGTCGTAAGAGGCGACTAAGGAGGTTGATCGATAGCTTGACAAGCTGTCATTGTAAAAAGTATTGTTATGGAAACAGAACCATAGATTTTAGAAGCAGTGATCTCTGCAATATGTGCCATTTTGGCACGCAAGGTTTCTGTTTTTGAGATTGTGGTTCTGCCCTATGTGATGTCTTCGGCTCGAAAGGACAATAGATAAGATTTTGAATATCTTAGTAAAAGTAAAGAGCCCTCGTCGCGCCAAGTGGCGTATAGGGAATATGGTGTTATCAATAATTTGTACAGACCCTCAGCACATTCTGGGAAAGTAAAGCAGCACGGGCGTAATACCGACCACATTACCCCAAAAATCATGTGCTGAAGGTCTGTAAAATATAGGGTTACTAACACCATATTCCCTATACGCCACTTGGCGTGACGGAGGTACTTTACTTTTTTTTACTCAGCACATGATTTTTGGGGTAATGTGGTCGCTATTACGCCCGTACCGCTGTACTTTCCCAGAAACAAATCTTGTACCCATTTAAGGCTGGGTGAACCTGGAAGGCGTCGATCAGGATCGAACGCGACCTCTTGTTCTTTGTAGTTCAGTTCACTAACCAATGAACGCTATCTTGGCTCCCATTTTGAATATATAATGTCATCATTAATTACTACACTTGTTTATCATAGGTAATAGTGTTTCTCAACAAATTTATGTTTATCAATTTTGCTGTTGACTTCGTACCGACGCATTTCTCTTTATCTCTCTTATATTTTATATCTATCTCGGAGGCAAGGCACATGACAGCGACCCACGTCTGATGGCTTGTGTCTGGATAGATGAACCAGAATAATCCAGACCCTACTCCACCTCTTCACGGTGCCTCTAGAAACAGACTAACCAGTCTAGTCTGGTCAAGCGAGTAGGGATTGAAGAGGGAAGATAACCCGGTACTTAAAAATTGATTTATTAACAGGTCATCGTCATTACACTCCGAACATGTCCCTAGGTGCTCAAATCCCCTCCTCAGCAAGTCCCTCAGTGTCCAGCGACTGACGACTCCAGTTCTGTGTTGGTTGATTAGTCCACTTACACGGCCACTAAGTTTCTTGTTTCTGGCTGTGTCCATCTTAACTCCCATCTTTTTCATCATAAGAAGTGACGTTGATCTGTGTTTGTCGAAGTCCTGTTCCCTTCCCACTTCTCGGAGGGCATTGATGATGTCCGCCCGATCCATCGGTTGACCATCCACAACGACAGCGCAGCTAGCCAACCTGTCCGCTCTTTCATTTCCTCGTACTCCCGCATGTCCAGGGACATAGACAAAGGTGACCTTACGTATTTTGGATTTCTGCAACGACTCTACCCATTGCATGCGTACAGAGCCCGCCTCCACTTGTTTTTATCATGCACATCGAATCACTCAGTATACATGCGTGGGTGTAGTCTTGTGACTCTAACCATTTGAATGCCTTGGTCACTGCCATCGCCTCCATTGCCATGCTACTCGTGGTCATGACGTATGCACCACTGTCTTCCTTGACTATTCTGCCTGTCAAACGTGCTGTAAATGCCCATGCACTCCTTTGGTGTCATATTACAGATCCGTCTGTATAGATGACTGCATCTTCTTCATCGGTGTTATCCCAGATGAGACCGTTGACTTCCACATTGACCACGACTGTATTCTGCTCCTTACATTTCCTGTGGCGTGTTACAGTACACGAGAATGTGCCCTTGAATGACGTAGGCACCGGTATCCACTCCACGTCAGCGTTGATATTGGTAAGACCACAGACCTGTTTGATGACATCTTCTGCTCGCCTATCCATGATTTGCATCTTTTTAGCCTGGCACCTTTCCCTGTGTTGAGCTCTTGGCGCAATGGATGCTCTTTATCTGCACTTATCTTCATGTATGCTCGTGCCCTCCATATCTTGAAACTGTCATCCATAGCTGGAAAGTCAAGAGTGAGTGCTTCTCGTACATCCCAACATAATGCGCATGACTTCTTTCTGTATTTTCTCCTGCCTATCAATTTGCGTCGTACTGGCAGTAAGAATTGTCAGGGCATACTCGATTGGTGCGAGGACCAGTCCCTGGAACAAAAGAGTAAGTAGCCTCTGCTCGATGTTGGCAGCTGCCATGACGTTCAAGGCAGCTATTCCTTGCGGGCTTTTGTTATCACGTGGTCGACGTGGTCCCGAAAACACAGGCTGCAATCAAACCTGACTTCTAACTGCATTATCAACTTGTCTTTGACCACCTCATCAGCTCCCATTCGAGCCACCGACGTTTCCGTGTTAACGATATGATTGTTAAGGGATAACCATGCAACTGATGCTTCATTAGGATTAACCAAGGCACCTGATACTCCACACCAGAAGGGATGCGATCGAGTTCGTTTTGCAGCATGGAGGCGATTTCCCGTCTGTCTCTTTCCTGTAGGTGTACCAGAATATCATCAGCAAAAGTCATAGTTCTTCCCTTCCCATCCAGCTGTTGTTCCGTGATCGTTATTGTGTACACGTTAAATAGAACTGGTGACAATGGTGAGCCTTGTGACAGCCCTGGACAAAAGGATGTTGGCTCGGATGACCAATTTCCACATCTGAGTATCACCTTCCCCTCAAACAGTGCTGCGGCGATCCATCTGATGAGGAAGAGGTGCACCGCCAGTTTGGTGCATTCAAATTTTATTCTATTGTATGCATCCTCCAGATCTATAGCAGCAGCACATGTCTCCTCTCGTCTGTGGAAGCCTTCGAAAACGTCATAGGCGAAGACTACTGCATCGAGCCATGTCACTTGTTATGGTTATGGAAGGCCTAGGTATCACTGCAAACGAATTAAAATTCATAATTGCTCAACCGCCCGTGCCAGTGGAATCATTCGAATCAATATCTATTCTTCCAAACAAAGAAAGGTAGCTGTAGTCCCGATCATAGGAGTCTCAGCACACGCCAAAAGACGTAAGGCAAAACCGCACAGAAAGTGAACACTGCTATCTGTTCCCCGTTATCCGATATCATCATTCATCGTAAGCAATCGAAATATCCTCCGAGTGGGTGGGAATGCGTGTATCGCTTCAAGGTGATAGGTAAGTATGGGGCAACTATTTTCTCCAGTAGCTTGCCTACAGTGTTCTGCATCGTGATGATTCTGTAGGTAATGATCTGAGAATGGTCCTTGTTTGCCTTCGGCGGCGGTAGTAAGTACCTGTATAGCCACTCCTCATTAATCTGGCCACTCTGAGTGCTGACATTATACTCCTTGGCCAGTTTTTCAAGTCGTTGTCAACTAAATCGCATATATCGTCAAACCAAACACCATATGGACCAGGAGCAGTGCTGTGTGATCTTTTAAGTGTTGTGCGAATGGCATCGGTGGTGATTGTGAGATCTTCTTCCAGCACTACATCCTCACACAATTCTGCGAGTGACCCCCGTATCTTCATTCTTACAGCCTCAATTCTTTGTTCAGTCTGCTCAATGTAGCGGGCAAACAGGGCCATCTCTTTGCTCTCATCAGATTTGTGACATATCTGGGCTGTGCTCTGAAAGTCTGGTATGCCTCTATGTCTTGTTGTGCCATTCATGATCTGACGAAGGCGCCAGAATGTGGCTAGCACTTTTTTTTTAAATAGCATAACTTTTTTTTTTTTTTTTTGCAGAAATCGTCCCTCTTAGCACATAGTTTAAAGTGCATCATTTTTTGATCGACCTCTACTTTCAGACGCTCCAATAGCCCAGTTTGTGTTCTTACATTTTTTCTGGCATTACATCATGTCATGGCCGTTTCTTTCTTGTTCCGCCAAGCTTTCTCGACTTCTTCGTTCCACCAGGGCGTCTGCATCCATCTCCTCTGCGAGGGGCACCCTGTTTCTTATGTCTGATTTTGGTAATGACGTTCTGGTCTGTGTCCTCATAGTAGAATGCGTTGAACTTGCCATTCTGGCTTCTATTTCTGCCTTTCTCAATTACGATGACACATAGTGATCACTTCCATGAAACCCCAGCACACTCCACCTGCAAACATTTTGTTGTGACAGCAGCCATTTTTGGCCAACTCATTCCAGCTTCAAAACTGCCAAGTGTTCTTCAACATGCGCGAGTGCACACGAAGGCTCCTGTTTTTCGATTTCCGGGAGGGCTAGACAGCGAAACTCATTACCCAAAAACCCAGCCCCCCCCTCCTCCTCAGATATTTAAATTCATTTATGTTTCAATACTGTTCTTCTTCTTCTTCTTCTTCTGCATGACGTCATTCAGACTAGGGCTCCGGACTCTCTTATGCAGGCAGCTGTCTGTTTAAGGTTGTGATTTGTCATGATTATTCAGAATTAATCAGAAAGAAGCAATCAACATTTTTCGGGCACATCATGAGAAGAAGAAAGTTGGAATACTTGGTTAAAACTGGCAAAATAAAAGGAAAGAGAGATCGCGGACGACAAAGAGAGAAAATACTGGATAGCTTGGTGTCATGGCATGGAAAACAGTCAACAACAGAACTGATACGAGATGCACTGTAGATAGAAGATTGTTGAGGGACATGATTACCTACGCCAACCGGTATGGCACATGATGATGATGATGTCTGTTTAAGTGATTCGGTTGCCCCATAGAGTTTCTCTTCTAGGGAGGTGGGTGTGGGCCACATTGTCAGCTTCAGGTTTGTGTACTGGGGGCAATCCTGTAGAACATGTTTTGTTGTGAAGTTATCCAGTGTACAGTGGCATAGGCTAGTAGTTCCTATTTTGAGTTTGGTGAACATGTGGTTTCTCATTCTTTTTGTGGCCAGTGCGTAGGCGAAGTATGATGACTTGATCCCTCCTTGATAGTTGGAGGTATCCGTCCCTCTCGTTATACTTTGGGTGTTCTTGTTTCCATTTTTCATGGTATTGGCCTTTGATGATGGATTTGGCTTCTTCGTAGCTGACCAGATGCACACCGTGAGCTGTGTGTCTCATCCGTTTTGATCCTGCTTCGATATCCCGCTTGTTTACGATGAATGATGATATCGTATGACAGGGAACAGTTGGCTGTGTTCACTTTCTGCGCGGTTTCGCCTTATGTCTTTTGGCGTGTGCTGAGACTGCTACGATGGGGACTACAGTTACCTTTCTTTGTTTGGGAGATGAGTTAGTAATTCGGATGATTCCACTGGCACGGGCGGTTGAGCAATTATGGATTTTAATTTGTTTGCTGTGATACCGAGGCCTTCCATAACCATAACAATAACAATGGTTCTCTTGTGGTAATCTCCCTCCCTCCTTAGCTAATTTGTCTACGCTTTCATTTCCTTGTATATTACATTGTGATGGTATCCACTAGATGAGCACTCTCTGGAAGTTATTGCACAGTTGGTCTAGGGTTATTCTTAAGTCATCTAGCTCACTGTTCTTGTGTGTGTGTGTGTGGTTTTTTTTTTAGAGCTGCCAATATTGTTTCAATTTACTTTAACTGTGCATTGATAAGATGTCTTTTTTTTCTCGTCACAAATATTTATCATCATTGAGTGTCATCTCCGCAAGGAAGGTTGGCCACCATGGAGCGCCATTATGTTCTGTTTCATGCTTTGATGGTGCAGGTTGTCATAGGCTGATGTGTCCATCTTTTGATGTTACTCGTCCATGTTAGTCTTGGTCTGCCTCTTTTACCTTCTATTTTCCCCTCCATGATTACTTTTAGTAGGCTGTTGTGTCTTTTAACTTGGCCCAAAGATCTAATTCTTCTTGTTTGAACTGTGTTTGTATACTTCTCTTTTTTTCATTTTTAGTTGTTTTAAGACTTCATCGTTTGTTTTCTTTTCCTTCCATCCAATTCTTCCTATTCTTCTATATATCCACATTTCAAAGGCTTTACTTTTCTGTTCTGTTTTCTTGTCTAATGTTCATGTTTCTGCACCACACAGGAAAGTTGAGAAGACATAACATTTTGCTGTTCCTAGTTTTAGCCCTGGTGTTATTTATTTTGATGTTAGTATGTTCACAAATATTACATGTCTTTTTTCTTGTTGAAGTTAAGGCCTGTTTTTTGTGTTTACTTTTCATTACTTTAATGTTAGTTATTTTTGGACCTGATTTTTTCACTCAGCGAATAATCGTGTGCCATCAGCAGCATGTCTCCGGTTGTTTATTTTGTGACCATCGACTGACATCCCGGGAATTATCGTTACCATCTTCGCCCTGCTACTTCCAGCGCCGGTTGACGTCACAAAGGGCTCCTACTACCTCTTCGCTATCCTTCTCTATTCTAAGAGAGAAGATCCATCTCATCTAATGAGTTTATGCCTGCTAACTTTCTTATCAAGTTCTTTTCAGCGTCTCTCTAGTTTGATCTTTATGTAATCAGCATTTACAGATTAAAGTACAAATCACATTTTGTCTTTATGCCTTGAATTTAACATGTTTTTATGCCTTGAATTTAATATTTATTTTATGTTTAAGATGTTACACATATATTTTATGTTTAAGATGTTACACATATATTTTATGTTTAAGATGTTACACATATATTTTTTGTTTAAGATGTTACACATATATTTTATGTTTAAGATGTTACACATATATTTTATGTTTAAGATGTTACACATATATTTTATGTTTAAGATGTTACACATATATTTTATGTTTAAGATGTTACACATATATTTTATGTTTAAGATGTTACACATATATTTTATGTTTAAGATGTTACACATATATTTTTTAAAGAAAAGACGGATATCTCACTGAAGAGAACTGCACAAATCTAAGATATTACATTTACTGTACAACTCTATGCATATCTTTAGAAATGTAAAACTCGCAACGATGCAGCTGTACAATCTATGTTCATTACATACAAAGATGCACTTGCAAAATGATCGGTCTGAAACCTGTTGACATACGCTGCAAGGGGAGGATAATCATGTTGAAACCTTGATTCCCGTCAAGCTTAATCCCAGGCAACAATACAACTTTCCCTGGCGTGTGTTTTGTTATCTCCCTCTAATTTGCATTCTAACATTCTCTGCAGTTTTCCATTTCTCACTCTGTGATTAGTTATTTTTATACCTTTGTCCAAAACTACCTTTTCGTCCCGTGTTTCCTTACAAGGAAGTAAAATGGACGTATATCCTGTTGTTCTGTGCAAACATCGATGTTTTTGAGCATCTCAGACCAAATACCTAACTTCAGTACACATTATTCATTGATTTGAACACCAATATGGCCTTTGGCGTCTTGCCAGATGGTTGGTAGCAAGCAATCAAGTCAGTAGTTTGGTAAAAGTATTAGTGTCTTATACTGACTGGATGCTGCTTTGCTGAACAGTTTCTCTCGTGGCTGAATCTGCCAATATTGGACAGACAGATTCGGCCACAAAACAAACAAGTGTTTTCGTGCTCCTTGGCCTCGTCTCATTTCTCCTGCGCCTTTTGTCTTCTGAATTTAATATCAGCACTGCCTCGAAAGTTGTTGTGTCGTTTCTTTTATTTGTGTTCTCCATGTCCTACGATGTGAAGCCAGATTTTCCCAGTTTCTTTCACAATTCCCTCAAGGAAGCCCTGCAAACATCCTTATATCTCAGCGCTGGTCTGCCCCTTGGTCTTTTTTTTGTCCTTAAGTTCGCCATGCAATATTTGTTGGGGAATACGAATGTTTGTCATTCTTCTGACATGAGTTTAACACCGGTAGTCAGATTAGTGTGAGAAAAGTGCTAGGAATGACTAGACAAGACAGAATAAGAAATTTTGCCGCAAGAAAAAGAATGGGTATTGAACCAATTGTTAACTACATATTGAAACAACAAATACACATTTTTCACATATAGAAAGAATGCCTTGTGATTCCTTACCATACAAAGAAAAAATATATATACATATAAATAGGAGAAGAGAGAAGACCAAGAGGCAGACCCAGACTCGAAGAGTACAAGAAGAAGTGAAGAAAGAGAAGAAGTCAGACGTGAGTTTTCGGCTACTGCGCTATTCAGCTACCGATGCTAATGTTAAGAACTTTTTTAAAAGTTTACGTTTTCAGAATTGTGTTCATGGTTGCGTGCCCCTTAAGGGAATGACTTGGCAGAAGGTGAACAACAAAAATGATAAATAACTGTCGAGATCGAAATTATGGAGAGATATGATCGCCTACGCCAGCAGGCATGGTACTTAATAATGAATAACCGTTTTGTTTAAATTGTTGAATGTAAACTGTTTATTTTCTTGACTTATATAAAAAAAAAAAACATTTCACTGGAAACAAAAATATGGTTTTAATTTTGTCTTATTTACGGTATATACAAACAAATACACATAATGATACGAGTCAAATAGAATCTTACAGTTTCTACTGGTCAACAAAACACGCGAAATGAAGATTGGTGTTTGTAAAGGTAGTTACAAACAAAAGTTGTTACGTCTTTGTGTTCTGACTCATGTCAAGGGCGTAGAAAAAGTCGTCTAGATCGTGACGGCGGTTACACCGTACAAGAAATCCGTGCAAGTATTTTTTTTTTTAATGACACAGGTAATGAGAAACTGTAAACATTCTATTTGACTCGTATCATAAAGCGTTTTTGTTTGTATATGCTGCAGATAAGACATAATTAAAACAATCTATTTGTTTCCAATTAATTATTGTTTATATATAATGCCGTGACAATAAACAGTTTACATTATTGAGTTATTTGCAGGTCATTATCATTGCACTCCGAATAAGTCCAGTTCTCCAGACTCCAGTTCTGTGTTGGTTGATAAGTCTTCTTACACGCCCACTAAGATTCTCGTTTCTGGCTGTGCCCATCTTAACTCCCATCTCTTTCATTCGAAGGAGTGACGTAGACTCATGGTTGTCGAAGTCCTGTGCCCTTCCCACATCTCGGAGGGCATTGATGATGTCCGCCTGATCAATTGGTTGCCCGTCCCCAACAACAGCACAGCTAGACAACCTGCCCGCTCAATCATTTCTCCGTACTCCCGCATGTCCTGGGACGTAGACAAAGGTGTATGCGTACACAGCCTATCTGACCTTTTTTTTAAATCATACTTATCGAATCCCTCAGTATGCAGGCGTGGGTGTAGTCTTGTGACTCTAACCAGATGAATGCCCTGGTCACTGCCACCACCTCCATCGTCATGCTACTCGTGGTCATAACGCATGCACCCCTGTCTTCCTTGACTATTCTGCCTGCCGAGCGTGCTGTAAATGCCCATGCACTTCTTTGATGTCGTCTTACAGATCCGTCTGTATAGGTGACTGCATCTTTCTCATCGGTGTTATCCCAGATGAGACCGTTGACCTCCGCATTGACCACGACGGAGTTCAGTTCCCTACATTTCCCGTAAAGTGTGACAATACACGAAAATGTTCCTCTGAATGAAGTAGTCCTCAGTATCCTTTCATCGCCAGCGTTGATATTGGTAATCCCACAGGACTGTTTGATGACATCTTCTGCTCGACCCACCCATGATTTACCTCTTTTTAGCCTCACACCCTTCGCTGTGTAGAGCTCATGATGCAATGGATGCTCTTTATCTGTACAATATGATTGTTAAAGGAGAACCATGCAAATGATGCTTCATTAGGATTAACCAATGCACCTGATATTCCCCACTAGAAGTATTTCTTATTTGTAAATACAAGAGAAGTCGTGGTCAGTTATTTTGTAGAGTAGAAGCGCATGAGATCAGAATCAACGCTGGCCAAAATAATGAAGAAAAGAAGTGGATGGAAGGCAGCCTCTGACAATAACAAACAAAGACGAAATAATAGGTGCAGTTACTCGTACCACGCACGAATTCTGTATCTGTTGTAGGCAACCACAAGGAAGTTGTTAACATTATAGGTACAACAACGGAGAACAGGAAACTAACAAAAGACAGCGACAGCACAGGTGTGGTGAAGACATAAGTAGCCAAAAGATGTTGCAACTGCAACACTAACTTTGTAGTTATTATAACAAATTGAAACACCGAAACACTTTAACATTTGATATCAGTCAAGGAAAAATATAACTGTGGACAATAACATTACGCAACTGTGAACAACTGACAGTTATACAAATAGTAAACTTAAAAACTGTGCCTAGTAAAAGAAAAGAAATAACAAAAATAGGACAACAATAATGACAGGCAATAACACATTGATAATAGCTTTAACGAATGGCAATACAAAAAGATATCTAAATTTTACCAATAGGGACAATGTGCTAACTGTAGAAACAGACATCAAATGTGTTAACAGTAACAATAATATCACAGTCAATAATACACGTTATAATTATGACAAAAGTCAAAACTTCAAATGTTATGGCAACCAAAATAAAAGAACAAACTAGTACATCAACAGAACTGGGCAAACGTAACAAACAAAACCCATCAAACATTTGATCGCTATAGCGGTAGAAACGAAGCAATAATAAAAGACAATAACATATATATAAAACATCAACAATATAACATATAAACGTGATAACTATACCACTGCATAACAGTTATATTAATATTTGTTTAAAAAAAATAGGCAACAAAAGACAGTCAACACAGTGACTTTATACAAAATGTTGAGACAGGCTAGCAGATTCATCAGTTGAGAGAGAAAATAAATACAGGGTGAACCAAACGTAGGTGTGCAATATATGGCTGTTTGTGTTATATTAAATTTTATAACTAAATTTATTACAATTTTATTTGTTTTTGTGTGTGTATAAAATCAAATCTAGCTATAATGTAATAATTGTTTATCACAATTTAAATGCATTTGATCTTCATCCTTCCCGGCTCACGCGCCACGTGACATCACACAGGACTTATAGTGTTTTTCGCTACCCATCTTTATTTGGTGAAATGTTTGATCTTATCTAATGAGTCTATGCCTCCCAACATTGCTTCTCTTATAAGTGTTCTTTTCAGTGTCTCTCTAGTCTTTTTCTTCTTTTTCTGTATCATGATGTTTCCCATAGAAGAGCCGGTTTTGGATATATCTTGTCTCTTCTCAGCACATATACCTTCTCTTCCTAATTGTAGATGAGATCGTTGGTTGCATGGCCTTATTCTTGTTTCTAAATTAGTCTTTAACACATTCCATTGTACACAGTGTATTCTTCTCAGGCCTTTGACTTCAAACGCATTTTGTTTTTTCTCAATCTCTTCTGTTGTTTTCCAGCTTTCAGATATGTAGGCAAGTGTTGATACACATTAATTGTATTAGTCAATATAATATGTCAGCTAAAAATAAATCTGATTTACTGTCCACCTACTTTTGGTCGACCCTGTACATTTGTGTAGCTTTGTATATGAACATCATGAGAAGAGGAAAGTTGGAATACTTGGTTACAACTGGCAAAATAAAAGGAAAGAGACATCGCGGGCGACAAAGAGAGAAAATACTGAATAGCTTGGTGCCATGGCATGGAAAACAGTCAACAGAACTGATACGATGCACTGTAGATAGAAGATTGTGGAGGGACATGATCACCTACGCCAACCGGTATGGCACATGATAACGATGATGTATATGAACATATGGGTTCAGGCTAAAACTACGGATTGTCCCAAATTTGGCCAATCAAAGAGGACTCATAGGCTGACTATTTTAGCCAGAGCCGAATTGAGCCAAATAAGGGGCCTCGGGCAACAGTCAAATTTATCACAAACACTTGTATAAACAAGGCAAGACGAAGGAGATTTTGATATGGGGTTGTCTTTTCTTTTTTCTAGGAACATCTAGAATCACGAGTTTATCTCAATTTGGGTTCGTCTGTTTTCAAGCCTGTATGTTTAGTCTGTTTCATCGGTATCTATCTACAATCTGTTTAGACGAAATCTATCTATAGTATGTGTCAACGGTGTCTATCTAAAATCTGTTTCAACTGCACTTATCTATAGGCTGTTTCAACTGTATCTATCTGTAGTCTGTTTCAACTGTATTTAGCTATATTCTGTTTCAACTGTATTTAGCTATAGTCTGTTTCAACTATATCTATCTGTAGTCTGTTTCAACTGTATTTAGCTATAGTCTGTTTCAACTGTATCTATCTGTAGTCTGTTTCAACTGTATTTAGCTATATTCTGTTTCAACTGTATTTAGCTATAGTCTGTTTCAACTGTATTTAGCTATATTCTGTTTCAACTGTATTTAGCTATATTCTGTTTCAACTGTATTTAGCTATAGTCTGTTTCAACTATATCTATCTGTAGTCTGTTTCAACTGTATTTAGCTATAGTCTGTTTCAACTGTATCTATCTGTAGTCTGTTTCAACTGTATTTAGCTATATTCTGTTTCAACTGTATTTAGCTATAGTCTGTTTCGACTGCATCTGTATTGAGCAAGATGTCCTAGTCAGTATTACAACACAAACAGAAGAATGTATCAAATCGGGAAAACAAACACATGGACATATCATTGCGGGTAATCAAATACAAAAATATACCCACTCGACCACACACACACACACAAATAAATAAATACAATCACTGTAAAGTAATATCATTAACAGGCCTTATCACATTTCAGCAACAAAAACAACGTAAACAAATGTTGAAAATGCACAAATACTGATAAAACGTGATATAGTTTTTGTGGCAAAATATTGCAAATATTTATTGTTATCTTTGTACAAAAAACAAAAACATCTTTAACATGTCAACAAAACAACGCTGTGTACAAGAAAATATCAATGCTGTCATTTGTAAATATAATGCATTTGTAGTACAACAGTACTTTCCAAAGTCGGTAAATTAGAGCACTTGGATTCTAAAAACAACAGTACTCATAAAAATGATTATGACGTATTGAAGTGAGTAAATTTGTATATAGAGCAGAAGAGACGTGTAACATTTGAAATAGGGAAATTAGAACAGGGAATATTTAACATTGGAAAAAGGTAAATTAGAGCAGAGGATACATTTAACATGTGACAGGGAAATTAGAACAGAGAGGACATTTAACATTGGAAAAAAGGTAAATTAGAGAGTGCAGAGGAGACATTTAACATGTGACAGAGGGACATTAGAACAGAGGACATTTAACATGTGACAGAGGGACATTAGAACAGAGAGGACATTTAACATGTGACAGAGGGACATTAGAACAGAGAGGACATTTAACATTGGAAAAAGGTAAATTACAGCAAAAGAGACATTTAATATTGGAAACGGGAAATTCAAGCAGAGAGACGAATAGTACATATTTGTTGTTAGAAATGTGTTAGCATCGAGAACGTTGAAGAATATTTGGCGATGAGCAGGCACATACCGATCACATACAACATATGTGAACTGTTCTCGGGTTTCAATATCAGAAAAAAAAATGCGACATGGGATATCGAGTATGGGAGATAACCAGGATATCTTAGTTGTAATGGAACAATATCGCGATTGCAAGACCTCTGTCAAAACATTGTTCACTACCTATAAGTCTAAGCTGTGCGGGTTCAGACCTAAGCTAAATAAGCTACATCTTACGGCCTCAGTATCCAAGCAAGGCCTTAACTTTGTTTATAGTTGTAATCTATTATAGAGACCTTCTGGTGTTCATTTGTTAACAGGAGGTCTCAATGTTTCATTTAGTTTATCCAGGTTAGGTCATCAAAGTTTTATTTAGTTTATCCAGGTTAGGACATCAAAGTTTTATTTAGTTTATCCAGGTTAGGTCATCAAAGTTTTATTTAGTTTATCCAGGTTAGGTCATCAAAGTTTTATTTAGTTTATCCAGTTTAGGTCATCAAAGTTTTATTTAGTTTATCCAGTTTAGGACATCAAAGTTTTATTTAGTTTATCCAGTTTAGGTCATCAAAGTTTTATTTAGTTTATCCAGTTTAGGACATCAAAGTTTTATTAGTTTATCCAGGTTAGGTCATCAAAGTTTTATTTAGTTTATCCAGGTTAGGTCATCAAAGTTTTATTTAGTTTATCCAGGTTAGGTCATCAAAGTTTTATTTAGTTTATCCAGTTTAGAGCATCAAAGTTTTATTTAGTTTATCCAGGTTAGGGCATAAAAGTTTATTTAATTTATCCAGGTTAGGTCATCAAAGTTTTATTTAGTGTATCCAGGTTAGGACATCAAAGTTTTATTTAGTTTATCCAGGTTAGGACATCAATGTTTCATTTAGTTTATCCAGGTTAGGGCATCAAAGTTTTATTTAGTTTATCCAGGTTAGGACATCAATGTTTTATTTAGTGTATCCAGGTTAGGACATCAATGTTTCATTTAGTTTATCCAGGTTAGGGCATCAAAGTTTTATTTAGTTTATCCAGGTTAGGACATCAAAGTTTTATTTAGTTTATCCAGGTTAGCGCATCAAAGTTTTATTTAGTTTATCCAGGTTAGGGCATCAAAGTTTCATTTAGTTTATCAAGGTTAGGACATCAAAGTTTTATTTAGTGTATCCATGTTAGGACATCAAAGTTTTATTTAGTTTATCCAGGTTAGGACATCAAAGTTTATTTAGTTTATCCAGGTTAGGACATCAAAGTTTTATTTAGTTTATCCAGGTTAGGGCATCAAAGTTTTATTTAGTTTATCAAGGTTAGGACATCAACGTTTTATTTAGTTTATCCAGGTTAGGTCATCAAAGTTTTCATTTAGTTTATCCATGTTAGGTCATCAAAGTTCATTTAGTTTATCCATGTTAGGACATCAAAGTTTCATTTAGTTTATCCATGTTAGGACATCAAAGTTTTATTTAGTTTATCCAGGTTAGGACATCAAAGTTTTATTTAGTTTATCCAGGTTAGGACATCAAAGTTTTATTTAGTTTATCCAGGTTAGGGCATCAAAGTTTTATTTGTTTATCCAGGTTAGGACATCAAAGTTTTATTTAACTAAGCAGGTTAGGACATCAAAGTTTTATTTAACTAAGCAGGTTAGGACATCAAAGTTTATTTAGTTTATCCAGGTTAGGACATCAAAGTTTTAATAGTTTATCCAGGTTAGGACATCAAAGTTTTATTTAGTTTATCCAGGTTAGGACATCAAAGTTTTATTTAGTTTATCCAGGTTAGGACATCAAAGTTTTAATTAACTAAGCAGGTTAGGTCATCAAAGTTTTATTAGTTTAACCAGGCATGTCATCAACGTTTTATTCATTAACTTAATGCCACCCAGTCTAAATAAGGCCCTGTTTCTAAGAAACGTACATTTTGTAACGTCCTTCACAACATTTATTCTTGTATGTGCACTTATTGCTTACTGGCACATATATTTTAAAAAAAAATAAAAGTTCGTTGCATTCTCAGTTGGCTTCGGTAGGTCCTTTAACCTTCAACCCATCTCGCTTTCATTGTGGCTTCTTAGCGGGAAGTGGCCAGGTGCTCAGGCACGTTTGTGGGCGAGTAGAAACAAATGTCGGCTAAAGGGGTAGAACCAAATCAAAAACACAAATAGATATGTCATTATTTTATATATCTATTTGTGGGGTCTGTCCGAGGGGTGTGGGTTGTAGAGATGGAGAACAGAGGCTCCTGTGTCCAGCACAGTTGCCATCCAGCACAGTCGTCAAATAATGCTTGGGACAATTTTAATTTTATCATGACAAGTGTGGAGAGTAAAAATATATTCGTAAAGGCATCAAGAAGCACCAAGATGCAAAGAGATACGAAGCTGCTGTCAATATTTCTCACCTGACTGCCTGGTCAGTGAGATAAATAGTTGGTTAGCCTGCCTTCTTATTTTAGTTCAGTCAACGTCTGACCAAGCTCTGGACCGCAGGGAAGTGAACTTTTTTATTTTTTTCTTATTTTCTTTCTTGTATATATGTCTAACACATGTCTATCTTCCTCAATGAGATAGAGCTGCTTGCACAGAGCAGAGACAAATAGCGAGATTTAATAAAATATCTTTAAAAGATTGAAAACTGCTAGAATAAAAGTTTAGATAAGAGAAGGAGTATCTTGGTCTACGCCCTATGGGCCGGCTACGGCTCGAAAGGTCAATAGATATATAGACAGCTATCTAACATATTATCGCCATGTATTTAGATTTGCGTATATATATCCTTATATATATTATGTGTTGTTACAGCTGAAGGTCTACTTGGCCGAAACGTCAACTTTTGTTTTCTTACACACTAACGTACATAGTTACCATACCACTTCTTCACCTCCCCCAATTAACAAAAAAAATAGTCTTTGTCATCATTAAAGATATATTATATTGCCCGTGTATGAAACTCGCAGACACAAGAAATCGGCTAACATCACTAACGGAAACCGAATTATTTATCATAGCACGCGCTAGACATTCACAAGCTGATGTTGCTGAAAGAAAAGAAAAAAGGAAGTGTTGACAGGAGAAAGACGTTGCCATGGTAACATTTAAACGGGTAAAGGAAGGTCCATTGTGTGTGTTTCACCAGGGGCGCCAAAGTCCATCGTCTGCCGTGATCGCATGACCAGGTACCGAGCAGAACAAAACACTGGGCGCCAGAGAATGCAGCTCGCGACTTACCAGCGAGCGGGTCTCGGCGTCACGCCAAAATCGCGGGTTCTGTCCACATTCAGAGAGTCCAGCATCAAGAGGATGGCTTCTTTTGTCTACGGTTACACCCTTGCAGCGTGGGGTCGTCCAGTCGACCTCTGACCCTTGAGCTTGCAGGAGCCTTTTCTTCAAGGTTGGAGGGGACAAAGATGTTTCGTTTTGGCGGGAGGGGGCGCGTGACGGTAGGGTGAGACCATTGTTGAGGGGTGTAGTAAATGTCTCTGCTGCTGAAGGGCATTCTCCGGATGAGTCCATTGTTGTAGTGGTCGCAAGGTGTCTGTCCCGGTGAACCGAGTAACTAGCAGGTTGGTCGTAGTTATTTTTGTCTGGTGCAATCCTGTTCCGATGTGATTGGTTCTGTCAGTTAAACACTCACGGCTTTCTTCGTAGTTAACCATCAGACCCGCTGATAAATTGGCACCACGCTCGACAAAATCTGGCCAGTCATGGTGCTGCAAGTTCGAATATTTACTGACTGGGTTATCTCTGCCGGATTGACTGTAAGAGTTTTCTGGTATAAGAGTTGGTGGAGATGGGGTAGGATTTCTCCCAGAATGAGCGACCTCTCTGTCTGGTTCTGGCATTGTTCTGTGGCACTGGGGATGCGAATTGTTTGTTGTGTCCATGGATTCAAAGTTTCTGTTGCAGAAAGGTGTGTCAAGTTCTGGCTGGTGTCTGATGGTTGTGTTGTCATCAATGGTGCTGAGGAATTCCTTGTTGCAGTACTGTGGGTTTGTGCTATGGTCGTTGGCATGAACTGTTGTGGGCCGTCTGCAGATCGAATCATGTCGGGAATCTGGGCTGTGGGTGTTCTGAACTTGCATGTGGTACTCCTGGCAGCCATACAGTATTGTTGGAGGCGCGTCATCAAAGTTGTATGTAGACATGAGTGATGCTGCTGATTCTGTGTGGGTGGTGGTTTCCTGGGGGTAAGCCACATGTGGGTGAAGAAATGGTGGGGATGGTGTGGCTGGTGGAGGAATATCCGAATGTGGATGTGCAGAGGGCGTTGAAAATTGCTGAGGTAGTTGCTGATGTTTGATGTGATATTTGATTGACGTTTACTACGTCCATTTATTGAGTTATTGTTAAAGTCATTCTGTCCCCCTGTCATACTCTTTGCTGTTGCAGACATATAGTACTGCTCAAGACTTTCATACGCAAGTCTGCCTTCATTGTTCTCATACACACAATTTGAAGACGAGACCATCACAGCTGACGGTTCCCCGGAACTAACCCTGTGAGGAGCAACGCTCTGAACGTGGATGGGGTCTGCAGCAGTGGAAGGATACCTGGTAAAGGCGTTAGCAGATTGTAAACAAACTGAAGAATTGTCTCTACTATGCCTTGCTGTCAAGTCTGAAGACAATACTTTTGGCGGGATATTGGTGGAAGTTTGTAGCGGTCTCACATGAAGCTGCTGGGAATTAGACATCCTTGTTGTCAAGTCTGAAGACAATACTTTTGGCGGGATATTGGTGGAAGTTTGTAGCGGTCTCACATGAAGCTGCTGGGAATTAGACATCCTTGTTGTCGCTAATGCAGTGTTTGTTGAATTTTCTTTCGCGGGTACAGCTGCTGCCATATTGACTAGATCAACTGCTGTTTGATAATGTCTGTTCATCTCATCTGTTGTGGTAGAGGCAGATGTGACTTGTCTTGTGTATACTTTATTTCCTGGGTTCCCAGGAGCCCTGGCGTAAGCGACAGATGCACTATCATCATGAGAGTCAGCTGGAACTGAACCTTTTAGTTTGTCTACAAGATGGCTTTCAAGTCTGGATTTGATTTCTGGGGCAACACATTTCACGGAGTTGATGTACCTAATGACCTCTGTGGCACATTCTGTGTAGCCGGCGCTGAATTTAGCAACAACGTCAGGTTCTGTGACTGCTGCTGAAATCTGCTGACGTTGAATTTGGCGCAAATAATTCACGGTCATTTCCAAAATGTCTGCTTTTTCCAGTCTTGACACCTGGGCACCTTGCTGTGGGGGAAGAAAACACACAGATGTTAATTTAAATGGCACATCAGTTATGTACACAATCATGTACACATTGGTTTATGTACACATTTATGTACACATCATTCATACCCTAGATGCAAGTTAAATAAGAAAAATAACTTCTACTGAGATGACATGTGTCATACGAATGACAAGAAATAGTATGAGAGATAAAATCAGAAACGAAAAACTGAGAAAAAAGTTAGGAATAGCCCCCGCCATATAATATATAAAGAAACAACAGATAAAATTGTTTGCCCACGTGACAAAGAAGAGTAATCAAAACGCAACACACCGAGCCAGAATACCAGACCCAATGGTCGCCGACAAAAATGATGGATCGAGGGAATATTAGAAGCACTAGGAAACAGCAGCAGAAAAGCAAAAGACTGCAAATTATATCTCCCCTCCACGCTGAAAGGCAAATGAGGAAGGAAAGAAGAACATTCATGTACACATCAGTTATGTACACGCCATTCGTGTACACATCAATAATAATAGAATAATTTTGTAGTCAAATGTAGAGATTCAAAAGCATTGATTTATCTCCTTGCATTTGAATAAAGCTTAACAAATAGTTTACGAGAAGGGTTGAGATTATGAATGAGATTTCATTTTAAAACCTGGCTTCGAGAGTATAGTAAGAGATCAATATTAAGTGTACCTTCAGTGTGTTTTGTTTAATTAAAAGTGTACTTCTTAGATCTACTATTTCATGTGGTGTAATTTGTTTCTTAACATATTCAAAACAGAAAAGCAAGTATCAATTTTGTAATGAAGAAAATCTATAAAGTAATTTTACAAAAATGCGTTATTTCATAATACCTCTTGAAATGACATAATACATCTGATGACTTCAGTGTTACTGGCATCATCTCTTGTTCCTCTGATGACTTCAGTGTTACTGGCATCATCTCTTGTTCCTCTGATGATTTCTGTGTTACAGACATCATCTCTTGTTCCTCTGATGACTTCCATGTTACTGGCATCATCTCTTTTCCCCTGATGACTTCCATGTTACTGGCATCATCTCTTGTTCCTCTGATGACCTCCATGTTACAGACATCATCTCTTGTTCCTTTGATTACTTCCATGTTACTGACATCATCTCTTGTTCCTCTGATGATTTCCGTGTTCCTGACATCATCTCTTGTTCCTCTGATGATTTCTGTGTTACTGGCATCATCTCTTGTTCCTCTGATGACTTCCATGTTACTGGCATCATCTCTTGTTCCTCTGATGACTTCCGTGTTCCTGGCATCATCTCTTGTTCCTCTGATACCCGTAGCCGTTCCACGTTGGAGAACCGACTCTTATCCTGATTTGGTACTCTCCAACCGAGAGGATTAAACTCTTTTCATTCTTTTCTCTAATCTGCTGTCTTTTCTCTATGTCTTTCATGTGTTTAACCCTATTCCTCCCTGCATTATCGTTATTACCTCTCTTGCTTTTCCTCCCCCTTGCCACGCCTATCCTCAATTTTTTAAACTTCTTCCCATTTTCTTTGTACCCGTGGGACACCTTTCAATTTTCCATTTTTTTCATTATTTTGTTCCTTTGGTCTAATTAAATCCTACCTGCCCTATTGTCTATTAATCTTTTAACTAGAATCTACGAAAATCCTGGCCACTGTCTTTCCCGCCATTTTTTAGTGCTGTATAGTTATGTTTTCTAACTCGGATTTTTGTGTTTAATGTGTATAGTTTATTTCTTATACCCGATGAAGGCTTTTGCCGAAACGTTTCAGCTTGTTTTGTCTTTCTGTTAGTTTAGCTGCTCAACGCTATTTTAAGTTTATTTTCTACGTAAATTCAGCTAAGAAAGGATTCCAAAATTTGCAGAAAGTCAAAATTGACTTTATTCTAATGTAAATCTATAATTCTGAATGAAAGGGGCAAAGACATACAATTACAACGCTGCTGTAAAGCTGAGAATAGGGACGAAACAGACAAAAATGTATGGTGACAGCTTTACGTAGGTGTAAGACAACACATCATCTAAACGATGTTCCAGCACATTAGACCTTCAGCTGGAATAATTGACAAACCATAAACATATTCTGTGTTGTCTTTCACTTACTCAAAGCTACAAACAAACCATCTTATTATATTTTGTGTTGTCTTTCACTTACTCAAAGCTACAAACAAACCATCTTATTATATTTTGTGTTGTCTTTCACTTACTCAAAACTACAAACAAACATATTATATTCTGTGTTGTCTTTCACTTACTCAAAGCTACAAACAAACATATTATATTCTGTGTTGTCTTTCACTTACTCAAAGCTACAAACAAACATATTATAATCTGTGTTGTCTTTCACTTACTCAAAGCTACAAACAAACCATCTTATTATATTTTGTGTTGTCTTTCACTTACTCAAAGCTACAAACAAACATATTATATTCTGTGTTGTCTTTCACTTACTCAAAGCTACAAACAAACCATCTTATTATATTTTGTGTTGTCTTTCACTTACTCAAAGCTACAAACAAACATATTATATTCTGTGTTGTCTTTCACTTACTCAAAGCTACAAACAAACCATCTTATTATATTTTGTGTTGTCTTTCACTTACTCAAAGCTACAAACAAACCATCTTATTATATTCTGTGTTGTCTTTCACTTACTCAAAGCTACAAACAAACATATTATATTCTGTGTTGTCTTTCACTTACTCAAAGCTACAAACAAACATATTATAATCTGTGTTGTCTTTCACTTACTCAAAGCTACAAACAAACATATTATATTCTGTGTTGTCTTTCACTTACTCAAAGCTACAAACAAACATATTATATTCTGTGTTGTCTTTCACTTACTCAAAGCTACAAACAAACCATCTTATTATATTTTGTGTTGTCTTTCACTTACTCAAAACTACAAACAAACATATTATATTCTGTGTTGTCTTTCACTTACTCAAAGCTACAACAAACATATTATATTCTGTGTTGTCTTTCACTTACTCAAAACTACAAACAAACATATTATATTCTGTGTTGTCTTTCACTTACTCAAAGCTACAAACAAACATATTATATTCTGTGTTGTCTTTCACTTACTCAAAGCTACAAACAAACCATCTTATTATATTTTGTGTTGTCTTTCACTTACTCAAAGCTACAAACAAACCATCTTATTATATTTTGTGTTGTCTTTCACTTACTCAAAGCTACAAACAAACCATCCTATTATATTTTGTGTTGTCTTTCACTTACTCAAAGCTACAAACAAACCATCTTATTATATTCTGTGTTGTCTTTCACTTACTCAAAGCTACAAACAAACCATCTTATTATATTTTGTGTTGTCTTTCACTTACTCAAAGCTACAAACAAACCATCTTATTATATTCTGTGTTGTCTTTCACTTACTCAAAGCTACAAACAAACATATTATATTTTGTGTTGTCTTTCACTTACTCAAAGCTACAAACAAACATATTATATTTTGTGTTGTCTTTCACTTACTCAAAGCTACAAACAAACATATTATATTTTGTGTTGTCTTTCACTTACTCAAAGCTACAAACAAACCATCTTATTATATTTTGTGTTGTCTTTCACTTACTCAAAGCTACAAACAAACCATCTTATTATATTTTGTGTTGTCTTTCACTTACTCAAAGCTACAAACAAACATATTATATTTTGTGTTGTCTTTCACTTACTCAAAGCTACAAACAAACATATTATATTTTGTGTTGTCTTTCACTTACTCAAAGCTACAAACAAACCATCTTATTATATTTTGTGTTGTCTTTCACTTACTCAAAGCTACAAACAAACCATCTTATTATATTTTGTGTTGTCTTTCACTTACTCAAAGCTACAAACAAACATATTATATTTTGTGTTGTCTTTCACTTACTCAAAGCTACAAACAAACATATTATATTTTGTGTTGTCTTTCACTTACTCAAAGCTACAAACAAACCATCTTATTATATTTTGTGTTGTCTTTCACTTACTCAAAGCTACAAACAAACCATCTTATTATATTTTGTGTTGTCTTTCACTTACTCAAAGCTACAAACAAACCATCTTATTATATTTTGTGTTGTCTTTCACTTACTCAAAGCTACAAACAAACCATCTTATTATATTTTGTGTTGTCTTTCACTTACTCAAAGCTACAAACAAACATATTATATTCTGTGTTGTCTTTCACTTACTCAAAGCTACAAACAAACATATTATAATCTGTGTTGTCTTTCACTTACTCAAAGCTACAAACAAACATATTATAATCTGTGTTGTCTTTCACTTACTCAAAGCTACAAACAAGCATATTATATTCTGTGTTGTCTTTCACTTACTCAAAGCTACAAACAAACATATTATATTCTGTGTTGTCTTTCACTTACTCAAAGCTACAAACAAACATATTATATTCTGTGTTGTCTTTCACTTACTCAAAGATACAACAAACATATTGTAATCTGTGTTGTCTTTCACTTACTCAAAGCTACAAACAAACATATTATAATCTGTGTTGTCTTTCACTTACTCAAAGCTACAAACAAACATATTATATTCTGTGTTGTCTTTCACTTACTCAAAGCTACAAACAAACATATTATAATCTGTGTTGTCTTTCACTTACTCAAAGCTACAAGCAAACATATTATATTCTGTGTTGTCTTTCACTTACTCAAAGCTACAAACAAACATATTATAATCTGTGTTGTCTTTCACTTACTCAAAGCTACAAACAAACATATTATATTTTGTGTTGTCTTTCACTTACTCAAAGCTACAAACAAACATATTATATTTTGTGTTGTCTTTCACTTACTCAAAGCTACAAACAAACCATCTTATTATATTTGCTACCCATTTCATGCGATTGTGACAGGTGAGCTGAGACATGTCTCCAGCAGCAACTGCTTACCTCGGTATGCATGGCTGTAAGTATCAGAGACTTCAGCTGTCCAAGACATCCATTGATGCGTGCTCGTCTTTTCTTTTCCACCAACGGCTTATTTATCTGTCCACACACACAAATATAGAAAACAAGTTATAGACAAGGATCTATTGTTCTGTCCACACAAACAAATATAGAAAACATGTTACAGACAAGGATCGTTCTGTTCACACACAAATAGAGAAACACAACTTTATAATCATCCAAGTAATATTTTCACAGATTATTATCTGCATGTGTGAATGCAAAATAAACATGCAACGGTAAAAAGCAGCTAAACTGATGGAGAGACGAAAAAAATACTTTTCGGAAAAAGATTTCATCAGGTACAATATGCAAAATATAAAATAATAAACACAGAAATCCAAACAAGAAAGGTAAACACTTGAAAATGGCGGAAAGAAACGGTAGCCAGAATTCTTGTAGTTGGTCATATGTTTAATATATAAAATTGCAGGTAGGATTTAATAGGAGAAACAAAATGTTATGTTCGAATTATTTCCTTTATTTCTGAATTCTCCCCACGGGTACTCATCTTTATCGTCCGTCTTTATAAGGACATTCAGCGGTATAATTGTCGTGTCGTTGTTTACAGCTAATAATGATATCTGCTGCTATTGTCCGGCCGAAACATCCAAATCACATCAGCATGATGTGTATGGGTGCATGTGTGTCTTCTCTTCCGATCTTTAATAGCTTGTCTAGTTTTAGCTTTTAGTTTACTTTAGTTTATAGTTTAGTTTATAGTTTAGTTTATAGTTTAGTTTAGTTTAGTTTAGAGTTTAGTTTAGTTTATAGTTTAGTTTACTTCAGTTTAGTTTATAGTATAGTTTAGTTTAGTTTATAGTTTAGTTTACTTTAGTTTATAGTTTAGTTTAGTTTATAATTTAGTTTAGTTTAGTTTTTAGTATAGTCTAGTTTAGTTTAGTGTAATTTAGACTAGCCTAGTTTAGTTTAGTTTTGTCGACGGACAATTCTCATTGCACATCGAACATATCCATATGTGCTCAGATCTCCCAATTATGTCCCTCAGTGTGTGGAGACTGACAACTCCAATTCTATGTTGATTAGTTATTCTTCTGTATCTTCCCGCATAGCCTTCCATTCTAGCATCGCCAGTTTTTACCTGATGTTCATGCAGTCTGGGCCTGGTCATTAGCTCGCCCTACCCCACTCACATGGCATTCAGAATGTCAGTCCGGTCCATTACACGTCCGCCGTTCCAGCCATGTTGTCAGCTTTGTCCATGCTGACGGTTATCTTGGAAGATGGAGTCTGGTCTTGTTCATGAATTATTTGCTAGTACTAATGTAAAACGGTCAGGTATGAGTCACTGACAACTTTGAGTTCAGGCGCTCTTGCAAGTCTTGGTCCCGTACGTTTGACTGAATACGCTACTGTTGTGAGATTAACCAAATATAGAAGTTAAATACCTTCTATGGGATGTCTTGAACCTATATTGCAGGGAGTGTAGTATTAAGCTTTATCGTACTAGGCCACAATATTCGCAGGATGTAGTGAACCAGTGATCTTCTTCATTGTTGTGACCTTAACTTTCTTCATTGTGATGACCTTAACTTTCTTCATTATGGTGACCTTAACTTTCTTCATTGTGATGACCTTAACTTTCTTCATTGTGATGACCTTACTTTCTTCATTGTGATGACCTTAACTTTCTTCATTGTGATGACCTTAACTTTCTTCATTATGGTGACCTTAACTTTCTTCATTGTGGTGACCTTAACTTTCTTCATTGTGATGACCTTAACTTTCTTCATTGTGATGACCTTAACTTTCTTCATTGTGATGACCTTAACTTTCTTCACTGTGATGACCTTAACTTTCTTCACTGTGATGACCTTAACTTTCTTCATTGTGATGACCTTAACTTTCTTCATTGTGATGACCTTAACTTTCTTCATTGTGATGACCTTAACTTTCTTCATTGTGATGACCTTAACTTTCTTCACTGTGGTGACCTTAACTATCTCAATGAATACCTATTTCTTAAACACCTTATACATGATACAATCATTGCTGTAATTGAAATAGAAAATGTTGACCAATCAGATGCCGGTGTGTTTCTGTCTTGGGAGGTCTAAATGTTCTGTGATCGATACGATTGGTGGGTCATATATTAATTATAATTTAATGTAAACAGCCAGATTAGTGGTTGTCATTTTGAGCGAGGAAAGCCAGTCCTGATAGTGCACTTAATTAAGTCAAAAATAAATCGAGTGGTTAAGTAACGAATGGTTAAGCAACGGATTGTTAAGTAAGGATAGGTTAAGTAATGAATGGTTTAAGTAACAAATGATTAAGTAACGAAAGGTTCAGTAACAAATGATTAAGTAACGAATTAACGAACAGTTAAGCAACACACGTAAAATATGTTGAGCGACAGGGAAACGGGAAGCATAATCACATTAAGATGTCCATAGCATTTTCCAGAGACTAAGCATATTGGGATGTGACTGGCATTATTTAATATTTAGCTCATTACTCAGCTTTACAAGATAGAGATGAAAACATGAAATTGGTTTTTTGTCTCCAATACATCAATTAATGCGTTAATTAATTAGTCAATCAATTATCAATTAATCTGTGAATTTTTTATCAGTCAATCAATCGATTAATTAGTCAATGTTGTTGTTATTGATCCAGAAGCCTGTTAGCTGACGTTCTTCGGGCCAATGCCATGTGATGATATCAGCAGGTATTTCTGAGTTCCCTTGTAGTTCCGTACAAGGTGTTCCATTTTTCAGACCTTTGAGGAGGTAGATTTTGCTCTTGTTTAGTAATCAGTCAATTAATTTGACAATGTCCACCATAAAAGTTGGCAGTCATGTTTCTTCTCTCTCTCTCTCTCTCTCTCTCTCTCATGTACTGGTTAGCTCTACTAATTATGCTCAGTTATTATGCCATTTAGATAAACTTGGAAGTTCAAGCGATGACCCACTAGTTCAGATCCAAGAAACCGTGGCTACAGCTCCCTTCTCCTCATGTTATGCACCAGATTGTGACTCTCACGCATTCCTTTCATATCCTCTCTGCTTATCTTCCTTTATGTCCTTGGTATTCGCGTACATTGTCTTTTTTTTTTTTAACATACATGCAAAGAATAACCCACGCACTGATCGGGCTTAAGACACTGTACCCTCCAGCTTTATGCGAAATGGGTACATTACAATATAAAGCATATCTGTGCTAATTATGTTCTATATAATCTAAATGAACATACGTTGTGTTATTATATGTATGTTACATTATGTTGTTGCTAACTAGTTTTAAATTCACGAGCCAAAAGTAAACATTGCACCCTTTGTTTAATAATAGTAAGCAAATAATTAATAAAACTTACCCTTCTTCCAGACAATGGACTCTTCCTTGGAGACGCAATCACAACAGGACTACCCATTTCACATAAAGCTGGAGGGTACAGTGTCTTAAGTCCGATCAGTGCGTGGGTATTCTTAGCTTTGGCTCGCGACACCGTGATAACCACTCTACCGGAGTCAGCACTCCACTGCCGTACCCAGCCGATAACTGAACAGGCCCGCGTACCGCACGCGATATTATAACTTTCCAGACGTACTGTTCTCGAGCGGTCGCGTTCAACCTTTGAACTTTCCCCTTTCCCTCTTTTTTCGACTTGCCCCTTCACCTTCTGTCCACATTCTAATCTCCAAGAACAATTCTGACGACAGAGTCCACTCGTACAGAGGAATGTGTGAAGGTATCTCCCAGGCATTTCCCACGGTCCGGCCTTAAAGCCACCGGCCAATCAGAAGCTGTATTGCTACTAACGGCATGCGCTACTCGCGATTTCATTGGTCCTAGTGGCAGATGTTCCAGACAACTCGAGCCGACTAGTGGAATGCTAATCAAAATCAGAGGCAGGGGTGTAGGGGCAAGGGAGGGGGCGTCACTTTAAATAACCGCACGTGTCTTCTGGCCATATTTTTTCCTTCTCTCTATCCTTGGGGCCCAGTATAGGTTTGTGTGTGTTTACAAGTGCCAGCATTGATTCATATTTGTTGCCTTCAAATAACAGTACTTACATGTTGTGTTTGTTTACAACCGTACTTCAATCCGGTGCATCCGATTTTGATACTGGAATATGGTGAGAGTTCCGATCAATCATGACTCATATTTCATCGCACTCTCTAAATATGTATTTTTTTTCTTTTTTGGAGACAATCATCATCAAGTACCGTGCCTGCAGGCGTGGGTGATCATGTCTCTCCACAGCTTTCGATCTCGGCAGCTATTTATCATTTCTGTTGTTGACCTTCTGCCAAGCCATTCTCTTAAGCTGTCTGATATCTTTTCTCTTTGCTTCCCTCTATCTCTTCGTCCCTCAATTTTCCCAGTTGTTACAATATATTCCAGCTGTTCTCTTCTCATTACATGGCCAAAAATGATGATTGTTTCTTCCTAATATTGGAAATTAGCTCTCTTTTTGACTTGGCCTCTTTCAGAACGTTTTCATTACTCTTCTTAGCTGTCCATGGTATTCTCAACATTTTTCTGTAAAATCACGCATTTTAGACATTAATAAATGGTTATTATTAGGGAGGCAAACTTCCGAGGCGATAGATCAGTGAATCATTTCAGGGCAAGAAGTATGTTTGCAACACTAGGAAACAAATTAAGAAATAGTCAACAACAGAAATAATAACCAACGAGCAATAGACAGCCCGAAGCAGGAACGAACTCGTACCCTTCAACACAGCGCCTTGCCACGATAAACCTGCGATAGAGCACAATTTGGTGATATCGAGCCACAATGGGGACTAAGATTCCAAGAGACAACACTTGCTCTGAAAGAGGTCAGCGACTCCAAACACCTTAACAACACAACTGCGCCCATTTAACGACACATTCTTCTTATTTGCGCGTATCCGACGACTAAAGAATATTTACACCGCGTCGTCATCCGTCCTTAAAGGATCAGTGGATGTAGGTTCGTTGTGTTATGCAGCAAAATAGTAATATCTGCAAGTTTCTGCCCAGCATATCCTACTTCAACGTGGCAATTCTGAGTAAGGGTCAAGGCAAAGAAATGCAAATGAATGCATCAAAATTCGAAGCTGCAGTAAAGCTAAATGTGAGGGAGAATTGAGAAAAAAAAAATTATGGTAAAAGCTTTACGTAATTAATAGACGACACAAATTTGAACAACGTTTCGACAATGAACGGCGTTGCGGCCCAATAGGCCTTCAACAGTAACAATAATAACCAACATATAAATAGATATGGACGTAATTGTACTAGAGTTAACATGTATGACGATATACAGACATTGAGTAGCAGCGGTATGGTACTAGTCAATGGGTCAAGACACTTAAAATACATAAAATGGGAAGCTTCGTATATTTACTTACATATCTGTGTATGTATTGTTTATTGAGAGCTAATTTCCAATATTAGGAAGAGACAATCATCATGTTTGGCCATGTAATGAGAAGAGAACAACTTGAATATATTGTAACAACTGGAAAAATTGAGGGACGAAGAGATAGAGGGAAGCAAAGAGAAAAAATAACAGACAGCTTAAGAGAATGGCTTGGCAGAAGGTCAACAACAGAAATGATAGATAGCTGCCGAGATCGAAAGTTGTGGAGAGACATGATCACCTACGCCACTAGGCCCGGTACTTGATGATGATGATGATGATGATGATGATTGTTGATTCTTCCTGCTGAAGGTCTGCTGAACCGCAACGTTGTTAGATTTTATGTTGTCCATCATTTACATAAAACTGTAACCATACTGGGAGCCACGATAGCTCATGGTTAGTGAACTGGACTACAAAGGACAAGAGGTAGGGTTCGATCCCAACCGACGGCTTACAGTTCACCAGCCTTAAATAGGTACCGGATTTTTTTTTCTAGTAAAATAAAGCGGCACGGGCGTGATACCGACCACATTACCCCAAAAATCATGTGCCGAAGGTCTGTAAAATTTATGGTCACTAACACCATATTCCCTATACGCCACTTGGCGTGACGGGGATACTTTACTTTTTTTCCCTTGTAACCATATCAGTTTTTTTCTTCTTTCCTGTTTATCATCAGCTTTACAACAGATTTATTTTGTGTGCATATCCAAGCCTTGACCCCTAGGAGGGAAAATCCCCTGCGCGAAACCGACCACATGACCCAAAAATGTGCCGTGGTCATCGACAAATAGGGTCACTAACACGATATTCCCTATACGTTTAGTAAAGCAAGGGAGGCAACCTTGACTTGACTGGTTCAAATGATGAGAGGTCAAGAGAGCAATCACTGGCCGGAACGTTTTGTTGCGTGCTGTAGGAGAGCAGCATAGTCCCTCCACATCGTGCGGTTGTTGACCAAGTTTCACAGAGTGCCCCATATCTGGCACAAACTATTTTTTTTGTTTTGACCGAGTTTCACAGAGTGCCCCATATCTGGCACAAACTATTTTTGTTTTGTTTTGACCAAGTTTCACAGAGTGCCCCATATCTGGCACAAACTATTTTTTTTTGTTTTGACCGAGTTTCACAGAGTACGCCATATCTGGCCCAAACTATTTTTTTCTGTTTCTTTGTAAGTATGTGACTCACAGACAATTTGACTAGAATATCACCGAAGGCTGTAGCATTGTGCTTTTACAGAAGAATGTTCAGAATACCATGGACAACTAAGAAGAGTTCGTTCGTTCGTTCGCTTTCGTCAGCTTTGACCTCTGACGAAGTCCCACCCACTCAATTTTGTGGGACTGAATTTTGCGTGTAAAGTCTGTTTTATCCCATTACAGGATGCCCCTCGCCATGCAGGCAGATTTACTCCGACTTCAGAGGTACTAATTTTTAGGGAATTAGTAAAACCCAGGTGTCCTCGCCAGGGTACGAACCCCGGCTGTTGCCGTGGTAAGCCAACCGCCTATCGATTGCGCTAACCGGACACCCACTAAGAAGAGTAATGAAAACTGACATAAAGGGGCCAAAGCAAAGAGAGCAAATTTTCAATGTTGGGAAGAAATTATCATCATTTTTTTGGCCATGTAATAAGAAGGGAACAACTGGAATATATTGGGACAACTGGAAAATTGAGGGAAGAAGAGATAGAGGAAGCAAAGAGAAAAGATATCAGACAGCTTAAGAGAATGGCTTGGCAGGAGGTCAACAACAGAAATGATAAATAACTGTCGAGATTGTGAGTTGGGGAAAGACATGATCACCTACGCCAGCAGGCATGGTACTTGATGATGATGTTATTGGTGAATTCATCTCGGATGACGTCTTGGCCCCCATTCTTTACACGTGATCTATCTATCCCTGGTGGTGTACACAACTCTCTTATATTTTCGTTTCTTATGTTGTCTCCTATTGTTGTGTCCGGCTATTTTGTCCATATTTCTTAGTTCCGCGTATTTTGTCTCTCATTGTTGTATCGAACGTATTTTGACTCTCATTGTTGTATCGATCGTATTTTGTCTCTTATTGTTGTTCCCAACAGGGGGGACTGGTTGGTCTCGAGACAGAGAGGTTATGGGTTCAAATCCCGGCTGTAATGGTTGGGATTTTTATTTATGATTTCTCTCAGCAGCGAGGCCCTGCTTGAAACGTAAATTATTCATCGGCGAAAAAATATGAGTACCTCCGAAGTCGGAGTTATCTGTCTGTGCGGCGAGGGACCCCTGTGCACATGGCTGCCACGGAAAATGGATTAACACACAAAATTCAGTTCCTAGTCTTTAGAGAATTCGTCAGAGGTAAAAGCTGGCGAACACAACAAAGAAAAAGTATCTAACACATTTTGTCTCTCATTGTTGTTCCCAACACATTTTATCTCTCATTGTTGTTCCCAACACATTTTATCTCTCATGTTGTTCCCAACACATTTTATCTCTCATTGTTGTTCCCAACACATTTTATCTCTCATTGTTGTTCCAACACATTTTATCTCTCATTGTTGTTCCCAACACATTTTATCTCTCATTGTTGTTCCCAACACATTTATCTCTCATTGTTGTTCCCAACACATTTTGTCTCTCATTGTTGATCCCAACACATTTTATCTCTCATTGTTGTTCCCAACACATTTTGTCTCTCATTGTTGATCCCAACACATTTTATCTCTCATTGTTGTTCCCAACACATTTTATCTCTCATTGTTGATCCCAACACATTTTATCTCTCATTGTTGTTCCAACACATTTTGTCACTCATTATTGTTCCCAACACATTTTATCTCTCATTGTTGTTCCCAACACATTTTGTCTCTCATTGTTGTTCCCAACACATTGTGTATCTCATTGTTGTTCCCAACAGATTGTGTTTCTCATTATTGTTCCCAACACAATCTGTCTCTTATTATTGTTCCCAGCACATTCTCTCTCTCATTGTTGTTCCCACACATTTTGTCTCTCATTGTTGTTCCCAACACATTTTTTCTCTCACTGCTGTTCCCAACACACTTTGTATCTCATTGTTGTTCCCAACAGATTGTGTCTCTCATTATTGTTCCCAGCACATTCTCTCTCTCACTGTTGTTCCCAACACATTTTATCTCTCAATATTGTTCCCAACACAATCTGTCTCTTATTATTGTTCCCAGCACATTCTCTCTCTCATTGTTGTTCCCAACACATTGTGTCTCTCATTATTGTTCCCAACACATTTTGTCTCTCATTGTTGTTCCCAACACATTGTGTCTCTCATTATTGTTCCCAACACATTTTGTCTCTCATTGTTGTTCCCAACACATTGTGTCTCTCATTGTTGTTCCCAACACATTGTGTCTCTCATTATTGTTCCCAACACATTTTGTCTCTCATTGTTGTTCCCAACACATTGTGTCTCTCATTATTGTTCCCAACACATTTTGTCTCTCATTGTTGTTCCCAACACATTGTGTCTCTCATTATTGTTCCCAACACATTGTGTCTCTCATTATTGTTCCCAACACATTGTGTCTCTTATTATTGTTCCCAGCACATTCTCTCTCTCATTGTTGTTCCCAACACATTCTGTCTCTCATTGCTGTTCCCACACATTTTTCTCTCATTATTGTTCCCAGCACATTCTCTCTCTCATTGTTGTTCCCAACACATTTTGTCTCTCACTGCTGTTCCCAACACATTTTTCTCTCATTATTGTTCCCAACACATTCTCTCTCTCATTGTTGTTCCCAGCACATTCTGTCTCTCATTGTTGTTCCCAACACATTCTGTCTCTCATTGTTGTTCCCAACACATTCTGTCTCTCATTGTTGTTCCAGCACATTCTCTCTCTCATTGTTGTTCCCAGCACATTCTCTCTCTCATTGTTGTTCCCAGCACATTCTGTCTCTCATTGTTGTTCCCAACACATTCTGTCTCTCATTGTGTTCCCAACACATTCTGTCTCTCATTGTTGTTCCCAACACATTCTGTCTCTCATTGTTGTTCCCAACACATGTTGTCTCCCATTGTTGTATACAACACATTTTGTCTCTCACTGCTGTTCCAAACACATTGTGTCTCTCAATGTTGTATCCAACAAATTTTGTCTCTCATTATTTCACATTTAGGGGAGATCTCAACGCTTACGGGCTGTTGTTCGATGACCGATGTGGATAATCCGACGACTGTTTCATATGTTCGGATTTGGAGACGAAAACAATGTCCTAACATCATCAAGCGCTAAAACATTTTTCAGAAAATGAACAATCAACATATTCGGTAGGGCGTGAACTTCTGGTCAATATGGTCGACAGGCGGCAGGAACCATTATAGGCTGTGTCTGAAAAGTGTTCCTTGTTGCAGTTTCCTCATATTCCAAGTCTGGCTTGTTGCCGGAGCTACTGAGTTAAGTGCTCTGTGCGCACCGTGAGCTGTGCTTGTTGCCGGGGCTACTGAGTTAAGTGCTCTGTGCGCACCGTGAGCTGTGCTTGTTGCCGGAGCTACTGAGTTAAGTGCTCTGTGCGCACCGTGAGCTGTGCTTGTTGCCGGAGCTACTGAGTTAAGTGCTCTGTGCGCACCGTGAGCTGTGCTTGTTGCCGGAGCTACTGAGTTAAGTGCTCTGTGCGCACCGTGAGCTGTGTTTCGATATTCTGATTGCTTGCGATGAATGATGATATCGTATGACAGAGAACAGATGGCTGTGTTCACTTTCTGTGCAGTTTCGCCTTGTGTCTTTTGGCGTGTGCTGAGACTGCTATGATGGGCACTACCTTTCTTTGTTCGGGAGATGAGATATTAACTCGGATGATTTCACTGGCACGGGCAGTTGAGCAGTTATGGATTTTAATTCGTTTGCAGTGATACCGGGGCCTACCATAACCATAACATTTTGTCTCTCACTGTATTCCCCACGCATTTGGTCTCTCATTGTTGTATCCAACGCATTTGGTCTCTCATTGTTGTATCCAACGCATTTGGTCTCTCATTGTTGTATCCAACGCACTTGGTCTCTCATTGTTGTATCCAAGGCATTTGGTCTCTCATTGTTGTATCCAACGCATTTGGTCTCTCATTGTTGTATCCAACATATTTAGTCCTTCATGGTTACGAACAGTGTTATTCTATGGCCGATTTATCGTCTTTGAAACCAGCATATTGTATCAGTTTTATCTGTTGTCATTAATAATTTTTGGTTTTTCACAACCGGGGGGTGGGGGGAATAAATTGTGTTGCGAGAGTGATGTTCTCCCTACGATTTTTATCATTTACTCAGATTTTTTTTATGGTAACCTATTAATTTCTTGTAAATGATTTTCCCGCTCAGAGCAACTATTTTACCCAAGTTTGGAAAACCTTAGGCTATTTGTATCGACATTTAAGTTGCGATTTAAAAAAATTGTTCATTCATGGGAATCATTGCATTTAATTGTAATCTACCTTTCTCTACCCCCCCCCTCCCCGCCACCTTTTCTGTCTGTCTGTCTGCCTCTCTACATGTCTATCTGTTTGCTTGCTTGCCTGCCTGTCTGCATGTCTATCTGTCTGCTTGCCTGCCTGTCTACATGTCTATCTGTCTGCTTGCTTGCCTGCCTGTCTGCATGTCTATTTGTCTGCTTGCTTGCCTGCCTGTCAGCATGTCTATCTGTCTGCTTGCTTGCCTGCCTCTCTACATGTCTATCTGTCTGCTTGCCTGCCTCTCTACATGTCTATCTGTCTGCTTGCTTGCCTGCCTCTCTACATGTCTATCTGTCTGCTTGCCTGCCTCTCTACATGTCTATCTGTCTGCTTGCTTGCCTGCCTCTCTACATGTCTATCTGTCTGCTTGCCTGCCTCTCTACATGTCTATCTGTCTGCTTGCCTGCCTGTCTACATGTCTATCTGTCTGCTTGCCTGCCTCTCTACATGTCTATCTGTCTGCTTGCTTGCTTGCCTGCCTGTCTGCCTGTCTATTTGTCTGCTTGCCTGCCTGCCTGTCTGCATGTCTATCTGTCTGCTTGCTTGCCTGCCTGTCTACATGTCTATCTGTCTGCTTGCCTGCCTCTCTACATGTCTATTTGTCTGCTTGCTTGCCTGCCTCTCTACATGTCTATCTGTCCGCTTGCCTGCCTGCCTGTCAGCATGTCTGCTTGCTTGCCTGCCTGTCTACATGTCTATCTGTCTGCTTGCTTGCCTGCCTCTCTACATGTCTATCTGTCGGCTTGCTTGCCTGCCTCTCTACATGTCTATTTGTCTGCTTGCTTGCCTGCCTGTCAGCATGTCTGCTTGCTTGCCTGCCTGTCTACATGTCTATTTGTCTGCTTGCTTGCCTGCCTGTCTACATGTCTATTTGTCTGCTTGCTTGCCTGCCTGTCTATTTGTCTGCTTGCTTGCCTGCCTGTCAGCATGTCTATCTGTCTGCTTGCTTGCCTGCCTGTCTACATGTCTATTTGTCTGCTTGCTTGCCTGCCTGTCTACATGTCTATTTGTCTGCTTGCTTGCCTGCCTGTCTATTTGTCTGCTTGCTTGCCTGCCTGTCAGCATGTCTATTTGTCTGCTTGCTTGCCTGCCTGTCTACATGTCTATCTGTCTGCTTGCTTGCCTGCCTGTAAGCATGTCTATCTGTCTGCTTGCTTGCCTGCCTGTCAGCATGTCTATCTGTCTGCTTGCTTGCCTGCCTGTCTGCATGTCTGTCTATCTGTCTGCTTGCTTGCCTGCCTGTCTGCATGTCTGTCTATCTGTCTGCTTGCTTGCCTGCCTGTCTGCATGTCTGTCTATCTGTCTGCTTGCTTGCCTGCCTGTCTGCATGTCTATCTGTCTGCTCGCTAGCCTGCCTGTCTACATGTCTACCTGTCTGCTTGCTTGCCTGCCTGCTTGTCTATCTGTCTGCTTGCTTGCCTGCCTGTCTGCATGTCTATCAGTCTGCTCGCTTGCCTGCCTGTCTGCATGTCTATCAGTCTGCTCGCTTGCTTGCCTGCCTGCTTGTCTATCTGTCTGCTTGCTTGCCTGCCTGTCTGCATGTCTATCTGTCTGCTTGCTTGCCTGCCTGTCTGCATGTCTATCTGTCTGCTCGCTAGCCTGCCTGTCTACATGTCTACCTGTCTGCTTGCTTGCCTGCCTGTCTACATGTCTACCTGTCTGCTCGCTAGCCTGCCTGTCTACATGTCTACCTGTCTGCTTGCTTGCCTGCCTGCTTGTCTATCTGTCTGCTTGCTTGCCTGCCTGTCTGCATGTCTATCTGTCTGCTTGCTTGCCTGCTTGTCTGCATGTCTATCAGTCTGCTTGCTTGCCTGCCTGTCTATCTACCTGCCTGCCCGCATATCTGGTTGTCTGTCTTTCCTTTCTACGCCTGAAGTATTGTCTATATCTGTAATGTCGTTTCCTGTATAAATTTTATTGTCTTTTGCAATACTTGCAGTGGTCCATATAGTTTTGTCTGTAGTGTTGTATCTATGGACCAATTTTTTTTAAAACTCAGAATACTATACTCAGTTATTGTTTATTGGTTATGGAAGGCCCCGGTATCACTGCAAACGAATTAAAATCCATAATTGCTCAACTGCCCGTGCTAGCGGAATCATCCGAATTAATATCTCATCTCCCAAAGAAAGGTAACTGTAGTCCCCAAAGTAGCAGTCTCAGCACACGCCAAAAGACATAAGGCGAAACCGAGCAAGTAGTGAACACATACAACTGTTTCCTGTTATACGATATCATCACTCATCGTAAACAATACTCACTACAGTCTTGAAGTATGTGTGGATCAGTCTTGGGCGCCTGTCTACTTGTACATGTAGTTGTGGTACCGATCTTGTATTTTGAAAAGGTAAATCTGAAATAAACAAAAGAATAAGTATGGCAAAATGTAATTATAATACCATGACAAATATACTAACGTCAAAACAAATAACACCAGGGCCAAAACTAAGAATAGCAAAATATTTATATTTTCAACATTTCTGTATGGTGCAGAAACATGGACATTAGACAAGAAAACAGAACAGAAAATTGAAGTATTTGAAATGTGGATATATAGAAGAATAGGTAGAATTGGATGGGAAGAAAAGAAAACAAACGATGAAGTTTTAAAACAACTAAAAATGAAAAGAAAAATACAAAACACAATTCAAACAAGACAAATGAGATTTTTGGGGCATGTTAAAAAACACAGCAGCCTACTAAAAGTAATCTTGGAGGAGAAAATCAAGAGGCAGACTAAGACTAACATGGATGAGTAACATCAAATGATGGACAAGTCAGCCTATGACAACCTGCATTATCAAATCAAGAGACAGAGTGGAATGGCGTTCCATGGTAGTCAACCTTCAATTCGGAAACGGCACTCAATGATGATAAAGACAAAGAGGAAGACCAAGGAATTCTTGGAGAAGATAGAAGCAGAGATGAAGATGATGGGGAAGACATGGAATAATCTTAAAAGAATGGCAAAAAAAACAGAACGACTTGGAAAGTGTTTGTTGAAGACCTATGCTCCACTGGGAGCTAAAAAAGTAGAAGGAGAAGAAGACTCTATAATGATAATGATGGTCTTTTGATTAATTTGATTATCTGTTTCTTCAGATAGAATGTAACTTGTGCATCTGGTTGTGTTTTTGTCAGAGGAACTGGTTTGTACAGATGCTCAACTGGTAAAGTTTTAAGGCATAAAACCTCGTCAACAAGAACGCCTTTTGAGTTTGTTGCACTGTGTCAGATCTGATAGGTCACAGCTGAGCTCGTCCCACAAGTCCCATGCTAAAATAAGATTTACAACGATGAAATGAAAACGATTGTTAAAGAATATTTTTGTCCCTCAATATTGTATGCATATGGCACATAATAATGATGCTGAAGAAAACGTGGAAAAACTCACTCCTCATCAGAGCCTCAAACGATTACTACGCAGTGTGGGAACAACGCAATCGTCCTTTCGCTGAAACAAAATAATTCCGTCGGCCTGTAATCTGGTAGCACTTGATACATATCTCCGTTTTATCACTTTCTTTCACGGACCGCTGATTTGGCAAGAACTTTTACACGGGGTATTTAAGATGCACTTTGTATCCGTGGCAAGGTAGAAACCTGTTGATATCGTCGTGAATACGGTCGTAACTTGTGGTGATAAATGATAGGTGCGCTTTAACGGCTGCGTGATGTCGAGAGATCAGCTATATTGCTTCGGACCAGTAAATGAAACAACAATAAATTATCAATAAAATGTCAGTAAAATATCAAGCTGATTGTTATGAATTCTCCGTGGGAAACAAGAAGAAAAGTTCCGAACTGAAGTTGTTCTCAGGACTACACTGTGCACAGTTGTTTGGTGAAGATATTTTAGTTGCGTTGCTAATTTGTTCAGCGGTGCTATATAGAGCCAATTCTCACCTATGTAAATGAGTCGTGAACAGTTGACGAGCAAATTAAAAAAAAACCATTAGAGGCCACAGAGATATGTTTTCTCAGATGAATGTTGAGACTTCCCTGGACAGCTAAAACGACCATCGGGGAAATTCTCAAAGAGGCCAACACAAAAAGAGAGCTCCTAAACAACATCAGAAAGAAACAATCGACATTTTTCGAGAACATCATGAGAAGAGGAAAGTTGGAACACTTGATTACAACTGGCAAAAATACAGGGAAAGAGAGATCGCGGACGACAAAGAGAGGTGATACTGGAAAGTTTGGTGTCATGGCACGGAAAACAGTCAATAACAGAACTGATACGATACAATGTAGATAGAGAATTGTGGAAGGACGTGATCGCCTACGTCAACTGGCATGGCACATGATGATAATGACGCTCATTTGTATCTTTTAATGAGAATAATATAAACCCCCCCCCCCCCCCAACTCTATTATAGTACATTTGGGCTGATTAAGAAAATAATCATTTTAAATTAGGTAGTAAGTTGTGGTAACAAATGAAATATTGATTACTAGAAAGTTTGTGATCTGCTAATATTTGAAATTGTTTCTTACAAGCATTATAAATATTCTGCTAATTTCTTTCTTCCTGACGGCACGAGTCACGCCTGACAGCCTCAGCTATAACAGATCACATCTGACTGACGCCATGAGTCACGCCTGACAGCCTCAGCTATGACAGATCACATCTGACGGCACGAGTCACGCCTGACAGCCTCAGCTATAACAGATCACATCTGACGCCACGAGTCACGCCTGACAGCCTCAGCTATAACAGATCACATCTGACGCCATGAGTCACGCCTGACAGCCTCAGCTATGACAGATCACATCTGACGGCACGAGTCACGCCTGACAGCCTCAGCTATAACAGATCACATCTGACGCCACGAGTCACACCTGACAGCCTCAGCTATAACAGATCACATCTGACGCCACGAGTCACGCCTGACAGTCTCAGCTATGACAGATCACATCTGACGCCATGAGTCACGCCTGACAGCCTCAGCTATGACAGATCACATCTGACGCCACGAGTCACGCCTGACAGCCTCAGCTATAACAGATCACATCTGACGCCACGAGTCACGCCTGACAGCCTCAGCTATAACAGATCACATCTGACGCCATGAGTCACGTCCGACAGCCTCAGCTATGACAGATCACATCTGACGCCATGAGTCACGTCCGACAGCCTCAGCTATGACAGATCACATCTAAAGCCATACACCATTATAATTCAAAATATGTTCCACTTCCATAAAACGAGGTTTTATTAATATGAAACCTGACAGTAGAGTATCTGTATAAATGTGCTCCCGTCACGCTTCTCGACCACACAGTGGTAGTATGCCCGTACCATTCCAAAGAAAGCTGTTCTCGTGGTACCAATGATAAAGGGATCACCCACAACCGCTGGAATATTGTTTCAGTGAGCGCTGGATCACCCAAGCTGGACATATCAAATGACCAGTAAAGGCAAGATACACACCATTTGAAATCGGATCCACTGGGGCTACGTTCCTAACATGATTGTGAAGTGAAGGTTCTCTCCCCTGCCAGGCTAGGCGTATATGGTTTTAGTGACCATATTTTTCTATCACATTTTCGGGTTATGTGGTCAATAGTCTTTGCTTCCCAAAAAAATCTCTGGTACCCGTAATTGGAGGCTGGACGAACCTCGAAGCCTTGTCGGTCCGAAAAAAAAATCTGCCTACTTGACCACTACAAATATCTCCCCAAATTGAAAACCACAAACATCTCCTCAACTTGACCACCACAAACATCTCCCCAACTTGACTACCACAAACATGTTTCCCCCCAACTTGACCACCACAGACATCTCCCCAACATGACTACCACAAACATCTCCCCAACTTGACCACCACAAACATCTCCCCAACTTGACTACCACAAACATCTCCCCAACTTAACCACCACAAACATCTCCCCAACTTGACCACCACAAACATCTACCCAACCTGACCACCACAAACATCTCCCCAACTTGACCACCACAAACATCTCCCCAACTTGACCACCACAAACATCTCCCCAACCTGACCACCACAAACATCTCCCCAACTTGACCACGACAAACATCTCCCCAACATGACAACCACAAACATCTCCCCAACATGACTTTCACAAACATCTCCCCAACATGACAACCACAAACATCTCCCCAACATGACTACAACAAACATCTCCCCAACGTGACTATCACAGACAGCTCCCCAACTTGACAACCACACACATCTCCCCAACATGACTACCACAAACATCTCCCCAACATGACTACCACAAACATCTCCCCAACATGATAACCACAAACAGCTCCCCGACATGACAACCACAAACATCTCCCCAACATGACAACCACAAACATCTTCCCAACATGACAACCACAAACATCTCCCCAACATGACTACCACAAACATCTCCCCAACATGACAACCACAAACATCTCTCTAACTTGACTACCACAAACATCTCCCCAACTTGACTACCACAAACATGTTTCCCCCCAACTTGACCACCACAGACATCTCCCCAACATGACTACCACAAACATCTCCCCAACATGACTAAAACACACACATCTCCTCAACATGACCACCACAAACATCTCCCCAACCTGACCACCACAAACATCTCCCCAACATGACCACCACAAACATCTCCCCAACATGACTACCACACACATCTCCTCAACATGACCACCACAAACATCTCCCCAACCTGACCACCACAAACATCTCCCCAACTTGACCACCACAAACATCTCCCCAACTTGACTACCACAAACATCTCCCCAACATGACTTCCACAAACATCTCCCCAACATGACAACCACAAACATCTCCCCAACATGACTACAACAAACATCTCCCCAACGTGACTATCACAGACATCTCCCCAACATGACAACCATAAACATCTCCCCAACATGACAACCACAAACATCTCCCCAACATGACAACCACAAACATCTTCCAACATGACTACCACAAACATCTCCCCAACGTGACTATCACAGACATCTCCCCAACATGACAACCACAAACATCTCCCTAACATGACAACCACAAACATCTCCCCAACTTGACTACCACACACATCTCCCCAACATGACAACCACAAACATCTCCCCAACATGACTACCACAAACATCTCCCCAAAATGACAACCACAAACATCTCCCCAACATGACAACCATAAACATCTCCCCATTATGACAACCACAAACATCTTCCCAACATGACTACCACAAACATCTCCCCAATGTGACAACCACAGACATCTCCCCAGCTTGACTACCACAAACAACCTATCCCCCAAACTTGACCACCACAAACATCTCCCCAACATGACAACCACAAACATCTCCCCGACATGACAACCATAAACATATCCCCAACATGACAACCACAAACATCTCCCCAACATGATAACCACAAACATCTTCCCAACATGACTACCACAAACATCTCCCCAACGTGACAACCACAGACATCTCCCCAACTTGACTACCACAAACAACCTATCCCCCCAACTAGACTACCACAAAAATCTATCTCCCCAACTTGACCACCACAAACATCTCCCCAACTTGACCACCACAAACATCTCCCCAACTTGACTGCCACAAAAATCTCCCCAACTTGACTACCACAAACATCTCCCCAACTTGACCACCACAAACATCTCCCCAACTTGACTACCACAAACATCTCCCCAACTTGACTATCACAGACATCTCCCCAACTTGACTGCCACAAACATCTCCCCAACTTAATTATCACAGACATTTCCCCAACATGACTACCACCAACATCTCCCCAACTTGACTACCACAAACATCTCCCCAACATGACATCCGCAAACATCTCCCCAACCTTACAACCACAAACATCTTTTCCCCAATATTTAACAACAGATGTCAACCCTTAATGCCCACTATATCTCCCTTCATCCATTCTCCCCCGTCCACCCCACACAAGAAAACAACTCGTCTGCGCCTCTGAGAAGTATCGTCTCCCCTCCAACATTCTCCAGCTAAACATCTCCACATTCTACTATCCCCTCTCTTTCACTCACTGTTCCTTACTGTTAACAAAAAGAAGAAAGAAGTCTCCCACAGGTGACAGCGCGTGCTGTTTGATCGTGAGAAAACACCCGTCAGGTTTTTGTTGTCAGTTTGTTGTGGCCAGATTGGTCTACAAATTTCTTCCACTCGTTTGTTTCTGACGTCATCCACTTTGTGGGGAACCTCTAGATGTTTTGGTCTTCCAAAGAATGCAGGCCAATGTTTGTATGTGTGTGTAGCTCTGATATTTAAAGTAATGTATGCTGTATGTGTGTGCGTAGCTTGTCTTCCAAGCAATGCAGGCCAATGTATGTATGTGTGTATAGCTCTTGTATTTCTAGTAAAGCAGGCGGTATGTGTGTGTAGCTCTGGTATTTCTAGTAATGCAGGCTGTATGTGTGTAGCTCTGGTATTTCTAGTAATGCAGGCTGTATGTGTGTAGCTCTGGTATTTCTAGTAATGCAGGCTGTATGTGTGTGTAGCTCTGGTATTTCTAGTAATGCAGGCGGTATGTGTGTAGCTCTGCTATTTCAAGTAATGCAGGCGGTATGTGTGTGTAGCTCTGGTATTTCTAGTAATGCAGGCTGTATGTGTGTAGCTCTGGTATTTCTAGTAATGCAGGCTGTATGTGTGTAGCTCTGGTATTTCTAGTAATGCAGGCTGTATGTGTGTGTAGCTCTGGTATTTCTAGTAATGCAGGCGGTATGTGTGCAGCTCTGGTATTTCTAGTAATGCAGGCGGTATGTGTGTGTAGCTCTGGTATTTCTAGTAATGCAGGCTGTATGTGTGTAGCTCTGGTATTTCAAGTAATGCAGGCGGAATGTGTGTGTAGCTCTGGTATTTCTAGTAATGCAGGCGGTATGTGTGTGTAGCTCTGGTATATCTAGTAATGCAGGCTGTATGTGTGTGTAGCTCTGGTATTTCTAGTAATGCAGGCTGTATGTGTGTAGCTCTGGTATTTCAAGTAATGCAGGCGGAATGTGTGTGTAGCTCTGGTATTTCTAGTAATGCAGGCGGTATGTGTGTGTAGCTCTGGTATATCTAGTAATGCAGGCTGTATGTGTGTGTAGCTCTGGTATTTCTAGTAATGCAGGCTGTATGTGTGTAGCTCTGGTATTTCAAGTAACGCATGCTGTATGTGTGTGTGTGTAGCTCTGGTATTTCAAGTAATGCAGGCTGTATGTATGTGTGTGTGTAGCTCTGGTATTTCAAGTAATGTAGGCTGTATGTGTGTGTAGCTCTGGTATTTCAAGTAATGCAGGCTGTATGTGTGTGTAGCTCTGGTATTTCAAGTAATGCAGGCGGTATGCTTGCTTGCTTGAGTTCACCCGATGACTAAAGTATTCTAGAGTATTCGTAGACTATAGAATTCCTCTTCGTCATCCGCCCTTAAAAGGGCGTTAAGTGTGCGTAGATACATTGTGTTGTAGTTTACAGTATAACTGTGATATTTGCGCTTTTCGACCCAACACATCCGACTTCAGCATGTTATTTTTAAGTACCAGGCTGTCTTCTCTCTTCGATTCCTACTCGATTGGCCAAACTAAACATGTCTATCTGGTTCTGGAGGCACCACGAAGAGGCAGAGTAGGATCTTGATGATTGTTGTTCACTGATCCTCTTGCCAGCCGTCAGCTGTGGGTCGGTGACAGCTTCCAGCTCTGATGCCGCGACGAGTCGTTCCCTCCTTTCTCCCAGCGACTACTATTTGTCTGTTCCATAGCCGAACGTTAAGATGTCGCAGATGTGTTGCGTTGCAGTTTGTCTGTTCCATAGCCGAACGTTAAGATGTCGCAGATGTGTTGCGTTGCAGTTTGTCTGTTCCATAGCCGAACGTTAAGATGTCGCAGATGTGTTGCGTTGCAGTTTGTCTGTTCCCTAGCCGAACGTTAAGATGTCGCAGATGTGTTGCGTTGCAGTTTGTCTGTTCCATAGCCGAACGTTAAGATGTCGCAGATGTGTTGCGTTGCAGTTTGTCTGTTCCATAGCCGAACGTTAAGATGTCGCAGATGTGTTGCGTTGCAGTTTGTCTGTTCCATAGCCGAACGTTAAGATGTCGCAGATGTGTTGCGTTGCAGTTTGTCTGTTCCATAGCCGAACGTTAAGATGTCGCAGATGTGTTGCGTTGCAGTTTGTCTGTTCCATAGCCGAACGTTAAGATGTCGCAGATGTGTTGCGTTGCAGTTTGTCTGTTCCCTAGCCGAACGTTAAGATGTCGCAGATGTGTTGCGTTGCAGTTTGTCTGTTCCCTAGCCGAACGTTAAGATGTCGCAGATGTGTTGCGTTGCAGTTTGTCTGTTCCATAGCCGAACGTTAAGATGTCGCAGATGTGTTGCGTTGCAGTTTGTCTGTTCCATAGCCGAACGTTAAGATGTCGCAGATGTGTTGCGTTGCAGTTTGTCTGTTCCATAGCCGAACGTTAAGATGTCGCAGATGTGTTGCGTTGCAGTTTGTCTGTTCCATAGCCGAACGTTAAGATGTCGCAGATGTGTTGCGTTGCAGTTTGTCTGTTCCCTAGCCGAACGTTAAGATGTCGCAGATGTGTTGCGTTGCAGTTTGTCTGTTCCATAGCCGAACGTTAAGATGTCGCAGATGTGTTGCGTTGTAGTTTACAGATCTGTGAACTTTGCTCTTTTCGATTCAAGACACCGAATTCAGTAAGATATTATTTGAGTTCCGGATTACCTCCCCTTTTTCGCTTCTCCATCTCTTCGCCTGAATGGCTGGACTGTGTCCCGGGGTACCACTGGAGTTGTAGTAAGATCTTGATTAGCTGAGACTCCTGCAATCAGAGAAACAAAAAAAAAAACAACAAGCCAATATAGGGACACAGTAAGTAAAGTAAAGTACCCCCGTCACGTCAAGTGGCGTATAGGGAATATGGTGTTAGTGACCATACATTTCACATACCTTCGGCACATGATTTTTAGGGTAATGTGGTCGGTATTACGTCCATGCCGCTTCACTTTCCCAGAAAAATATCTGGTACCCATTAAAGGCTGGGTGAAACAGGAAGCCGTCGGTTGGGATCGAACCCTACCCCTTGTCCTTTGTAGTCCAGTGCACTAACCACTGAGCTATCGCGGCTCCCTATAGGAACATAGGGTTTATAATAACTGCAAGAACAAAAAAAAAGGGGGGGTGGAAAGATCACCGAGTCTTTAGGTGGAAAGAACACCGAGTCTTTAGGTGGAAAGAACACCGAGTCTTTAGGTGGAAAGAACACCGAGTCTTTAGGTGGAAAGAACACCGAGTCTTTAGGTGGAAAGAACACCGAGTCTTTAGGTGGAAAGAACACCGAGTCTTTAGGTGGAAAGAACACCGAGTCTTTAGGTGGAAAGAACACCGAGTCTTTAGGTGGAAAGAACACCGAGTCTTTAGGTGGAAAGAACACCGAGTCTTTAGGTGGAAATAATACCGAGTCTTTAGGTGGAAAGAACACCGAGTCTTTATTATGCATCGAAATGCGAAGCTGCTGTAAACTGATGATAATAATAACAATCTAAAGAAATGGAACAAGTGGTATAGTAACAGCTTTACGTAGGTGAAAAACAAAACAAAAGTAGAACGACGTTTCGGCCAAGAAGACCTTCAGCTGCAACAACAAACAATAGTATAAAAATTATATATAAAAGGATAAACACATAAATTTAACTACATGACGATAATTAAGATTTATGTTTATATCATATATTTTTGTGTTATTTGTTGTTCCAGCTAACGGCCTTCTTGGCTGAAGCGTCGTTCTACTTTTGTTTTGTTTCTCGCCTGCGTAAAGCTGTTACCGTACCACCACTTTTGTTTTGTTTCTCGCCTGCGTAAAGCTGTTACCGTACCACCACTTTTGTTTTGATTCTCGCCTGCGTAATGCTGTTACCGTACCACCACTTTTTCTATTTTTAAAAAAAAATGTCATCAGCCTTTATTCCCACCATGTGAGCTAACCCTCGACAGACCTCGGCAAGGATAATGACGTAATAGACGAGTTGAAACCCCAGAACCGTGCCCTGGCTAATGCCATCTCTTTATGTTGGCGAGCTCCGCTGGGTGTTGAAACATTATCTGTGATTTTAAAACTATCACATTTGAGTGAGCACACACTGGCACAATCTATATAATTATCAAAATGATTTATCAGGGGCAGCTACGGTAGCTCAGTGGTTAGCGGACTGACAAGGACAAGGGTCGGGTTTTGATTCAGTCTGTTGGCTTCCAATTCACCCAGCAGTAAATGGGTACCGGATTTTTCTGGGAAAGAAAACAGTGCTGGCGTAATACCGACCACATCAGTCTAAAAAAATAATTTACCAGACTTTAAAAATGTTGAAACGGATCATGTTCTCTATAGGCAACTACGTGACACGGTCGGTGATTTTTCCTTCTCTCTATCTCTCCCCATCTCTCTCCCTCTCTCTCTCCCTCACTCTCTCCCTCTCTCTCCCTCCCTCTCTCTCCCTCTCTCTCTCCCTCCCTCTCTCTCCCTCTCTCTCCCTCTCTCTTTCCCTCTCTCTGTCTCTCTATCTCTCTCCCTCTCTCCCTACCTCTCTCCCTCCCTCTCTCCCCCTCCCTCTCTCTCCCTCTCCCTCTCTCCTTCTTCCTCCTCTCTCCCTCCTTCTCTCTCTCCCTCTCTCTCAGCAAGATATTAACTTAAAAACAATTTATCGAAATAACCGATATTATTATCACAATTATTATAATGATAATCATAATTATTGTTATTAGGCTCAGAATGCAGCTAGAGGACAACGTCTGGGTGCCATGACCTCGGTTGACCCACTCCACCACCCTTCAGATTGCTAAAGGACCGAAACCCTCACTTGATATGGGATATGGGGACCCCTTCTGATGATTGGATTACCTCCTACTTCAAAGCTCTACATGATCAGTTTCCTGTTTACTTCGCTATTATCATTAGGGGACTGGATGGTCTAGAGGTAAGACACCGGCCTCTGGACGAGATGGTCCCAGGTTCGAATCCTGCTACAATCGATGAGATTTTGTTAAATTTTCGAACTCGTGAATTCTTCTTGACTTTATCTTCCCCTGGTCTCTGGGTAGTGAGATCCGATGTTTAGCCCTCTCTGGGTAGTGAGATCCGATGTCTGGCCCTCTCTGGGTAGTGAGATCCGATGTCTAGCCCTCTCTGGGTAGTAAGATCCGATGTCTGGCCCTCTCTGTGTAGTGAGATCCGATGTCTAGCCCTCTCTGTGTAGTGAGATCCGATGTCTAGCCCTCTCTGGGTAGTGAGATCCGATGTCTAGCCCTCTCTGTTTAGTGAGATCCGATGTCTAGCTCTCTCTGGGTAGTGAGATCTGATGTCTAGCCTTCTCTGGGTAGTGAGATCTAATGTCTAGCTCTCTCAGTGTAGTAACTGGACTACAACGGACAAGGGGTAGGGTTCGATCCCAACCGACGGTTTCCGGGTTCACCCAACCTTAAATGGGTACCTGATTTTTTCTGGGAAAGTAAAGCACCACGGGCGTAATACCGACCACATTACTCCAAAACCATGTGCTGAAGGTTTGTAAAATATAGGGTCACTAACACCATATTTCCCTATACGCCACTTGGCGTACTTTACTTTTTTTTTTCTCTGTGTAGTGAGATATGATGTTTAGCCCTCTCTGGGTAGTGTGATATGATGTTCATCCTTCTCTGGGTAGTGAGATATGATGTTTAGCCCTCTCTGTGTAGTGAGATATGATGTTTAGCCCTCTCTGGGTATGTGATATGATGTCTAGCCTTCTCTGGGTAGTGAGATATGATGTCTAGCTCTCTCTTGGTAGTGAGATATGATGTTTAGACCTCTCTGGGTAGTGAGATCTGATGTTTAGCCCTCTCTGGGTAGTGAGATCTGATGTATAGCCTTCTCTGGGTAATGAGATCTGATGTCTGGCCCTCTCTGTGTAGTGAGATCTGATGTCTAGCCCTCTCTGGGTAGTGAGATCAGATGTCTAGCTCTCTCTGGGTAGTGAGATCTGATGTCTAGCCCTCTCTGGGTAGTGAGATCTGATGTTTAGCCCTCTCTGGGTAGTGAGATCTGATGTATAGCCTTCTCTGGGTAGTGAGATCTGATGTCTAGCCTTCTCTGGGTAATCAGATTCGATGTCTAGCCCGTTCGAAAAAAAAACGGCAAAAAGAAGTAGATCCCGTGTGCGCTCGCACACGTTAAAGAACATTGACATTTTAAAGTCGAAAAAAAAGAAGGCCAAAAATGGCGCTGTCCAGACAAAAATTGTGAAGCAAATCTAGCCATCCATGTCAAAGATGGCCGCTGTCCAGACAAAAATTGTGAAGCAAATCTAGCCATCCATGTCAAAGATGGCCGCTGTCCAGACAAAAATTGTGAAGCAAATCTAGCCATCCATGTCGAAGATGGATATGTCCGGTCGAAAAGCTCAGATATTGTGGCTGCGTGGTAAACTAGCGACTCGCCGCGTCCGCTTAACGGTGAGCGGTAAGATGAAGACTTTCGTGAATCAATTCAGAGGATGGGGTATGTTTACAACACTTGGACAAGATGACAAATAATCAACAACAGAAAAAAATAACAAAGAACAGTATATGGACCGAAGCAGGATCGAACCCGTACTCAGTGGCACAGCACCTTGCCATGAAAAGCCAAACGCTAGGGAACACTGCCACTCAGCTAACTAAAAAGACTATTGTGATTTGACGTCAAACTCTTCCATTAAACCTGCATGGCCGTTACCTGTCAATCTTACATTCTTCTTAAACAAAAAATGTCAAACTCTTCACATACCCACACATTCTTTAGTTCAGTTCATATGCTCCTAGGTTTACTAGCGTGCGTGCGTTCGTGTGTTTGGGCGTCCACTCTTAATTGAGTCGGGCCATGGGTACTCACGATTTTCCAGTCTCCCACGCGCACGATGAAAGGACAGGTGGTCAGAAATCAGTCAGGTCGCCGGTGTAGGGAAACGGAGCTGGGAAGGTGGAATTTTTTTTTTTTTAAATACCCCGCCAGTGAAAACAAACTGACAGGAGTTCGGCGGAGTGTGGGGGTGGGATGGGTGGTGGGAATAGGAGGGTGGTTGATATACTCGCTTGGACAACTTGCTTCTGGTTTTCATTTCAGCGGGAGGACAAAGTAAGAGCAGACAATTCAGTACTAACTGCTCACATCTGTTTGCCATAGATATTTTAGTTTCTTTGTTGATTTATCTCTATTCTTCTTCCTCTTTTCTTCCCCATTTGACTTTCAACGTCCAGGGAAGATATAATTTGTGATCTTTTGCTCTTTTGTTGGCATCCTCTGCTGTTATGTTTCCAAGTGTTTCTAATATTATATCAGTCCGTCTTATTTTGTGGTCTGCCCTTGAGAGTGTTGTTCTCACCACATTTATTGAATGTTTTGTAGTGTTTTGGTTTTTCTACCTTGTCACGTGACAAGCCATTTATTGTTGTTTATTTACTATGTACTAACAGGGAACTGTTAACCTCAGACGGAAGATGTACAAAAGAGGTGAGATGTAGAAGCTGCAAAACAACTTTCCAGAAAATGAGGAAGATAACTATGCAATCCATTTTTGACAATAGAAACAAGAAAAAGTGTTCTTAAATGTTATGTAGAGCCAGTCTTAACATATAGATGCAAATCATGGACAATATGACAACAAACAAGAAAATCACTGGAGTCTGTAGAAATGTTGTTTTACAGAAGAATATTGAGAGTCACTAGCATCATGTTCCCTACAAGCCACTTGACGTGACGGGGGTACTTTACTTTTTTTTTTTTTTTTTACTAATCCGCGACTCCTTCTTGGCTTTATTGTCCCCCTGTCTCTGGGCAGTGAGATTCGATGTCTGGCTTTCTCCGAAAAGATATGGCGTCACGTTAAATAATTAAAGAACCATTAGCAGTTTATATTTGAAAAGAGTAGGTCAAACTAGCCGCTACCTGGGCTAAAATTGATGTGAAAAACTTATCAAAAACATCAACACTTGGCGATTGAAAAAACATGAGAGTGCCTCTGAAGTCGGAGCATATGTGCCTACACGGCGAGGTACACCTGAGCATACGGCTGCCGGTGTGGACAATATTTACAAAATATGAAAAAGAATTGAGTGATATTAATGAAAGGTTCAGTGTCTTGTGACTTGGCTTGAGATAACCCGCTGGCATACGTAAACAAACAAACAAACAAACAAACAAACAAACAAACAAACAAACAAACAAACAAACAAACAAACAAACAAACAAACAAACAAACAAACAAACAAACAAACAAACAAACAAACAAACAAACAAACAAACAAACAAACACAAAAATTATGAATGCCAACAAAAGAACTATTTACAGCCTGCGGTTTGCTGGAAACATTGATGGTTCAACAGGAACAGAGCAAGGACAGGTCTGATGCATCTTTCTTAACGACATTACCCCATTACTGAGGCCTGTCGAGAGAAGGGGGGGATTGTAGGGCCGAAAATAAAGGCCATTTGTCCAGCGCAGTCGACGCAAGGTTTTGGAATTTGAGTTCTTATTTCATCCATGGTGGAAAGAACTTTTGACCCTACCGGGATTTGAACCAACGTTCTCCTGGCTTGGAGCCCAACGAGTTATCTATTCGCTCTGATACAACGGCTAGATAAAACATGTGGGGCATGGAGATCAATGCTCAATAAAAAAAATGATGGTGATGGTGATGATGGAGATGATGTTCATCGTGATGATGTTGATGATGATGATGGTGGTGATGATGATGGTGTTGATGGTGATGGTGGTGATCATGGTTATGGTGATGGGGTGATGATGATGGTGATGGTGATGGTGGTGATGATGAAGGTGATGGGATGATGCTGATGGTGATTATAGTGAAGGTGGTGATCATGGTTATGGTGATGGGGTGATGATGATGGTGATGGTGATGGTGATGGGGTGATGGTGATGATGATGATGATGATGGTGATGATGGTGATGGTGGCGATGGTGATTACAATGGGGTGATGGGATGATGATGGATGTGATGATGATTGCGATGGGGTGATAATGGTGATTGGATGATGATGGTGATGGGGTGGTGATGATGATGATGATAGTGATGACGATAGTGGTGATGATGGTAATGTTGGTGATGATGGTAATGTTGGTAATGATGGTAATGTTGGTGATGATGGTAATGTTGGTGATGATGGTAGTGTTGGTGATGATGGTAATGTTGGTGATGATGGTGATGTTGGTGATGATGGTAGTGTTGGTGATGATGGTAATGTTGGTGATGATGATGGTGATGTTGATGGGGTGATGATGATGGTGGTGACGATGGTGGGGTGATGATGTTGGTAGTGATGATGATGGTGATGGTGGTGATGATGATGGGGTGATGATGATGGTGGTGATGATGGTGATGATGATTGTGGTGATGATGATGGGGTGATGATAGCGATGATGGGGATGGTGGCGATGATGGTGGGGTGATGCTGATGGTGGTGATGATGGTGGGGTAGTGACGATGGCGGTGATGATGATGATGATGATGGTGATGATGATGGTGATGATGATGGTGGTGATGATGATGATGGTGATGATGATGGTGATGGTGATGATGATGGGGTTGTGATGATGGTGGGGTGATGATAGTGATGATGGGGATGGTGGCGATGATGGTGGGATGATGCTGATGGTGGTGATGGTGGTGGGGTGATGACGATGGTGGTGATGATGGTGGTGATGAAATTGGTGATGATGGTGGGGTGGTGACGATGGTGGTGATGATGGTGGGGTGATGCTGATGGTGGTGATGATGGTGGGGTGATGATGATGGTGGTGGTGATGGTGATGATGAAATTGGTGATGATGGCGGGGTGGTAACGATGGTGGTGATGATGGTGAGGTGATGACGATGGTGGTGATGATGGTGGGGTGATGACGCTGGTGGCGATGATGGTGGTGATGATGGTGATGATGAAATTGGTGATGATGGTGATGGTGGTGATGATGATGGGGTTGATGGCGATGATGGTGGGGTGATGTTTATGGTGTTGTCGATGGTGATGATGATGGTGGTGATGATGGGAGGGTGACGATGATGATGGCGGTGATGGTGGTGATGACGTTGGTGGTAATTATGGTGATGGCGATGGTGGTGATGATGATTGGGTAATGACGATGGTTATAATGATGATGGCGATTATGGGATGCTGATGATGATGATGATGTTTGTGATGATTATGACCAATAACCCCAGGGGCATTGTAACAAAAATATTGGTAAAAATGAACACGAATTATCAACAGTTAACAAATGTCTATGCTCCAAGTCGGAAGTCATAGAAAGAAGCTTGTAACCGAAACTATCGGTTAGAACATCACAAACTGCATCAGGCCTCCCAAGGATAAAACCTGTTTGCAATGACAAGAACATCGTTCTGGGCTCCAAAATCAATGTGAAGCGCACCTTTGTGATATCAATTGGTGTTACATGTCTGCGAAACCACGAGCTACAGTAGAAAATACAAGCTATAGAGATGAAATAGCCAGTTTTCATCGCCATCATCGGGTGCCATCTGCGCAACGAAGGTTGGCTACCATGGAGCGCCATTCTGCTCTGTCTCTTGTTTTGATGGTGCAGGTTGTCATAGGCTGATTTGTCCATCTTTTGATGTTACTCGTCCATGTTAGTCTTGCTCTGCCTCTTTTACCTTGTGTTTTCCCCTCCAAGATTACTTTTGGTAGGCTGTTGTGTCTTATAACATGCCCCAAAAATCGCATTTGTCTTGTTTGAATTCTGCTTAATAGTTCTCTTTTCATTTTTAATGCTTTTAATACTTCATCATTCGTTTTCTTTGATTTCCATCCAATTCTTCATATTCTTCTATAAATCCACATTTAATAGGCTTTAATTAGCGAGCTTTATGCACCTCTTATTTATGTAACATTACAACTTAAAGTGGTCGCAAATGTATATATTAAGCCGACACAGATCAACAATTTATTCCCGAGTTGTGATCGTAACCCTATGCTATCGTCATTAGTACACATGTGTGAAAGTCATCGCCAATGATAGCTACTTGTTAAGTTGGCTTGTTGGTGGTGTGTTCTAGCGGTGGTGTATCAGGCCGATCCTGCTTCAGCGAATCAATTCAGAGGAAGAGGTATGTTTACAGCTCAGCTCAGCTAACTAAAAAATTAGCTATCGTGGACAATGTCTTTTCGCGAAGGTGTTCTCATGACTATAGCATAAGGATACGATCACAGCTCGGAAAATATTTTTTCCTGTTAAGACAAGTATCTCCCGGATTTGGCAAGGCGCTGTGCCACCGAGTACGGGTTCGATCCTGCTTTGGTCCATATTTTTTTCTGTTGTTGATTATTTGTCATTTTTTCCCAGTGCTGTAAACATACCTCTTCCTCTGAATTGATTCGCTGATCATCGCCTCGCAAGTTCCCCTCTATGATCATATTCATTTATTATTATTAGTCTCCGATCCTGCTTCAGCTGTCTCAGTGTTCTTTGTTGTTTTCCTGTTGTTGATTATTTGTGATGATATTTTTTCCGAGTATTGTAAACATAGCTCTTCCTCTGATATGATTGGCTGATCGACCCGGAAGTTCCCCTCCATAGTGATATTCCTCTATTATTATTTGTCTATAAAAAGCAAACGGTTATTGTAAGTCAAAGTCCTTGCGTGACGCTAAAAAGCAAATGAGGAAGGAGAGGAGAAGAAAAATGTAAAAATAAATATATTAGTTGAGTTCACATTCTTTCACGTCCAGGGCCGCCTGACCTCCCTTAATTGCATTTCTCTCTACGCCCTTGCACGGATCAGTCATAATTTGGTGGTCCAGCACCGACGTCTGCCAAACTACCAAGCATCCCCAGTGTTTGGTGCAGGGATTTACGAGTTTGACCTTTCAGGAAAAATATGTTGCTCTCGGGGGTGGTTCGGGGGATGAGTGAGGGTAGGAGGGGACAACGATAGGACTATTTTCAATTGCGGACGAACTTTGACACCTGTGAGGTCTGGTACGCGAGTCTGGCGTGGGAATTCCAAGTCCACCACTCGAGGAGAGATTGAGGTCTATTGTTGCAGGCGAGTGCCTGTGTGGGGGAATTCTTGAAGCTAAAAATGGAAATAAAAAGATGCTTTGACAGGTTTGGTATGACTAATCCTAGTTGATGTGACATGATTCTTCCTTGTTTGCTAAGGTGTGAGGTTTCATAATTACCTGCTTTCACGTGCCTCGATTTCTCTTTCTTTTGATAGTTAACCGGAAGCATTGTTTTTGTTTGTAGATGGATGTCAAATCACATTCCTCCCAAATGCTGATGGTCATCCTAGGCTCAATTTAAATGTTCTTCATCAAACAGCATCTCGTCGACGATGCTTAACTGTAGAACAATCTCTTCTTCTCATACCTTTCAGTTCCCAGTGGAGCATATGTCTTTAAAACATTTCCAGTTCCCCGTGGAGCGTAGATCTTCAACAAATACTTTAAGCTCCCCGTGGAGCATAGGTCTTCAACAAATACTTTCAGCTCCCTATGGAGCATGCCTTCAACAAATATTTTCAGCTCCCCGTGGAACATTTGTCTTCAACAAATACTTTCAGCTCCATGTGGAGCATAGGTCTTCAAAAAATACTTTCAGCTCCCCATGGAACATTTGTCTTCAACAAATACTTTCAGCTCCATGTGGAGCATAGGTCTTCAAAAAATACTTTCAGCTCCCCATGGAACATATGTCTTTAACAAATACTTTCAGCTCCATGTGGAGCATAGGTTTTCAACAAACACTTTCAGCTCCATGTGGAGAATAGACCTTCATCAAACACTATCAGATCCATGTGGAGCATAGGTCTTGAAACAAATGAGATTTTTGGGCCATGTTAAAAGACACAACAGCCTACTAAAAGTAATCCTGGAGGGGAAAATACAAGGTACAAGAGGCAGAGGCAGACAAAGACTAACATGGACGAGTAACATCAAAAGGTGGACAAATCACCCTATGACAACCTGCACCATCAAAGCAAGAGACAGAGCAGAATGGCGCTCCATGATAGCCAACCTTCGTTGTGGAGACGGCACTCGATGATGATGACACTGCTATTTGACTGATACCATAATTCTACGTTAGTGATTTTGTCCTGCCATTTCCATCCCTTTATTCTGTACACGCATTCATTAATGGGAGTTTGTATCTTCTTGACTGTCATTCTTGTTTTTCTCCATGTTTTACAGTCATATATTAGGACTGATTTAACATAGGAGTCGAAAGCTGTTATCTTTGTTTTAACCTAATTTCTTTGGATTTGCAACCATCTCTAGCCAGACATTTGTTGGTGACTGTTTCTGTTGTTACCCGATGGCCGCTAAAGAAATTGATATCAGTTACCAATTAAGCAGGCGTAGATGCATTGCTCCGAGATTCACAGTGCAACTGTGATACTTGCGCTTTTCGGCCCAACACATCCGACTTCAGCAGGATATTTTTGAGTACTCGGTTGTCTCCCATCTTTGATCCCTATTTGCTTAGCCGGACTAGATTTGTTAGTTTGTTGCTAGAGGCACTGCGAAAGGGTGGAGTATGGTCTGGTTTTCCGTTCCTGACGCAAGCCATCAGCCTTGAGTCGCTGGCAGCTTCCATCTCTGTTCTTGTGATCCGTTAATATTTCAACTTTCGTTTAAAATATTTATTTTAGGTCTTAGAGGTTCTTTCTTTCTTTCTTTCTTTCTTTCTTTCTTTCTTTCTTTCTTTCTTTCTTTCTTTCTTTCTTTCTTTCTTTCTTTCTTTCTTTCTTTCTTTCTTTCTTTCTTTCTTTCTTTCTTTCTTCAATAGTTAACCTGATGACTAATAAAAGAATTGAATGCACTTTTCGTCATCCGTCCTTAGAAGGGCGTTAAGTGGACGTAGATACGTTGTGTTGTAGTTTGCAGTAGAACTAGGATATTTGCGCCTTTCGGACCAAAACATCCGACTTCAGTATGTTATTTTTGAGTACCGGGTTATCTTCCCCCCTCAATCCCTACTCGCTTGGCCTGACTAGATAGGTTAGTCTGTCTCTGGATTCACCACAAAGACGTGCGGTAGGACTTCGATGGTTTTGATTGACTGTCCGCCCTTAACAGGTCATTACGTTTGCATAGATGCGTTGTCTTATGCATGTGGTATGTTTGCAGCAAACTGCGATATTTGTGTCTTTCAACCCAGTAAATCCGACTGCAGCTTGCCATTCTTTGGGTTGTTGTTAGGATCACCATCACTTCACACCGGACGAATCCGTGTGCCCTCATACCCGCCTCTAGATTCTCCAGAAAATCCTATTTTTGGGCACCTGGTTGCATTCCCTCCCGATCCTTACTCATTTGGGCTTACTGGTCAGCCTGTTACTAGTGCACTGTGTGGAGGTGGAGTAGGACCGTAGCACTTCTAGTGCACTGTGTGGAGGTGGAGTAGGACCGTGGCACTTCTAGTGCACTGTGTGGAGGTGGAGTAGGACCGTGGCACTTCTAGTGCACTGTGTGGAGGTGGAGTAGGACCGTAGCACTTCTAGTGTAGTGTGTGGAGGTGGAGTAGGACCGTAGCACTTCTAGTGCACTGTGTGGAGGTAGAGTAGGACCGTGGCACTTCTAGTGCACTGTGTGGAGGTGGAGTAGGACCGTGGCACTTCTAGTGCACTGTGTGGAGGTGGAGTAGGACCGTGGCACTTCTAGTGCACTGCGTGGAGGCGGAGTAGGACCGTAGCACTTCTAGTGTAGTGTGTGGAGGTGGAGTAGGACCGTGGCACTTCTAATGCACTGTGTGGAGGTGGAGTAGGACCGTAGAACTTCTAGTGCACTGCGTGGAGGTGGAGTAGGACCGTGGCACTTCTAGTGCACTGCGTGGAAGTGGAGTAGGACCGTGGCACTTCTAGTGCACTGTGTGGAGGTGGAGTAGGACCGTGGCACTTCTAGCGCAATGCGTGGAGGTGGAGTAGGACCGTGGCACTTCTAGTACACTGGGTGGTGGTGGAGTAGGACCGTGGCACTTCTAGTGCATTGCGTGGAGGTGGAGTAGGACCGTGGCACTTCTAGTACACTGCGTGGTGGTGGAGTAGGACCGTGGCACTTCTAGTGCATTGCGTGGAGGTGGAGTAGGACCGTAGCACTTCTAGTAAATTGCGTGGAGGTGGAGTAGGACCGTGGCATTTCTAGTGCACTGCGTGGAGGTGGAGTAGGACCGTGGCACTTCTAGTGCACTGCGTGGAGGTGGAGTAGGACCGTGGCACTTCTAGTACACTGCGTGGTGGTGGAGTAGGACCGTGGCACTTCTAGTGCATTGCGTGGAGGTGGAGTAGGACCGTAGCACTTCTAGTACATTGCGTGGAGGTGGAGTAGGACCGTGGCACTTCTAGTGCACTGTTTGGAGGTGGAGTAGGACCGTGGCACTTCTAGTGCACTGCGTGGTGGTGGAGTAGGACCGTGGCACTTCTAGTGCACTGCGTGGTGGTGGAGCAGGACCGTGACACTTCTAGTGCACTGCGTGGAGGTGAAGTAGGACCGTAGCACTTCTAGTGCATTGCGTGGAGGTGGAGTAGGACCGTGGCACTTATAGTGCACTGGGTGGAGGTGGTGTATAACCGTGGCACTTATAGTGCACTGTGTGGAGGTGGAGTAGGACCGTGGCACTTCTAGTGCACTGCGTGGTGGTGGAGCAGGACCGTGGCACTTCTAGTGCACTGCGTGGTGGTGGAGCAGGACCTTGGCACTTCTAGTGCACTGTTTGGAGGTGGAGTAGGACCGTAGCACTTCTAGTGCACTGCGTGGTGGTGGAGTAGGACCGTGGCACTTCTAGTGCACTGCGTGGTGGTGGAGCAGGACCGTGACACTTCTAGTGCACTGCGTGGAGGTGAAGTAGGACCGTAGCACTTCTAGTGCATTGCGTGGAGGTGGAGTAGGACCGTGGCACTTATAGTGCACTGGGTGGAGGTGGTGTATAACCGTGGCACTTATAGTGCACTGTGTGGAGGTGGAGTAGGACCGTGGCACTTCTAGTGCACTGCGTGGTGGTGGAGCAGGACCGTGGCACTTCTAGTGCACTGCGTGGTGGTGGAGCAGGACCTTGGCACTTATAGTGCATTGCGTGGAGGTGAAGTAGGACCGTAGCACTTCTAGTGCATTGCGTGGAGGTGGAGTAGGACCGTGGCACTTATAGTGCACTGGGTGGAGGTGGTGTATAACCGTGGCACTTATAGTGCACTGAATGAAGAAATAAACAGTTTAAAACATGATTGTATGAGGAAATAAACAGTTTAAAACATGATTGAATGAAGAAATAAACAGTTTAAACATGATTGAATGAAGAAATAAACAGTTTAAACATGATTGAATGAGGAAATAAACATTTTAAAACATGATTGAATGAGGAAAAAACAGTTTAAAACATGATTGAATGAGGAAATAAACAATTTAAAATATGATTGAATGAGGAAATAAACAGTTTAAATCATGATTGAATGAGGAAATAAACAGTTTCAAACATGATTGAATGAGGAAAAAACTGTTTAAAACATGATTGAATGAGGAAATAAACAATTTAAAACATGATTGAATGAGGAAATAAACAGTTTAAATCATGATTGAATGAGGAAATAAACAGTTTAAAACATGAATGAATGCGGAAATAAACAGTTTAAAACATGATAAATGGCGTATATAGATGAGAAAACATAATGGAATGAAGTGATCAACTGTGGAAATAGATGTTTGAATGAAGAGGCAAAGAAACAGAGATGATGGAGGGATAGATGGACAGAAAGATGATTTCTCGGAAGATATGGATAGATAGATAGATAGATAGATAGATAGATAGATAGATAGATAGAGATAGATAGATAGATAGATAGATAGATAGATAGATAGATAGATAGATAGATAGATAGATAGATAGATAGATAGATAGATAGATAGATAGATAGATAGATAGATAGATAGATAGATAGATAGATAGATAGATAGATAGATAGATAGATAGCAGGCAGGCAGGCAGGCAGACAGACAGACAGACAGGCAGGCAGGCAGGCAGGCAGGCAGGCAGGCAGGCAGGCAGGCAGGCAGGCAGGCAGGCAGGCAGGCAGGCAGACAGACAGACAGACAGACAGACTGACAGATATATAATTTTCTTCCTCTTCCCTTCCTCATTTGCCTTTCAGCGTCGAGGTGAAATAATATTTGTGAAATTTTCCTCTGTTGGTATCTCCTGGTGTTATGTTTCCTACTGTTTCTAATATTCCATCAACCCACCCTTTTTTTCCTGGACGACCCTTGAGTCTGGCGTTATGTGCAACATTTATTCAAGACTCGTGGTGTTGTGTTTTGGTCTGTCTGTCTTATCACGTGACCGCACCTATTTTATATGTGCATTCATTCATCGAGTGCCGTCTCCGCAACGAAGGTTGGCTACCATGGAGCGCCATTCTGCCCTGTCTCTTACTTTGATGGTGCAGGTTGTCATAGGCTGATTTGTCCATCTCCGCAACGAAGGTTGGCTACCATGGAGCGCCATTCTGCCCTGTCTCTTACTTTGATGGTGCATGTTGTCATAGGCTGATTTGTCCATCTCCGCAACGAAGGTTGGCTACCATGGAGCGCCATTCTGCTCTGTCTCTTACTTTGATGGTGCATGTTGTCATAGGCTGATTTGTCCATCTCCGCAACGAAGGTTGGCTACCATGGAGCGCCATTCTGCCCTGTCTCTTACTTTGATGGTGCAGGTTGTCATAGGCTGATTTGTCCATCTCCGCAACGAAGGTTGGCTACCATGGAGCGCCATTCTGCCCTGTCTCTTACTTTGATGGTGCATGTTGTCATAGGCTGATTTGTCCATCTCCGCAACGAAGGTTGGCTACCATGGAGCGCCATTCTGCCCTGTCTCTTGCTTTGATGGTGCAGGTTGTCATAGGTTGATTTGTCCATCTCCGCAACGAAGGTTGGCTACCATGGAGCGCCATTCTGCCCTGTCTCTTACTTTGATGGTGCATGTTGTCAAAGGCTGATTTGTCCGTCTCCGCAACGAAGGTTGGCTACCATGGAGCGCCATTCTGCCCTGTCTCTTACTTTGATGGTGCAGGTTGTCATAGGCTGATTTGTCCATCTCCGCAACGAAGGTTGGCTACCATGGAGCGCCATTCTGCCCTGTCTCTTACTTTGATGGTGCATGTTGTCATAGGCTGATTTGTCCATCTCCGCAACGAAGGTTGGCTACCATGGAGCACCATTCTGCTCTGTCTCTAGCTTTGATGGTGCAGGTTGTCATAGGCTGATTTGTCCATCTCCGCAACGAAGGTTGGCTACCATGAAGCGCCATTCTGCTCTGTCGCTTACTTTGATGGTGCAGGTTGTCATAGGCTGATTTGTTCATCTCCGCAACGAAGGTTGGCTACCATGGAGCGCCATTCTGCTCTGTCACTTACTTTGATGGTGCTTGTTGTCATAGGCTGATTTGTCCATCTCCGCAACGAAGGTTGGCTACCATGGAGCGCCATTCTGCTCTGTCTCTTACTTTGATGGTGCATGTTGTCATAGGCTGATTTGTCCATCGTTTGATGTTACTCGTCCATGTTAGTCTGGTCTGCCTCTGCCTATTTTACCTTGTATTTTCCCCTCCAGGATTACTTTTAGTAGGCTGTTGTGTCTTTTAACTAGGCCCAAAAATCGCGTTTGTCTTGTTTGAGTTCTCTTTTCATGTTTAGTTGTTTTAAGACTTCACCGTTTGTTTTCTTTTCCTTCCATCTAATTCTGCCTATTCTTCTATATATCCACATTTCAAAGGCTTCAATTCTCTGTTCTGTTTTCTTGTCTAACGTCCATGTTTCTGCACCATATAGGAATATTGAGAAGATGTAACATTTTGCTATTTTTAGTTTTAGCCCTGGTGTTATTTGTTTTGATGTTAGTATATTCTTCATAACATTAAAATTACTTTTTGCCATTCCTATTCTTTTGTTTATTTCAGTTGTACATTTTCCATCACTAGTTATAGTATGTCCAAGGTAGTTGTAGTTCTGAACTATCTCCAGGTCTATTCCTTCTATTTTGATATCCACTTGTGGTTTTTGAGTATCTTCTTTGTTTATGATCATAGTTTTAGTCTTTTTGATATTCATATCTAGTCCACATGTTTTGCTTGTCATGTTTATTTCATTAAGTAATTGCTGTAGATCTTTAGGATTTTCTGCTAGTAGTACAGTTTCGTCAGCATATCTTAGGTTATTGATTATCTTTCCATTAATTTGTAGGCCTGGCATCTCTATGATGTTTTTAATGATTTGCTCAGTGAATAGATTGAACAAGCTTGGTGATAGGATGCATCCCTGTCTTACTCCTCTTTTTATATCAATGGGTGTAGAGTTCTATTTGTTATATTTTATTATTGCTGTTTGCTCCCAGTATAGATTACATATTAGTCGTATGTCCATGTCATCTAGATGTATCTCTTTTAGGCATTCTATCTAAGTTGTTTGTGGTGTATTCTATCAAAAGCTTTGATGTAGTCTATGAAGCAGGCATATATTGGTTTGTTTACTTCTGTGTACTTTTCGATTAATGTTCTCATGCAGAATATGGCTTCTTTTGTCCCGCTATTTTTCCTAAATCCAAATTACTGCTCATCTAATTCAGCATTGATTTTATTCTGAATCCTTCCTTGTACGACTTTTAGCAAGATTTTTGTAACATGGCTCATTAGGCTTATTGTTCTAAAGCCACTGCATTCAACTGCACCATTCTTTTTAGGCAATGCAATGAACGTTGATGTTTTAAGTTCATTTGGTATGTATCCTGTGTGGTAAATGTCGTTGCATATGTCTGTAATCACTTCAATGCCAAATCTTCTAGTGCCTATATCATCTCTATCTGTATGCTACCAAGTCCTGCTGCTTTTCCCTTTTTCATTGTTTTTATAGCTTTTTCCATCTCAGATTTTAAGATTTTATAGCCTGATGTACATTTTATAACTGGTTTCTTGTCCCTTTGATCATGAAATAGTTCTGTTATATATTCCTGCCATCTATCTATAATATCCTTATTGTCTATTAGCATTTTTCCTTTTTTGTCTGCAATGCATCCACCTTCTGTGGCTTTTTTATTTTTATTAGTCATTCTCTTTACTTCTGTGTGCATTCCTCTTAAGTCTTGTTTGCTTTCCATAGTTTCTATTTCTATACACTTTTGGCTGAGCCAGTCTTCTTTTGCCTTTTTGCACATTTTGCGTATCTCATTATCTATTTTATTGTATTGGGCAGTGTTCTTCGTTTGTCTCCTTTCTTCCATTTTTCCTAAGATTGTCTTAGTTATCGATTTTTGTTTTTTGTTCTTTTCTCTTGTGGGTAAGGTGTCGCAGGTTTCTTGTATGCTTTTCTTTATGCATTGCCATTTGGTTGATACTTTTTCATCAGGATTTTCTCTTCTGTATTGTTCAATTCCTTCTTCTAGCAGCTTCTGGTATGTGTTCTTTACTTGTATTGTATAGGTATTTTTAATATCTTTTTGATTTAAAGCTGTTATATCTAGTGGATGTGTTGATGAATTAGACTTTTGCTTGTCTCTCTTTAGTTTGATTTTCATTTTAATCATTACAGTATTGTGATCTGAATTAATATCTGCTCCTGGGTAGGTTTTGGTTTCTTTACGCTGTTACGGAACCTTTCTTTTGTCATTATGTAATCTATTTGATTCCTCTTCTTATCTCCAGGGCTTTTCCGTGTGTATAGTTTCCTTTCACTTGCTCAAAGTAGGTGTTACTTATTATCGGCCTGTTTTCTTCACAGAATTGCATTAATCTTTTTCCTCTGTCATTTCTTTTTCCTAAACCATGATTTCCTATAATTGTCTTACATCTGCCTTTTCCTACTTTAGCGTTCATGTCACCCATTACAATCAAGATGTCTGAAGATTTCACTTGCTTCATAACTGTATTTAGGTCTTCATAGTATGCCTTTATTTGTTCATCTGTGTTATTATTGGTTATTGTTATTGGTTATGGAAGGCCTCGGTTTCACAGCAAACGAATTAAAATCCATAATTGCTCAACCACCCGTGCCAGTGGAATCATCCGAATTACTAATTCATCTCCCAAACAAAGAAAGGTAACTGTAGTCCCCATCGTAGCAGTCTCAGCACACGCCAAAAGACATAAGGCGAAACCGCGCAGAAAGTGAACACAGCCAACTGTTCCCCGTCATACGATATCATCATTCATCGTAAACAAGCGGGATATCGAAGCAGGATCAAAACGGATGAGACACACAGCTCACGGTGTGCACAGATCACTTAACTCAGTAGCTCCTGCAACAAGCCGGACTTGGAATATGAGGAAACTGCAAGAAGGAACACTTTTCAGACATACCCTTCAATGGTTCCTGCCGTCTATCCACCATATACCATGGGAGTTCACGTCCTCCCGAAAATTATGATCGTCATAGCACTTGATGATGTTAGGCCGTCATTGATGACTCCAATTCCAAACATATAGACACACAGTGGTGGTAAGTTATCATTTCCAATCCAACAGGAGCCACATGACCTGTAGTTAGTAAAACCACAGAGAGAATATGATTTTGTGACCTTCACTGATTCACTCTTAGATGTGAATGTGTAGTTTACACAAGAGGAGAAGTTTTCAACTACAGTGATCCCATTTAAGGCAATTCTGGGATAGCAAGGCAAGTCTCCTTTATAGCAGCAGAACTTGATGTTCTCCGCTCCCTTCTTGTAGCTGCCGCCACACGATTCTGATGTCTCATTAACTTGGATATCATTCAAGAACAATGTCAGATTAACATTCCATAGATATGGCTCTGCTGATGAAATGCTTGGTGCAACAGTTGTATCAATCATACTGGAGGCTCCTGGTCTGTGGTCATTAATATCACAGACGGCACATGATGTTGTTATATTCAGTATTTCTTTCTGGGGTGTAAATATGTGGCACACACATGGAGAGTGGTTTGTGGCCACAGTAATCCCATTAAAGGCAATTCTAGGGTAGCATGGCATAGCTGTTTCAGAACATCACAATCCTGTGATGTTTTCTGTGTTCGCTATAAAGCTGCTGCTGCTACACAATCCTGACCAATTATAGGTGTGGACATTATTCACTTGCAATGACAAAACTGCTTTGTTTACATCATAAACCTCTGGAAGCAAATCATTTATGGGACTAATAGTACAGTTTATTCTTCCATCGGGGATATCTTCATTGAGTCCCCCAAAAAAAGGTCTTTGGTTAAAAAGCACATATGCTTTTGAGTTAAACACACAATGAGCCCACTTCATAGATTCAAAATGATCCTTGCCAATGCCATCCGTTTGCACAAGTTAGGTCCTTAGCTACCAACGTCACAAACGTCTGAAACGAAGCCATCGAATTAACGACTTTATCTACAGCGAAGGTTAACGAACTATGAACAAACATTTATGTTCAAACCCTTTAAAACATTTTCAAAAATCTGCCAACTCGCAGCAATATCATATATCGTGTTGTTCAATGTAAACATTGCTTAGTCCATAGCTCGAATATAAATAAGCTGCCATTTTGGTGCGTCCCTGACGTCCCAATCATCTGTGTAGTCTTGAGTAGGTGCATATCTCTGTATTATTGCTATGTCGAATGGTTTTGCTTTCAACTTGAGTAGTATAATTCTCTCATTGTATGTCCAGTGGTTACTTATATATCTTTGTAACTCTCTTTTTATCAGTATTCCTACTCCCCTTTGGTGTTATGTTTCCTGAGTATATAAATGTATATTTTTCGTCCACTATGTACCCACATTCTTTCCATCTTGTCTCTGATATTTTATCTGTTGCTGTGTGTGTATATATGAAACAGTCGCTACACTCCGTGCTAGTGACCTGTCCTTACACAAACATTCCACACTCCGTCCAACGCCTCTCAGGTGTGAGTCATAAAATTCTCCCTCGTAAGATGTCCGATGGGACACTGTTTGCATTTCTGAATATAAACCCGCCAATTTATGGCCAGTGTGTGTCAAAGTCCAACACCTGAAACGAGAATAAAGATTCGTGGTCCACACTGGCAACGCCTTCTTCTTTGTTACGTGGCCAGAGAAGGGGGAACTGGGCTCCGTCTTTGTTATGTTTTGACCAAGATGGGATCAAAAACATTTGTGTTCACAGTCCAAACTGCCTCATTGTTATTTGCTTGACATCTGTGATAGATTATGTGCTTTTCTTAGTGCCAGGTTTCTGGACCGTTTGTGATTAAAGAATTTTAGAAAAGTACGACCAGTGCGGCGTGTTTTATGTGCGGAAGAAATGCGTTGTTAATTAAACAGGCGCGTGATGTTTTGAGTGTCTGACGGATTTATTTCTGTATAAGTGTAGGTGTGTGAATGCGTGTTTAGCTGGGTTCTGTTTTCAGAAAACTAAATATACGTGCATTAAGCATCAGATCAACCGCACCTGGGCTGGAAGTAACCAGCAACTAATAGCTGACCGATTGCGTCGGTGAAATTGTTAAGCCATTAAAATAAACGGTAATTAAAGTGACATTAGCAAGAATCCAACATTTTTCTTTCTCCTTCTTGTCGGTCACCAGATGACTATTAAAGGAATTGATTGTCCTCTTGATCATCCGTCCTTAAAATGGCGTTAAGTGGGTGTAGATAGATTATCATACTCATGGAATCATACAGGCGTGGGTGTAGACAGATTATCATGCTCATGGAATCATACATGCGTGGGTGTAGATAGATTATCATACTCATGGAATCATACAGGCGTGGGTGTAGATAGATTATCATACTCATGGAATCATACATGCGTGGGTGTAGATAGATTATCATACTCATGGAATCATACATGCGTGGGTGTAGATAGATTATCATACTCATGGAATCATACAGACGTGGGCGTAGATAGATTATCATACTCATGGAATCATACAGGCGTGGGTGTAGATAGATTATCATACTCATGGAATCATACAGGCGTGGGTGTAGATAGATTATCATACTCATGGAATCATACATGCGTGGGTGTAGATAGATTATCATGCTCATGGAATCCCTCAGTATACATGCGTGGGTGTAGTCTTGTGACTCTAACCAGATGAATGCCCTAGTCACTGCCAACACCTCCATTGTCATGCTACTCGTGGTCATGACGTATGCACCACTGTCTTCCTTGACTATTCTGCCTGTCAAGCGTGCTATAAATGCCCATGCACTCCATTGGTGTCGTCTTACAGATCCGTCTGTATAGATGACTGTATTTTTCTCATCGGTGTTATCCCACATGAGACCGTTGACCTCCGCATTGAGCACGACTGAGTTCTGTTCCCTACATTTCCTTCGAGTGTGACAATACACGAGAATAAATATATTATGTCGTTGTTCACATATCTGTAATGTCAGCAAATTTCGGTCCGGCTACTCCGGCATGACATTTTATAATTTGTAAGCACTCACTTGCATTCCCTCCTAGTTGCTCGGACAGATTGATTGTCTGTTTCTACACCTATAACACGAAGGTGACGTAGAGTCTTTCTCAGTTATGTTTCACTGATACGGAACAGTCAGCTATGAGTCGCGGACACATTTGGTTTAGGTACCGTTTGGTGATGGTCGCCTACTTGTACGCTGTCAAAATTTTGGTTTCATTTTCTGGAGCAAAAGACCACAATTTATATCTCCCCTCGACGCTGAAAGGCAACTGAGGAAGGAAAGAAGAAGAAGATATATTATGTTGTAGTTTTTAGTCGAACTGTGATATTTGAGCGTTTCAGCCCAACGCATCCGGCTTGAGCGTGTTATTTTTGAGTACCGGGTTGTCTTCCCTCTTCGATCCCTATTTGATTGGCCAGACTGAACAGGTTAGTCTGTTTCTGGAGCACCGCGAAGAGGTGGAGTATGGTCTGATGGTTCTGATTCACCGATCATCAGGTGTGGGTCGCTGACACCTTCCAGCTCTTCTGATGTGAGACGCCTTTGCCTCTGAATCAACTATGAAACTTGTTAGTGAATCAACACCAATTTGGATGTAAGGATGGATGTGATACAGGAGAAGATAACCGTTCAGCGAGAATGTTAATAGAAGACACGAGTTAATTTCTCGCGCTCCAGAAAATGAAACCAAAATTTTGACAGCGTACAAGTAGGCGACCATCGCCAAGCGGTACCTAAACCAAATGTGTCAGCGACTCATAGCTCACTGTACCGTATCAGTGAAACATAACTGAGAAAGACCCTACGTCACCTTCGTGTTATAGGTGTAGAAACAGACAATCAATCTGTATGAGCAACTAGGAGGGAATGCAACTGAGTGCTTACAAATTATAAACTGTCATGCCGGAGTAGCCGGAACGAAATTTGCAGACATTACAGATATGTGAACAACGACATAATATATTTATTCTCGTGTATTATCACACTCGACAGGGAATGTAGGGAATAGGACTCAGTCGTGGTCAATGCGGAGGTCAACGGTCTTATCTGGGATAACACCGATGAGAAAGATGCAGTCATCTATACAGACGGATCTGTAATACGACACCAAATGAGTGCATGGGCATTTACAGCACGCTCGGCAGGTTGAATAGTCAAGGAAGACAGGGTGCATACGTTATGACCCTGAGTAGCATGACAATGGAGGTGTTGGCAGTGACCAGGGCATTCATCTGGTTAGAGTCACACGACTACACCCACGCATGTATACTGAGGGATTCCATGAGTATGATAATCTATCTACACCCACGCATGTATACTGAGGGATTCCATGAGTATGATAATCTATCTACACCCACGCATGTATGATTCCATGAGCATGATAATCTATCTACACCCACACATGTATACTGAGGGATTCCATGAGCATGATAATCTATCTACACCCACACATGTATACTGAGGGATTCCATGAACATGATAATCTATCTACACCCACGCATGAGGGATTCCATGAGCATGATAATCTATCTACACCCACGCATGAGGGATTCCATGAGCATGATAATCTATCTACACCCACGCATGAGGGATTCCATGAGCATGAGAATCTACTATACCCACGCATGAGGGATTCCATGAGCATGATAATCTATCTACACCCACGCATGAGGGATTCCATGAGCATGATAATCTATCTACACCCACGCATGAGGGATTCCATGAGCATGATAATCTATCTACACCCACGCATGAGGGATTCCATGAGCATGATAATCTATCTACACCCACGCATGAGGGATTCCATGAGCATGATAATCTATCTACACCCACGCATGAGGGATTCCATGAGCATGGTAACTATCTACACCCACGCATGAGGGATTCCATGAGCATGATAATCTATCTACACCCACGCATGAGGGATTCCATGAGCATGATAATCTATCTACACCCACGCATGAGGGATTCCATGAGCATGATAATCTATCTACACCCACGCATGAGGGATTCCATGAGCATGATAATCTATCTACACCCACGCATGAGGGATTCCATGAGCATGATAATCTATCTACACCCACGCATGAGGGATTCCATGAGCATGATAATCTATCTACACCCACGCATGAGGGATTCCATGAGCATGATTTTATAAAACAAAGGCTAGGCGGGCTCTGTACACATACACCTTTGTCTACGTACCAGGACATACGGGAGAACAGAGAAATGAAAGAGCGGACACAGAGGCTGTCTGCGCTATCGTTGAGGACGGTCAACCAATGGATCGGGCGGACATCATCAATGCCCTCCGAGATGTGGGAAGAGCACAGGACTTCGACAACCATGAGCCCACGTCACTCCTTAGGATGAAAGAGCCTTCAGATGAAAGAGACTGGAGTTAAAATGGGCACAGCCAGAAACGAGAAACTAAGTGGGCGTGTAAGTGAACTAATCAACCAACAGAGAACTTGAATCGTCAGTCGCTGGACACTGCGGGACTTGCTGAGGAGGGGATCTGAGCACCTATGGGCATGTTCTGAGTGTACAGCAGAAGCAACTTGTATGATACCTGCAACAGATCCATCCCAGATGGTAGAAACTTTACACTGATAAATACAAGATTTCACTGAGTTACAACAGCACAACAGCCTGTCTGAAAAAATCTCTGTCTCTAGCCAGATCTCTCACGTTTTCTGTTGTCATGTACAATGTCTATTTCATGCTTCGAAGCCACCTTCTTATTGGTCTGCTGCTGCCTCGTCGCCCTGGAACCTTTATACTTCTTCCAAGCCCGTATGTCTTTTGACGAGCCATTGCATTTTAATTTACTCTATAACATTTGGTTTGTGAGCCAGTTCTTTTCCTTTCATTGTTTTGGCCTTTGAATGTGTTTCCACTGCTTATTTTATCCAGGACATCATCATAATTTTTTTTGTCTGAAGCATTTTGTTGTGTCTGAGTCAATTTGCTTCATTTTTGTTTGGGAGATGGACAACAGTTTACAACAATTTGCTTCATTTTTGTTTGGGAGATGGACAATAGTTTACAACAATTTGCTGCTTTCTGGGAGATAACACAGAGTGATGTAAATGAGGAGATCTGGAGAAAGTGAACTAAGCAGAAATCAGACTTGGTTGTGTTGTCTCGCTGCCTTTGTTCACTCTCTAGATAGGACACCTTGTGAAAAACATCAATATTTATCTTTAGGCCATTTTCAAATTACTGGGATCTGCCGGGATAGAATGGGGTGGGTTGTGTGTGTGTGTGTGTGGGGGGGGGGGTGATTGTAGGACCGATGAATAAAGGCCGCTTGTCATGTGCTGTCGTCGTGATGTGTTCAGGTATGAGTTTTTATTTCACTCCCGATTTTAAAAAAATCATTCGACCCAACTAGGATTGGAACCCGCGTTTTCCTGGTCTGAAGCCGACGAGTTATCGATTCTGCCACTGTGCATACAATACCTATGACAAACAGTGTGATGGCGAACAATTAGGTGTTCTTTCTTCTTTCTGTCGTTCATCCGATGACCACTAAAGGCATTAATTGTCCCCTTCATCATCCGTCCTTAGATCGACATTAAATGGGTGTAGATACGTCGTGTTGTAGTTTGCAGTACAATTGTGATATTTAGGCCTTTCGGACCAACACATCCGATTTTTACATGTTATTTTTGAGTACCGGGTTGGCTTCCCTCTTCGACCCCCACTCGTTTGGCAAGGCTAGACAGGTTAGTCTGTTTCTGGAATCACCACGGAGAGGTGGAGTCAGGTCTAGCTGGCTCTGATTCACCGACCATGGCGCGAACCACCAGCTATGATTCGCTGACAGCTTCCAGCTCTGATACTATCTATCTATCTATCTATCTATCTATCTATCTATCTATCTATCTATCTATCTATCTATCTATCTATCTATCTATCTATCTATCTATCTATCTATCTATCTATCTATCTATCTATCTATCTATCTATCTATCTATCTATCTATCTATCTATCTATCTATCTTTCGTTCGCCTGAAGTATTGTCTATATCTGCAATGTCGTTTCCTGTATGAATTTTACTGTCTTTTGTAATTCTTGCAGTGGCCCATATAGTTTTGTCTGTAGTGTTGTATCTATGGGCCAATGGATTTTCCTCAGTCTACTATATTCAGTGCAGTCTTGAAGTATGTGTTCAGCAGTCTGGGGCGCCTGTCCACATGTACAAGTAGTTGATGTGCCGATCTTGAATTTTGTATAAATGTGACTATGGACCAGCTCTGATATGCCTTTGCATCCGACAGTTAAATACAAAAATCAACAACAACAAAATAAGATTATGTACATTACAAAAATACGAATAAGTACAGTTATATTAGTAAGCCCAGTGAAATAATGGAACTGCAGGAGGACATACACACACATGGAGGGAATCTAAGGGGAGCATCGTATATAGTAGGGGGAAAGGGGACAGGGGCGGTAAAGACAACAAGATGAATACAACTGTGAAGCTGCTGTAAAGCCGATGGTAATAACGAAAATTTAAGAAGAGGAAAAAGTGGTACGGTAACAGCTTTACGTGTCTGAAAAACAAAACAAAATGAAAACGAAGTTTCGGACAAGTAGCCCTTCATCTGAAACAGTAAAGAACAACACAAAAACATATGAGGATATAGACATCATCTAACTCATCATCATGTGCCATACCGGTTGGCGTAGGCGATCATGTCCTTCCACAATCTTCTATCTACAGTACATCGTATCAGTTCTATTGTTGGCTGGTTTCCATGCCATGACACCAAGCTATCCAGTATTTTCTCTCTTTGGCATCCGCGATCTCTCTTTCCTTTTATTTTGCCAGTTGTAACCAAATATTCCAACTTTCCTTTTCGCATGATGTGTCCAAAAAATGTTGATTGTTTCTTTCTGATGTTTTTTAGGAGCTGCCTTTTTGTGTTGGCCTCTTTGAAAGCTTCCTCATTGGTCTTTTTAGCTGTCCAGGGAACTTTCAACATTCTTCTGAGAAATCCCATCTCTGTGACCTCTAATCGTCTTTTCATTTGTTTGTCTACTGTCCATGATTCGCTTCCATAGGTCAGAATTGGTTCTATATAGCATCGGTGAACTCTCTTTCTCATTTTTTTTACAAAGATTTGTTGCATAAGATATTTTTCATTTTCTGAAATGCTATTTTGGCCTGAGCTATTCTGCTTTTTATTTCCGTGGTGCATCTTCCTTCTGATGTGATTATTGTGCCCAAGTATTTGACGCGTCGCACTTGTTTCAAATTTGTCCTGTTTATTTTTATGCTGCATGATGGTGATGATTGTTTCTTCGATATGGCCATTACTTCTGCATTCTTCTTACTATTCAGACCGAGACTTCTTTGTTGCTTTCTTTTACTAGCATGTCTATCATTTCTTGTAGTTTTTTTTTATCCTGCCTTCAGTAGCTTGATGACGATCGGTTGTCACCTTAAATCTAACTACAAGGCGATAATATACTAGACTATCAACAAAGGAAATTAAGTCACTTTCTTGCGGTTCGGAGCTTGGTCATTTGCAGCCTGGGCTGTATTGATATGGCAGGCCGACAGGACGGACCCAGGTGTGAAATACTGTAACAGGGAAAGGTTCTAAAAATATGTGAAGGTGGATACAAGATCCCAGACTCTACAATAACTGGAAACGTTTATATGAGTTGATATATAGTTGCTTGCGTTCACTCGATGACTAAATGAATAGTTGCTCTCCTCGATAGTTCTGGTTCACCGACGCGAGCTATCCGTCTACGTCATCAGCTATTAAAAGCGCGTTAAGTAGGCGAAATGCATTGAGTTGTTGGTAGCAAAGATTTGCTTCCTAAAATATCGATCTTCGTCATGGCGTTCTTGAGCAGCTAATTGCCGTTCACTTGTCACTTAGCACGACTAGAGTGATTAGTTTGTTACTTGTTACTTAGCGCGACTAGAGTGATTAGTTTGTTACTTGTCGCTTAGCACGATTAGAGTGATTAGTTTGTTACTTGTCGCTTAGCACGATTAGAGTGATTAGTTTGTTACTTGTTACTTAGCGCGACTAGAGTGATTAGTTTGTTACTTGTCACTTAGCGCGACTAGAGTGATTAGTTTGTTACTTGTTACTTAGCGCGATTAGAATGATTAGTTTGTTACTTGTCACTTAGCGCGACTAGAGTGATTAGTTTGTTACTTGTCACTTAGCGCGATTAGAATGATTAGTTTGTTACTTGTCACTTAGCGCGACTAGAGTGATTAGTTTGTTACTTGTCACTTAGCGCGACTAGAGTGATTAGTTTGTTACTTGTCACTTAGCGCGACTAGAGTGATTAGTTTGTTACTTGTTACTTAGCGCGACTAGAGTGATTAGTTTGTTACTTGTCACTTAGCGCGACTAGAGTGATTAGTTTGTTACTTGTTACTTAGCGCGACTAGAGTGATTAGTTTGTTACTTGTCACTTAGCGCGACTAGAGTGATTAGTTTGTTACTTGTTACTTAGCGCGACTAGAGTGATTAGTTTGTTACTTGTCACTTAGCGCGACTAGAGTGATTAGTTTGTTACTTGTCACTTAGCGCGACTAGAGTGATTAGTTTGTTACTTGTCACTTAGCGCGACTAGAGTGATTAGTTTGTTACTGAAGGCCCCGCGAGGAGGTTGAGCAAAGTCTGGATAGTTCTGGGTCACGATCCTGGAGCAAACCGTCAGCTATGTGTCTCTGACAGGTTTCACCCATGATGCTGTTGGACGACTGTGCTGTCAGATGGAGTGACAGAAAATGGCGGGCAGGGATAAATAGGATAAGAGTGGCTTAAAACATCATTAAAAACAACTTAATGACAAATGTCATCAAAGTTGGCATCGAGAACGGTAGAGTGTCATGTCTTCTCCTCTCATCCATATGGATCAGAAGCCAGATAACCTCATTAGCACATACGACATAAGGTTATTGGATCCCAGGACAATCCATCACACCGGTAAATGACAAGTCAGATACATTAGATAAGAGCGGATTCAGACAGACACGAGTTAACACCGACATCTCATTAAACACAGGAACATAAACAATAGGCAAAAACAGTAGAGAAGATTGGCTGAATGGATGGGCATGGCAGAAAAAACAAAACAGGGAGAGAACTTTTTAAATACATGATGAGACCAAACTGTCATGACAACATTAACAACATAATAAAAGAAGAGAGCAAACTGTCATGATAACATTAACAACATAATACAAGAAGAGAGCAAACTGTCATGACAACAATAACAACATAATAAAAGAAGAGAGCAAACTGTCATGACAACATTAACAACATAATAAAAGAAGAGAGCAAACTGTCATGACAACAATAACAACATAATAAAAGAAGAGAGCAAACTGTCATGACAACATTAACAACATAATAAAAGAAGAGACCAAACTGTCATGACAACATTAACAACATAATAAAAGAAGAGAGCAAACTGTCATGGAAACATTAACAACATAATAAAAGAAGAGAGCAAACTGTCATGACAACATTAACAACATAATAAAAGAAGAGAGCAAACTGTCATGGAAACATTAACAACATAATAAAAGAAGAGAGCAAACTGTCATGACAACATTAACAACATAATAAAAGAAGAGAGCAAACTGTCATGACAACATTAACAACATAATAAAAGAAGAGACCAAACTGTCATGACAACATTAACAACATAATAAAGAAGAGAGCAAACTGTCATGGAAACATTAACAACATAATAAAAGAAGAGAGCAAACTGTCATGACAACATTAACAACATAATAAAAGAAGAGAGCAAACTGTCATGACAACATTAACAACATAATAAAAGAAGAGAGCAAACTGTCATGAGAACATTAACAACATAATAAAGAAGAGAGCAAACTGTCATGACAACATTAACAACATAATAAAAGAAGAGAGCAAACTGTCATGACAACATTAACAACATAATAAAAGAAGAGAACAAACTCTCATGACAACATTAACAACTTAATAAAAGAAGAGACTAAACTCTCATGACAACAATAACAACATAATAAAAGAAGAGAACAAACTCTCATGACAACAATAACAACATAATAAAAGAAGAGAACAAACTCTCATGACAACATTAACAACTTAATAAAGAAGAGACCAAACTCTCATGACAACAATAACAACATAATAAAAGAAGAGAACAAACTCTCATGACAACAATAACAACATAATAAAAGAAGAGAACAAACTCTCATGACAACAATAACAACATAATAAAAGAAGAGAACAAACTCTCATGACAACATTAACAACATAATAAAAGAAGAGAACAAACTCTCATGACAACATTAACAACATAATAAAAGAAGAGAACAAACTCTCATGACAACAATAACAACATAATAAAAGAAGAGAACAAACTCTCATGACAACAATAACAACATAATAAAAGAAGAGAACAAACTCTCATGACAACAATAACAACATAATAAAAGAAGAGAACAAACTCTCATGACAACAATAACAACATAATAAAAGAAAAGACCAAACCACCATCTTCAGACTGAGAACCGGTCATGTACAACTGAAGAACCACATCAATAGAGTACAAGGACACCAAACTCCAGCCTGTCCACTCTGTGAACACTCTCATGAAACAGTAGAACATTAATTACCTTTTTGACAGTCCAAAGCTCACTGACATCAGAGCAACTCTACTTCCTAAAATACCTGATAAATGCAACACCTTGTACGGAACTTAAAGGGAACTCAGAAATTCATGCAGATATCATTACATGATACTCTACCGTTCTCGATGCCAACTTTGATGACGCCTGTCATTAAGTTATTTTTAAAGATGCTTTAAGCCACTTTTATCCTATTTATCCCTGCCCGCCGTTGTGGCTAAAGGCATGAGCTCACATGCTTCTGGATACAGAGCAATAGCATCCGCACCGAAGACAACACGAGAGCTTGGACCAAAGATGCGAAGACAACACGAGAACTTGAACCAAAGATGCGAAGATAACAGCACCAGAGCTGGAAGTTGTCAGCGACTCCCAGCTGATGGCTTGCGCTAGGATCGGTGAACCAGAACCATCCAGACCCTGTGCCACCTCTCCGTGGTGCCTCCAGTAACAGACTAACCTGTCTAATCTGGCCAAGCAAGTACGGATCGAAGAGGGAAGACAACCTGGTACTCAAAACTGTCATGCTGAAGTCGGATGTGTTAGGCCGAAAGGCACAAATATCACAGTTATACTGCAAACCAGTGCAACTTTTCAAATACTTGGGCACAATAATAACATCAGATGGGAGATGCACCACAGAAATAAAAAGCAGAATAGCTCTAGCCAAAATAGCATTTCAGAAGGTTAAAAATATCTTATGCAACAAATCTATGTCAATAAAAATGAGAAAGAGAGTTCATCGGTGCTATATAGAACCAATTCTGACCTATGGAAGCGAATCATGGACAGTGGACAAACAAATGAAAAGACGATTAGAGGCCACAGAGATGGGAATTCTCAGAAGAATATTGAAAGTTCCCTGGACAGCTAAAAAGACCAATGAGGAAGTTCTCAAAGAGGCCAACACAAAAAGGGAGCTCTTAAAAAACATCAGAAAGAAGCAATCAACATTTTTCGGGCACATCATGAGAAGAGGAAAGTTGGAATACTTGGTTACAACTGGCAAAATAAAAGGAAAGAGAGATCGCGGGCGACAAAGAGAGAAATACTGGATAGCTTGGTGTCATGGCATGGAAAACTGTCAACAACAGAACTGATACGATGCACTGTAGATAGAAGATTGTGGAGGGACATGATCACCTACGCCAACCGGTATGGCACATGATGATACTGCAAACCACAACACAACGCAGACACGCCCACTTAACGTCCTTTTAAGGGCGGATGTTGAAGAGGGGTACTCCTCCAGTCATCAGGCGAACGCAAGCTGGCAACTATGACCAAAGAAATGTAGATCACTGCCCCCAAGTGACGAAACAACCGAATAATAAATATCAATTTAGAATCAGAACAATACGTGACTGAAGCTTTCAGCTTGTCCGATGGCTGACGTCAGAGGAACTCCATTGCCATCCGGTCACGGAATACTTTGATCAAAGTGTTGCTGTAGCGTGATGGCTATCACCAGATAAAACGGAAGTAGATCCAATTACCCCCAGAGTCGGGATATTTAAATGGTAATTACTCAAAAGCGATAGACGAGCGACCTGGGGGGCAAGGGAACTCGTCTTTAGAGGATCGTCATCTAAGGCACACTTTTTGGGCCTCTTAAGCCAAGGACTCTTTCACATCCACCCAGTCCCCAGTTAGTACCTGTCTCCTGGGTCGGAAACGTCTTTGATGTCCGGGCAGTAAAACGACGATCGATCCAACTTTGGACCACTAAATGACCTGTCCCTCGCCACTAGCTGGGTTATAAAGCGATAAAAGGTGGGTTTTATAGCACCTCTCGTGGCCAGTTCCTTTTGAAGGTCGGTGTGACGTATTTTGTTTGCCACGTGACTTGCAGTACATGAACGCAACTGTCCACCCATTGGGTGATTGATACAACTTTCGTTATTGGAATGAATATTTAGAAAAAGGAGGTACGGTACAGCTTTACGGGGGTGAGGAACAAAAACAAAAGCTGAACAACGTTTCGGCCAGGTAAGCAATCAGCTAGAACAATAAACACACACACATAAAAATATATATAGATACGTTTATATATATATACACTAGGGTGACCATTCGTCCCCGATTTTCGGGGACAGTCCCCGGAATGTAGAAGTTGTCCCCGAAAGAAATTTGTCCCCGATTTTGTCCCCGAATTTCCCTGATTTTGTCAGTGAATAAATAAATGTTCATACACGGAATCGGCCCTCTTTTAAAGTATTCACTAGGACTCAGGACGTTACTGAGTTGTGTTTCTTTATCCCAGACTGAGCGGCATTAGCAAGAAGATAAAAGAGAAGACTTGGACGCGTTGTGTCGGAGATAGCTCTTTGAACTCTTGAAGCGCGGTGCTACGTCACTTCTATTCCCACCACTCACTTCTATTGCGATGGGTTTAATTTTTTAAAAAAGCAGACACTCTCTCTCCCCCCACCCCTGCCTTTCCGGACATCTCCCGCCAAAGTATCTCTCCAAAGTCGCCAACAGTAAAAACTAACATTAATTTATCGTGTGAAAGCTTCAGTGAAAAACTTGCTTCAAATCATGAGATCTTGAGAAAGATACACTCAAAAAACAAGTACCACGCCGAGGCAACAACCTCTTCAGTATAAATAAGGTACTGTAAACATTACTTTAATACTGCAACGGATATCTATATGTTGTTAATTTTTTTTTATTTAAATATTTTTTTTTAAATTGAGAAACACAACTAGCTATTGTAATGTCATTAAGTGCGTGTATCGCATAAGTACCGTGAATATTAACAAAAATAAAATAAAACAGCAAATGAACAGTTATTATGAAATTTAAAGTTATCTTTTTTTTTTGCATCTACAAAATTTCTTGCGCACACACAGTCACACACCCACCCACACATATTATAAATATATATATATATGTATACACACACACACACACATAAATATATATATATCGTTCGTCCCCGATTTTGTGGGACAGTCTCAGAAATAAGCAAAAAAATCCTCTGAAATGTAAAAAATATGACAAATGTCCCCGGAAACAATGGGAAAAAAATGGTCACCCTAATATACACACACACACATAAAAATATATATAGATACATTTATATATATATATACACACACACATAAAATATATATAGATACATTTATATATATACACACACACACATAAACATATATAGATACATTTATATATATACACACACACATAAAAATATATATAGATACATTTATATATATACACACACACATAAACATATAATAGATACATTTATATATATACACACACACAAATATATATAGATACATTTATATATATACACACACACACATAAAATATATATAGATACATTTATATATATATATACACACACACATAAAATATATATAGATACATTTATATATATACACACACACATAAAAATATATATAGATACATTTATATATATACACACACACGTACAAATATATATAGACACATTTATATATACACACACACACATAAACATATATATCTATCTATCTATTGACCTTTCGAGCCGTAACCGGCCCATAGGGCGTAGACCAAGATACACCTTCTCCTATATGGATTTTTTTGTTCTAGCAGTTTTCTTTTAAAGATATTTTATCAAATCTCGCCATCTGTCTCTGTTCTGTGCAAGCAGTTCTATCTCATTGAGGGAGCCGACTCCTGCTGCTCTTGCCTCTCTCATCAATGTTCTTCTCAGTGTCTCCCTGGGTCTTCCTCTTTTTCTTTTACCTGTTGTTTCCCATATGAGGGCTTGCTTTGCTATTCGGTTATTATCTCTTCTCATCACATGTCCAACGTATGACCATCGTCTTTTCTTTATTACTGAAGATATTAGTGGTTGATTGGCGATTTCTCTAATTTCCTCATTTGTTTTGAATTCGTTCCATGCTATACCAAGTATTTTCCTTAGACATTTATTTTCGAATGCGTTCAACTTTGTTTCTATATCTCTTGTTGTTTTCCAGCTTTCACACGCATACGTAAGGGTTGATAGTACATTTGATTTGAATAGCCTAAGTTTTGTGTTTGTGCTGATAAGTTTTGATTTCCACAACTTTTCAAGGCTTCTGAAAGACATTGCTGCTTTAGCTATTCTGATTTTAATTTCTTTGCTCGTATCCCCTTCTCGATCAATGTGACTTCCAAGATAGATAAAGTGATCGATCTCTTCTACTGGTTTGTTTTCCATGTATATTTTGTCACCTGTTGGAATTAAACTAGTCATGACTTTAGTCTTTTCATGATTGATCTCAAGCCCAATTTTGCTGGCTATTGATGATAGTTCATTTGTGTTTTCCTGCATCGTTTTTATCTGACTGCTGATGAGGACTATGTCATCAGCAAAGTCGAGGTCCTCCAAATGGTCTCCTTGTATCCATTCGATGCCTTTATTACCAGTGCAGCATTTCTTCATTATGAAGTCCATAACAATTCCAAATAACAAGGGCGATAAAATACATCCTTGTTTAACCCCAGTTTCTATTGGGAAACATTCGCTCAGTCCTTCCTCTGTTCGAACTGCACATGTGTAACCATCATACATGTCTTTGATAATATTTATGATTTTTGATGGTAAACCATATTGCTTCAGAATTTTCCACAAAGAATCTCTATGAATACTATCAAATGCTTTTTTGAAGTCGATGAAGTTAAGTACAAAAGGTTTTTAACTTAAAAAACATATATATAGATACATTTATATATATACACACACACATAAATATATATATATATAGAATGATGCAGTTGAATGCAGTGACTTCAGAACAATAAGCCTAATGAGCCAGGTAACAAAAATTGTACTAAAAGTTATACAGGGAAGGATTCAGAATAAAATCAATACTGAATTAGATGAGCAACAATTTGGGTTCAGGAAAAACAGTGGGACAAAAGAAGCCATATTCAGCATGAGAACATTGATTGAAAAGTACATAGAAGTAAACAAACCAATATATGCCTGCTTCATAGACTACACCAAAGCTTTCGATAGAATACACCATAACCAACTCATAGACTGCCTAAAGGATATAAATCTAGACGACGCAGACATACGACTAATATGTAATTTGTACTGGGAGCAAACAGTAGTAATAAAATATAACAAGGAGAACTCTACACCCATGGACATAAAAAGAGGAGTAAGACAAGGATGCATCCTATCACCAAGCTTGTTCAATCTATACACTGAGCAAATCTTTAAAAACATTTCAGAGATAGCAGGCCTAAACATTAATGGAAAGATAATCAGTAACCTAAGATATGCTGATGATACTGTTCTACTAGCAGAAAATCCTAAAGACCTACAACAATTACTTAATGTGATAAACATAACAAGCAAAAAATATGGAATAGATATGAATATCAAAAAGACTAAAACTATGTTCATAAACAAAGAAAATTCTCAAGACCTACAATTAAATATCACAGTTGATGGAATACATCTGGAGACAGTCCAGAGTTACAACTACCTGGGACATACTATAACCAATGATGGAAAATGCAAAACTGAAATAAACAAAAGAATATGTATGGCAAAAAGTAATTTTAATGCCATGAAAAATATACTAACAACAAAACAAATATCAGCAGGGCTGAAACTAAAAATGGCAAAATGTTACATCTTCTCAATATTCCTGTATGGTGCAGAAACATGGACATTAGACAAGAAAACAGAGCAGAAAATTGAAGCCTTTGAAATGTGGATTTACAGAAGAATAGGTAGAATTGGATGGAAACAAAAGATAACAAACGATGAAGTTTTAAAACAACTAAAAATGAAAAGAGAACTACTAAACACAATTAAGACAAGACAAATGAAATTTTTGGGGCATGTTAAAAGACACAAGAGCCTACTAAAAGTAATATTGGAAGGAAAAATACAAGGTAAAAGTGGCAGAGGCAGACCAAGACTAACATGTTACATGAGTAACATCAAAAGATGGACAAGTCAATCTATGACAGCCTGCACCATCAAAGCAAGAAACAGAGTAGAATGGCCATCCATGGTAGCCAACCTTCGTTGCGGTGAAGGCACACGATGATGATGATGATATATATATACACACACACGCATAAAAATATATATAGATACACACAAAACGCACACAAAAATATATAGATTAAAATAAAAAATATATATAGACACAAATTATATATATACACACACATACAAAATATATAGATACACACACACACACACACACATATATATATATATATATATATATATATATATATATATATATATATATATATATATACATATATTTAGAGAGAGAGAGATAGAGAGAGAAAGATGCACACATATATAAAGTATAGATTCACATAAAAATATATATCTCATGTCTCTCCACAACATTTGATCTCGACAGTTATTTATCATTTCTGTTGTTGACCTTCTGCCAAGCCATTCTCTTAAGCTGTCTGTTATCTTTTCTCTTTGCTTACCTCTATCTCTTGGTCCCTCAATTTTCCTAGTTGTCACAATATATTGCAGCTGTTCCCTTCTCATTACTGGGCCCAAATTATGATTGTTTCTTCCTAATATTGGAAATGAGCTCTCTTTTGCTTTGGCCTCAATCTGAGCGTTTTCGTTACTCTTCTTACTTGTCCATGGTATTCTAAACATTCTTCTGTAAAATAACATTTCTACAGCTTTCAATGACTTCCTTGTCTATTGTCCTATTGTCTATGATTCGCATCTATATGTTAAGAGTCTAAACATTTCATTTAAGAACTCTTTTTCTTGTTTCCACTGTCAAAAATGGATTGCTCATTTTTTAGAAAGCAGCTTTTGCCTGAGCTATTCTGCATCTTACCTTTGTTGTACATCTACCATCTAACGTTAACATAAACTCTACATCTACCATCTAACGTTAACATAAACTCTACATCTACCATCAAACGTTAACATAAACTCTACATCTACCATCTAACGTTAACATAAACTCTACATCTACCATCTAACGTTAACATAAACTCTACATCTACCATCTAACGTTAACATAAACTCTACATCTACCATCTAACGTTAACATAAACTCTACATCTACCATCTAACGTTAACATAAACTCTACATCTACCATCTAACGTTAACATAAACTCTACATCTACCATCTAACGTTAACATAAACTCTACTTCTACCATCTAACGATAACATAAACTCTACATCTGCCATCTAACGTTAACATAAACTCTGCATCTACCATCTAACGATAACATAAACTCTACATCTACCACCTAACGTTAACATAAACTATGTTTACATTCGATAATTTCCAACTTTTCCATTCAGAGACAATTGCTGTAGTTGTTAGTTTATATATATATTTAGAGAAGTCTTTTGTTTCCTTTTCACTATGTATTTGTTTGAAATACATATTATTTCACCCAAATTAGAATGCAGTTGAAAACTGATAGCTACAAAATAGCAAATACAGTTTGTATAGAACAAGTACAAATTATAGAAGCAAATAGAACTCTAAAAGCAGCTGTGGATATTCAGAGGAGACAACGGAGGCCATGACCCCTCTAATATTTTATCAGAATAAATAACACAATCACATTCCAGCTCAATGAGTTCAATGTCAGTGAACAACAAGCCACCGTTTTCCCTCGTATAGCCGTGATATAGTTCAATGTCAGTGAACAACAAGCCACCGTTTTCCCTCGTATAGCCGTGATATAGTTCAATGTCAGTGAACAACAAGCCACCGTTTTCCCTCGTATAGCCGTGATATAGTTCAATATCAGTGAACAACAAGCCACCGTTTTCCCTCGTATAGCCGTGATATAGTTCAATGTCAGTGTACAACAAGCCACCGTTTTCCCTCGTATAGCCGTGATATAGTTCAATGTCAGTGTACAACAAGCCACTGTCTTCCCTCGTATAGCCGTGATATAGTTCAATGTCAGTGTACAACAAGCCACTGTTTCCCTCGTATAACCGTGATATAGTTCAATGTCAGTGTTCAACAAGCCACCGTTTTCCCTCGTATAGCCGTGATATAGTTCAATGTCAGTGTACAACAAGCCACTGTTTTCCCTCGTATAGCCGTGATATAGTTCAATGTCAGTGTACAACAAGCCACCGTTTTCCCTCGTATAACCGTGATATAGCTCAAATAACACAAGCCGCTACAAATAAACAGACTTCAATGTCTCTGGAGTTCAAACCTACTACAACCGTACAACGACATCTATCAACCCTACAACGCGTATGAGAACTAGGTGGGCCATTTCAATAATTACTTCCCCGTTCCCATGGCAATAAAAGAAGAACAAATCAGACGCAGTTATATATTTTGGTTGAAGTATATAGAAGTAATGATGAAAGGAAGGATAATTTATGAAATGTCTCCTGTAAAAATTACTGCGCTGGTGTCTTTATCATCATCATGTGTCGTACCGGTTGGCGACCGGTTGGTCATGTCCTTCCACAATCTTCTATCCACAGTGCATCGTTTGAGTTCTGTTGTTGACTGTTTTCCATGCCATGACACCAAGCTATCCAGTATTTTCTCTCTTTGTCGTCCGCGATCTCTCTTTCCTTTTATTTTGCCAGTTGTAACCAAGTATTCCAACTTTCCTCTTCTCATGATGTGCCCGAAAAATGTTGATTGCTGTCTTTATATACACACACACAAAAACTGAACAAAACTGTCACATAATTTAATTCACTGCAAAACTATGTTTTGTTCTTAACTGACAATGTAAATAACTAAGATATTATGAATTTATGAAAATCTTATGGTAGAAGCAGAGCGATTAAACATAAATATTTTAGGCATATCAGAAACAAGATGGAAGGAAAGTGGATACATCCAAGACGATAAATATACATTTATATACTCAGGTAACACTACAGAACACCAAAGAGGGGTAGGCATACTAATAAAACGAGAACTACAAAAATATATAAATACTCACATGACATTCAATGATAGGATTATATTATTAAAAATGAAGGCAAAGCCATTTGACATCGCAAGACTACAAACATACGCACCTACTCAAGACTATACAGATGAACAAATGGAAGCATACTATGAAGATCTAAATACAGTTATGAAGCGAGTGAAATCTACAGACATCTTGATTGTAATGGGTGACATGAACACAAAAGTAGGAAATGGTAAATATAAGACCATTATAGGAAATCATGGTTTAGGAAAAAGGAATAACAGAGGAGAAAGATTAATTCAATTTTGCGAAGAAAACAGGCTAATAATATGTAACACCTACTTTGAGCAAGAGAAAAGGAAATTATACACATGGAAAAAAGCCCTGGAGATGGAAAGAGTAATCAAATAGATTATATAATGATAAAAGACAGATTCCGGAACAGCGTCAAGAAAGCCAAAACCTACCCAGGAGCAGATATTAATTCAGATCACAATCCTGTAATGATTAAAATAAAAATCAAACTAAAGAGAAACAAGCAAAACTCTAATTCATCAACAAATCCACTAGATATAATAGCTTTAAATCAAAAAGATATTAAAGATACCTATACAATACAGTTATCTCTGCAATATGTGCCATTTTGGCACACAAGGTTTCTGTTTTTGAGATTGTAGTGCTGCCCTATGTTCCGTCTTCGGCTCGAAAGGACAATAGATAGATAGATACAATACAAGTAAAGAACACATACCAGAAGCTGCTAGAAGAAGGGATTGAACAGTACAGAAGAGAAAATCATGAAGAAAAAGTCACAACCAAATGGCAATGCATAAAAAAACAGCATACAAGAATCCTGCAACACCTTACCCAAAAAGGAAAGTAACAAAAAACAAAAATGGATAACTGACAACATTTTAGAAAAAATGGAAGAGAGAAGACAAGCGAAGAACACTGTCAAATACAAGGAAATTGATAATGAAATACGAAAAATGTGCAAAAAGGCAAAAGAAGACTGGCTCAACCAAAGATGTCTAGAAGTCGAAACTATGGAAAGTAAACAAAATTTAAGAGGAATGCACACAAAAATAAAAAGAATGACTAAAAAAGACAAAAAAGCTGCAGGAAGCGGATGTATTGCAAACAAAGAAAGAAGAGTGCTAACAGACAACACAGATATAACCGATAGATGGCAGGAATACATAACAGAATTATTTCATGACGAAAGGGACAAAAAACCATTTTTAAAATGTACATCCAGCTATAAAATCTTAAAATCTGAAGTAGAAAAAGCTATAAAAACAATGAAAAAGGGAAAAGCAGCAGGACCTGATAATATACAGATAGAGATGATACAAGCACTAGAAGATTTTGGAATTGAAGTGATCACATACATATGCAATGACATATACCATACAGGATACATACCAAATGAACTAAAACATCAACTTTTATTGCATTGCCTAAAAAGAATGGTGCAGTTGAATGCAGCGATTTTAGAACAAAATAGCCTAATGAGCCAGGTAACCAAAATTTTACTAAAAGTTATACAAGGGAGGATTCAGAACAAAATTAATAATGAATTAGATGAACAGCAATTCGGATTCAAGAAAAACAGTGGGACAAAAGAAGCCATATTCATCATGAGGACATTGATCGAAAAGTACATAGAAGTAAACAAACCAATATATGCCTGCTTCATAGACTACACCAAAGCATTTGATTGAATACACCATAATCAATTATAGACTGCCTAAAAGATATAAATCTGGATGACACAGACATACTACTGATATGTAATTTGTACTGGGAGCAAACAGCAATAATAAAATATAACAAGGAGAACTCTACACTCATTGATATAAAAAGAGGAGTAAGACAAGGATGCATCCTATCACCAAGCTTGTTCAATTTATACACTGAGCAAATCTTTAAAAACATCTCAGAGATACCAGGCCTAAACATTAATGGAAAGATAATCAATAACCTAATATATGATGATGATACTGTTCTACTAGCAGAAAATTCTAAAGATCTACAACAATTGCTTAATGTGATAAACATGACAAGCAAGAAATATGGACTAGAAATGAATATCAAAAAGACTAAAACTATGATCATAAACAAAGGAAATTCTCAAGACCTACAATTAAATATCAAAGTGGAAGGAATACATCTAGAGACGGTTCAGAACTACAACTACCTGGGACATACTATAACCAGTGATGAAAAATGTACAACTGAAATAAATAAAAGAATAGGTACAGCAAAAAGTAATTTAAATGCCATGAAAAATATACTAACATCAAAACAAATAACAACAGGGCTAAAACTAAGAATAGCAAAATGTTACATCTTCTCAATATTCCTGTATGGTGCAGAAACATGGACATAAGACCAGAAAACAGAACAGAAAATTGAAGCCTTTGAAATGTGAATTTACAGAAGAATAGGTAGAATTGGATGGAAAGAAAAGAAAACAAACGAGGAAGTTTTAAAACAACTAAAAATGAAAAAAAGAACTACTAAACACAATTAGAGCAAGACAAATGAAATTTTTTGGTCATGTTAAAAGACACAACAGTCTAATAAAAGTAATATTAGAGGGGAAAATACAAGGTAAAAGACGCAGAGGCAGACCAAGACTAACATGGACGAGTAACATCAAAAGATGGACAAGTCAGCCTATGACAATCTGCACCATCAAAGCAAGAGACAGAGTGGAACGGCGCTCCATGGTAGCCAACCTTCGATGCGGAGAAGGCACCCAATGATGATGATGATAATTATGTTAATTAAGGCAATTATTGAAAGTACTATTATATTTAACGCAAATTGCAGCAATATTTATGTTGCAAACTATCAGGTTAAAGGTCAATCTACAATTTTGATCTTATGTCCAACCTTCTCAAGTTTCAAAGTCACCGCCCGCCGATGGCTAAAAGAGAAGATTCATGGATCGTCTTCTTTCTTTCTTTCTTTCTTTCTTTCTTTCTTTCTTTCTTTCTTTCTTTCTTTCTTTCTTTCTTTCTTTCTTTCTTTCTTTCTTTCTTTCTTTCTTTCTTCATTCCTTCCTTCCTTCCTTCCTCTTTCTTTCTTTCTTTTCCTTCCTTCCTTCCTTTCTTCCTTCCTTCCTTCCTTCCTTCCTTCCTTCCTTCCTTCCTTCCTTCCTTCCTTCCTTCCTTCCTTCCTTCCTTCCTTCCTTCCTTCCTTCCTTCCTTCCTTCCTTCCTTCCTTCCTTCCTTCCTTCCTTCCTTCCTTCCTTCCTTCCTTTCTTTCTTTCTTTCCTTCCTTCCTTCCTTCCTTCCTTCCTTCCTTCCTTCCTTCCTTCCTTCCTTCCTTCCTTTTTTCTTCCTTCCTTCCTTCCTTCCTTCCTTCCTTCCTTCCTTCCTTCCTTCCTTCCTTCCTTCCTTCCTTCCTTCCTTCCTTCCTTCCTTTCTCTTATACCCGTTCGGATGTCGAGGGAGATACAAAGTTCTGGTTCTCCCCCTTTTGGTGGCTTCACTCGTTGTCAATTGATGATGTTGTAACGACGTTTTTTTTTTATGTTGTCTTTCCATCCTCCTCTCTTGCTCTTCTCTCATCTTCTCTTTTACTGTATGCTTTGTATAGTAAGGAATCATACGTTTCCAGATTTGCAACCAGTATATTTGTTGTTACTGTATAACATTTGGGATTGGCTAAATGCCTAGGTTTTCTCTTATAATATCATTTCTGACTATCTTTTCTGGTTACTCCGAGCGCTTTTCTCAGACATCGCATCTCTGTGGTGAGAAGCTTTCCTTTGTGCTTAGAAGCAAGTGACCGTGTTTTGTATTGGAAGCACAGAAGATTTATAGATAACTCATCGTCGATATAAGAGTTTTGAGTTGTGGTGTATGCTTGCTTGCTTGCTTGCTTGCTTGCTTGCGTTCTCACAATGACTAAAGGAGTGCTCCTCTTCGTCATCCGCCCATAAAAGGATGTTAAGTGGACTTGTCTACGTTGTGCTGTGGTTTACAGTATAACTGTGATGTTTGCACCTTTCGACCCAAAACATCCGACTTCAGCAGGAACATTTTTGAGTACCGGGTTGTCTTCCCTCTTCGATCCTTACTCGCTTGGCCAGACTAGACATGTTAGTCTATTACTGGAGGCACCACGGAGAGGTGGGGTAGGGTCTGGATGGTTCTGGTTCATCTATCCTGGCGCAAGACATCAGCTGGGGGTCGCTGACAACTTTTCCAGCTCTGCTGCTGTGAGGCACGCCTTTGCCACCCTTGTGGTGTATGGCAGGAATAGAGAAAAGAAATGTGAACACTTAGTGCCGTTGTGAAGTACCCTGGGATAGGCAAACAGCCTTCACATGATATGACACTCACGATTAAAATACATATGTAGGTTATTTCCTGAAAGGGACAGAAATGCCCCTGAGCGCTGCAGTACTACGGAAGTACAACATCTCCAGGTTCGACAACCGGAGAAACTTTCGTACTCAACTTGGACACTTCCTTCCCTTACTATTCCCCCAGCACGGGGTACGTTTAATACCTTCTCGTTCTGGCTATTGCCCACTTCACTGCCTCATTTTATGGAGGCAAACGGGTTACTTTCAGGAGGGCTATAATATCTAACCCTAATATAATCTAAAGGTTATATAGCCCGGGGGAAAACATATTCATCTTTTGTCCTAGAGGAAGAAAGACTGTTAACCCCTAGAGATTATACGTATCATAGTCCGGAGTTTTTCTTCTATGTTTTAATAATACTGTAGGCAGGTTACCAACTGTTGAAGCCACATAGAAACACAATCACTCGATCCGGAATATTCAGGACAAGTGGCAATAGAAAACAAGGATTCTTGAACAAAATACTTCAGCCAGTCGCGTGTATTAATTCCTGGCCCATTTTCTTCCTGGTGTAAGGTGGACGTCCCTTGGAGAATTTGATTAGTTTGAACTGGGTTTTAAGGTTAGAGGCTTTTTTGATGGGGGACTAGCTACAGAGAAGGGACATTTATGGGCCCGTTTGTTCACTGGTCTAGTCCCACTACAGGATTGTTGGTGTATTGACTGTTTATTATGAGAGAGCACAACACACTAATTGCGGGTTCGAAGCTTGGCAAACACGCGTTTGTAGATCAGGTTCTAAAACTTCATATAGGCACGCACACAAAGATGATAATCATGTAGAGAAGCACTGGCCCTGCTTATTTTTTTTAAAAATTGTTAGCACACAAAAAAAAAAAACGTCTCTGTGTTCACTCAATGACTAAAGAAATAAATGTATCTCTTTGTCATTCGCCAAAGCACGTTACATAGGCGTAAATGCGCTGTGTCGCTGTTTGCAGCAAAACTATAATAGTAGCTCCTTCCGGTTTAAAACATCCGTCTTCGCTATGGCGGTATTGAGTACCGGTGTTGCCTTCCCTCTCCCTACTCACTTTAACCTGACTACCGGTTAGTCTGTTACTCGAGGCACCACGAAGACTTGGAGTAGTGTCTAGATAGCTCTCGTTCTCCGATTCCAGCACCAGGCAGCAGCTATGAGTCGCTGTTCTGCTGTCTTCCAGCTCTGTTGCTGTTGAGCGTCCACCCCCACTCCCCCCCCCCACCCCCAATCTCCACACAAAATAATCTAAACTTCGGCTGTACACTACATTGTTTATCTAAACTTTCTCTACCCCAAGATTAACATATTTTTTCCACCTGTTCGTCCGAGAGTTACTACTCTTCTTCGGGTAGGCACTTTTAATAAACTACTCTATTTTCTTAATTTCGACCCAACATATCAGATTTCAGCAAGCCGATTTTAGGTGCCGTCTTGCCCTCCAGACTGTACTACAGCCCCACTTTATATTGGATTCATAGATCACGAAAAGGCATTTGATAGTTTAGACCGAGGAATTATTTGGAAGTTGCTGAGTCGTTACTGCATTCCCACAAAGTTTATTAAACTGATAAGAACAATGTAAGAAGGAATGAAATGTAGTGTGGTGCATGAAGGGCAGATTACAGAAGCATTTGAAATAAGAACTAGAGTAAGGCAGGAATGCCTTCTGTCTCCATTTCTCTTTCTACTGGCCATAGATTGAGTTATGAAAATTGCTCAAAACAACAGAAATGCAATCACTTGGTCACTGACCAAGCAACTTGATGATTTACACTTTGCTGATGACATAGCTCTCCTATCACACAACCATCAACAAATGAAAATAAAATAAGCATACCTGATGAGAGATTACAACAGATGGGACTAAAAATAAATAGATATAAGACCCAAATTATGAGAATTAATGTAGTTGGCAATAACCAAATAAAATAGGAGAAATACTTCTACTAGACGTACAATCTGGCATATATCTGTGCAGTAATATAGACACAGAGGGAGAAACATAAAATGATACCAAAATAAGGATACCAAAAGCATGAGGAGCATTTGTTGCACTGGGAAACATATGGAAGTCCAAAGAAATTTGGTTAAATACAAAAATAAAAATGTTCAACTCCAATGTTAAGTCAGTCTTATTATATGGCTGTGAAACATTGAGAGCAAGTAAAATGACAATCATGAAGATACAGACTTTCATTAATGGATGCTTGAGCAGAATAAAAGGATGGAAATCTTCCTCTTCTTCCTCTTTCCTTCCTCATCTGCCTTTCAGCGTCGAGGGGAGATATAATTTGCGGTCTTTTGCTCTTCTGTTCGCCTCTGCTGCTGTTATGTTTCCTAGTGCTTCTAATATTCCATCGATCCATCTTTTTCGTGGTCGACCCTTGGGTCTGTTGTTCTCACAACGTTTGTTGAAGTGGTTGAAGTGATTGTTAGACAACTTGTTGATGTAAACAGAAGATTGTTCGACAACTTGTTGATGTAAACAGAAGATTGTTAGACAACCCGTTTATGTAAACAGAAGATTGTTAGACAACTGGTTGAGACCTGTGCTCCAGATATTGTTCCATGTCGTGCTTGTACTTGTGCCAACGCTGCACGGGCCCGACACCAAGAACTCAATAACGCAAATTATTACTCCACAGCATGTCATGAATGTCATATTGTCATGTCAAATCGTGACTCAATTTGATTTCAGCGGCTTTAAAAATCACATTCTTTGATAAATAGCCGAAATCAACCTGTGAGCATAAATGGAGCTGTTTGTTTGGTAATAAAGCTGTTATGACACGATGTTTGGAAGATGGGATTTATAGCTGGGAATGTTGCCAACTGCAATCGCAGCATGAACAATGTTTTGTAGTACAGACTGTCACGGGGAACATTCGGGACTAGCCATACAGCGTGTTCAACTCGCCGGGGTAATGCCGTTGGTTTCGTTCGGTTTTTTTTTACAGCGAGGCTGTCGTTAACTTAGGAAGGAAGGATGACAAGGAAGGAGGAAAGAAACTTTGAGACCGCGTGATGAGTTGTTTATTTTTGGAAAGTCTATTTCTTTTTCTATTGCAGTAACTCCTAATGGACAGATTATCTTAAATGCGTATCGGAAAATTCCCTCAGATCCGATTGCCATCGTGTAGTACTGCCCCCTCACGCAAGCGAGACTGTCTTAAGTTGCGCTTCTCTACGCTCATTCGACGAATTTCCACTTCATGTCCGTCTTTAAACCTTGGCGTTAAATGGGCCGATATGCGCCGTTTTATAGTTTACAAGAAGCAGATATGGTTATCGCTTTTCAGCCCAGTTCATCCGAGTTTCACAACACACTACCAAGCTCTGTGCTACATTCCCTCGTCGATCTCTACTCGCCTAACAAGTCTGGATAGTATGTTCCACAGGGGCACCACGAGGAGATAGAGTACAATGCTGACCAGCTGTTACCGCCGATCCTGGCGTAATTCCGGGAACAAAGTATGAAACCTTTGCTTGCTTGCGTTCGCCCGATGACCAACCTCTTCATCATCCGCCCTTAAAAAGACGTTAAGTGGGCGTGTCTGCGTTGTGTTGTGGTTTACAGTATAACTGTGATATTTGCGCCTTTCGGCCCAACACATCCGACTTCAGCATGTCATTTTTTAGCACCGGGTTGCCTTCCCTCTTCGATCCCTACTCGCTTGGCCAGACTAGACAAGTTAGTCTGTTACTAGAGGCACCACGGAGAAGTGGAGTAGGGTCTGGATGGTTCTGTTTCACCGATCCTGGCGCAAGCCATCAGCTGGGGGTCGCTGACAGCTCCCAGCTCTGGTGCTGGGAGGCGCGCCTTCACCTCCCATGAAACTTTTGGAAAGAACTTGTTCCAGTGTAAGATTAACACCCAGGACGAAGATCCTTATTTATTACACATACTTGTATATGCTTAGCACCGTGTTATTCCAAGCGCCTGATAGCAATGGAACTGACGTTACCAGCGGATCACAGCTAGTGGCATACCCTATCCACGAGTTACTTGTCTAATTAGGAAAATACAGATATACAATTTATTCCTGAGCTGTGTTCGTAACCCTATGCTATAGCCATAAGTACACATGAAAGACATCGCCAATGACAGCTATCTTTATAGGTAGCTGAGTTTGCCGTGTGCTCTAGCGTTTGGTTCTCGTTGCAATGCACTATGCCAAGGAGTACGGGTTCGATCCTGTTTCGGACCATCTATTTTTCTTTGTTTGCTTTTTTAATGTTGTTGATTATTTGCGATTTTTTTTCGAGTGTTGTAAACATACCTTTTTCCCCTGAAACGATTCGTTGATCTATCGCCTAAGATTCCCTCAAGAATAATATTCATTTATTATTATTTGTCTCCCAGCTAATGGCCTGGGCCACTATCAGCGGAACACAACTCTACTCTCTCTAGAGCCTCGGGTACCAGACTAACCATTCTAGTCTGGCCAAGTGAGTAGGGATCGAAGAGGGAATGTAACCCGGTGTTCAAATGTTGTAGTTTGCTGTGTGTTACAGCACAACGTAACGCCTGTCCTTCTGTTGAGCGCTACCAAGAAGGAAGACAAAATCGTTGGTCCAACGACGCGATGAAGTAGACGCCACGTCGCTGAGAACAGACATGACGACCCAAAGCTATGATGTCTCATGTCATCAACACAAAATCAATATTTTGGTTCTTCCGTCAAAGATTTCCCCAGATTATCCAACCCACACCCAAAAATAAAAAATAAATAAATTGGGATTTCCCCCACCGCCGACTATATACAGGGTGTTCGTAAAGTCGCAGTGCAGTGAATATTTCTAATATTCAGTAAATGACGTAATCATCATCTACGTACCACAATTTTGTAAACCACATTTATGAACAAACCGCTGCTTCCTTTAAGGTTTTATTTACTTAAAGGAAGGGCACTACGCTACTTTCACTGTCTCATTGCTTGAAGGAAATGGTGTTGACGATTGAAAACAGGGTATTTCTGGTTGAGCATGTCTTTCGTAATGGCGGTAAATATACGGATGAGGTCATTAGACAATTCGTGAGGAAATTTCCAGACTCACAAGTCCCTCACCGAAATTCTGTTACAAAATTGATCAAAAAGTTTCGTGAAACCGGTAGTGTGGTAGATGCATACCGATCTGGAAGACCTTCAATTTCACAAGACCAAATTATGGAACTCCAAGACAGAATTACAATGAGTACCACTTGTCTCAACAGGTGCAAATATCTAAGAGTTCTGTTCACAAGGTTTTAAGAAGTGAACTACACTATCGTCCATACAAATCAACTGAAGTGTCTCAACTCCAAGAAAGAGATTATGAATCCCGTTTAAACTACTGCATGTGGTTTCAGAATTTTATTTATGAACATGGCGCTGCCATCCTTGACGTCACTTTTTTCACTGATGAGGCCTGGTTTCATTTATCCGGTTATGTGAACAGTCAGAACAATCGGCTGTGGAGCAGTGAAAACCCCCATGAATTTCATCAAGTGCCGCTTTACGATCAAAAAGTTGGAGTGTGGTGCGCTATATGTCGTATGCGGATAATAGGACCTATATTTTTTAATGAAACAATAAATGCAGAACGTTACCGTACTTTAATTCTGGAACCGTTCATAGCACACCTTACAGAACGGGAAATTATTGAATCCTGGTTTCAGCAGGATGGGGCAACAGCACACACAGCCACAACAACACTCAATTATTTAGAAAGCATATTTTCAAATCGCATTATTTCACGTGGAATCTGGCCTGCTCGTTCACCAGATCTAACACCCCCAGATTATTATCTGTGGGGGGTATTGAAGGGGAAAGTTTATGAAAATAATCCGCAGACAATTAATGACCTAAAGACTGAAATAGTAGACAAGATTAAACAAATATCACCAGACATTATTCTGAAGGTTTTCGCAAATATGGAAAGACGAATCACGACATGTCTTGAGGCCCGTGGTGGACATTTTCAACATATGCTTTAGGCACAACTTTATTATGTTAATACCAACATTACCCATTATAAGCTCGCCGATAGCAGTCACGTATATTTGAATAATACCATTTATTTTACAATTTGTGTGACGCATTAGTTAACCGCATTTCTGGTGACGTTTTTCTTCCGAGAGTAGAAATTCACTGCACTGCAACTTTAAAAACACCCTAGAAGGCCCGAGGGTATAAAATTAAATAAGAAAACATCCCAACTAACGTGACGTTTTCAGCTTTGCGAGCAGGGCCAGTTGTAGGTAGACTGAAGACAGCCATCTATAGCTCCTACAACTGAGAAGGTTACGCTTGTTGTGAGGTTTTCCGATTTTATATCTGCCCGCAGGTCTTTTATATAGCCGGCTGTGCTGTTCCCATACATGAAGAACTAACTCCTTTATATTCATACTCGTGAACTACCCAAGTTCATACCAGTCTGGGTCATTAGTTAAAATGAATCAAAATCAAAGTTAGTTATTCTTGCTTGCCCACTTGTGGACAGCTACTGCTCTCTATTGCGCCATGAGATGTCTAGTCTTTCTTTCTTTCTTCCTCTTGTAACCGTGTGGGTGTCAAGGGAGATACAAAGTTCATGGTTCTCGCCCATTTGGTTCTCGCTTCACTTATTTTCAATTGATGTTGTTGTAACGTTTTCTTGATGTTGCCCGTCCATTTTACTCCGGGTCTGCCTCTTGCTCTTCTCCCTTTTCCTTTTTTTAATTTATGCTTTGTATGGTAAGGAATCACGCGGCAGTCTTTGTAGATGGATAAACCAGTTTATTTGTTGTTTCTGTATGTAGCTTAGGATTAACTCAATGTCAACTCTTTCTCTTATAATAGCATTTCTGATCCTGCCTTTTCTGGTCGCTCCAGGCGCTTTTCTCAGACATCACATCTCTGAGGTGACTACCTTTTCTCAAACATCACATCTCTGTGGTGACTAACTTTTCCCAGACATCACATCTCTGTGGTGACTACCTTTTCTCAAACATCTCATCTCTGTGGTGACTAACTTTTCTCAACATCCCATCTCTGTGGTGACTAACTTTTCTCAGACATCCCATCTCTGTGGTGACCAACTTTTCTCAAACATCCCATCTCTGTGGTGACTAACTTTTCTCAAACATCCCATCTCTGTGGTGACTACCTTTTCTCAAACATCTCATCTCTGTGATGACTAACTTTTCTCAAACATCCCATCTCTGTGATGACTAACTTTTCTCAAACATCCCATCTCTGTGGGGACTAACTTTTCTCAAACATCCCATCTCTGTGGGGACTAACTTTTCTCAAACATCCCATCTCTGTGGGGACTAACTTTTCTCAAACATCCCATCTCTGTGGTGACTAACTTTTCTCAAACATCCCATCTCTGTGGTGACTAACTTTTCTCAAACATCCCATCTCTGTGGTGACTAACTTTTCTCAAACATCCCATCTCTGTGGTGACTAACTTTTCTCAAACATCTCATCTCTGTGATGACTAACTTTTCTCAAACATCCCATCTCTGTGATGACTAACTTTTCTCAGACATCTCATCTCTGTGATGACTAACTTTTCTCAAACATCCCATCTCTGTGATGACTAACTTTTCTCAGACATCTCATCTCTGTGATGACTAACTTTTCTCAGACATCTCATCTCTGTGATGACTAACTTTTCTCAAACATCCCATCTCTGTGGTGACTACCTTTTCTCAAACATCCCATCTCTGTGGTGACTAACTTTTCTCAAACATCCCATCTCTGTGGTGACTAACTTTTCTCAAACATCCCATCTCTGTGGTGACTAACTTTTCTCAAACATCCCATCTCTGTGGTGACTACCTTTTCTCAAATATCACATCTCTGTGGTGACTAACTTTTCTCAAACATCCCATCTCTGTGGTGACCAACTTTTCTCAAACATCCCATCTCTGTGGTGATTAACTTTTCTCAAACATCCCATCTCTGTGATGACTAACTTTTCTCAAACATCCCATCTCTGTGATGACTAACTTTTCTCAAACATCCCATCTCTGTGGTGACTAACTTTTCTCAAACATCCCATCTCTGTGGTGACTAACTTTTCTCAAACATCCCATCTCTGTGGTGACTAACTTTTCTCAAACATCCCATCTCTGTGGTGACTAACTTTTCTCAAACATCCCATCTCTGTGGTGACTACCTTTTCTCAAATATCACATCTCTGTGGTGACTAACTTTTCTCAAACATCCCATCTCTGTGGTGACTAACTTTTCTCAAACATCCCATCTCTGTGGTGACTAACTTTTCTCAAACATCCCATCTCTGTGGTGACTAACTTTTCTCAAACATCCCATCTCTGTGGTGACTACCTTTTCTCAAATATCACATCTCTGTGGTGACTAACTTTTCTCAAACATCCCATCTCTGTGGTGACTAACTTTTCTCAAACATCCCATCTCTGTGGTGACTAACTTTTCTCAAACATCCCATCTCTGTGGTGACTACCTTTCCTCAAACATCACATCTCTGTGGTGACTAACTTTTCTCATACATCTCATCTCTGTGGTGACTAACTTTTCTCAGACATCTCTTCTCTGTGGTGACTAACTTTTCTCAGACATCTCTTCTCTGTGGTGACTAACTTTTCTCAGACATCTCTTCTCTGTGGTGACTAACTTTTCTCAGACATCTCTTCTCTGTGGTGACTAACTTTTCTCAGACATCTCTTCTCTGTGGTGACTAACTTTTCTCAGACAGCTCTTCTCTGTGGTGACTAACTTTTCTCAGACATCTCATCTCTGTGGTGACTAACTTTTCTCAGACAGCTCTTCTCTGTGATGACTAACTTTTCTAACATTTCATCTCTGTGATGACTAACTTTTCTAGACATTTCATCTCTGTGATGACTAACTTTTCTAGACATTTAATCTCTGTGATGACAAGAAAGGTCAAGCTCAAGCACATAACATCACCATGTAGCATGGACTCATTCATCTAGCAATAAAACCATGACAAATAAAACACCGGCGTTCAAAAACTCTCAACAACACGCAACTCCTTCTCGTTTCACAACTTAATTGCTGTACACTTCCGTTGTCCCTTTCTGTGCTACTCCGTTGAGTTCCCTTCCTTCTCTGTTGTCTTTGGAATCAGTCAGCCAGAAACTCTTCCATTACTTAAACTTGTTCCTCCTCTCCGTGATTTCATTTCCTTCCTGCTCTATTTCTGCCCAAAAGGAAGCAATTCCTCTAACTAAAGACAGGATAAATACATCCGTGTCATTACTCTCCAAAGTACATCTTTATCTCCTCCACCCTGTTAGAACTCGTTTCATTTCGCGTCGTTAACGTTTGCCCCGGTTGAGATTGGAGGGGGAAAAAAGGCTTTGTCCGATCCACTTTGGGGAAATTGAGAGCAAAGCGCGAGGAGGCGCGAGAAATCTTTCTATTGGTCACGGGACATTATTGTCCGACACCCGTAATTAAGTTTCCTGGATGTGCACGTGTTCAGACCACGTGTGATGACGTTTCTGTTATTGTATCCTGGCGCGTTAACTTGACAAGAGAAACGAGGACGTGAGGGTATGGGGGGAACTGAGATCTCATATTTCATTAATTAGTTTCCTGGCCGACCAGACGATACAAGTCGGCCATATTCACTTTTGAACTAAGGTCATGTGACAATGCATCAAGGTGAAGGTGAGGAAAGTAACTCCACGATCCAGAAGAATGTTGATTTGTATCGGATGTAGCGGGGACTTTTGTGTCAAAGGTTATTACCATTGGCTGGGTAGAGGAGCGTCTTCTAAGGCGGGATTATAGAAGAGGTATTGGGGTCTATTACATTTTGGAATCCCCACACAGTTTATTAAACTGATAAGAACAATGTATGAAGGAATGAAATGTAGTGTGGTGCATGAAGGGCAGCTTACAGAAGCATTTGAAATAAGAACAGGAGTAAGGCAGGGATGTCTTCTATCTCTATTTTTCTTTCTACTGGCCATAGATTGGGTTATTAAAATTGCCCAAAACAACAGAAATGGAATCCAGTGGTCACTGACCAAGCAACTTGATGATTTAGACTTTGCTGATGATACGATATAGCTCTATCACACAGCCATCAACAGATGCAGGATAAAATGAGCATACTTGATGAGAGATTACAACAAATGGAACTGAAAATAAATAGAGATAAAACCAAAATTATGAGAATTAATGTAGTTGGCTATAACCAAATAAAAATAGGAGAAATACCTCTACTAGACATACAATCTTACATATATCTGGGCAGTAATATAGACAAAGAGGGAGGAACAGAAAATGATACCAAAATAAGGATATCAAAAGCAAGAGGAGCTTTCGTTGCACTGGGAAACATATGGAAATCCAAAGAAATTAGGTTAAATACTAAAATAAAAATTTTCAACTCAAATGTTAAGTCGGTCCTATTATATGGCTGCGAAACATGGAGAACAAAATTGACAATCATGAAGATACAGACTTTCATTAATGAATGCTTACGCAGAATAAAAGGAAAGAAATGTCAGGACAAAATCACTAACATAGAATTATGGAAATGTACCAGTCAAATACCAGTGGATAAAGAGATACAGCAAAGACGATGGCACTGGATAGGACACACACTACAGAAGGCAACTGAGAGTATTACACAACAGGCCCTTTTTTGGAAACCCCAGGGAAAAAGACAAAGAGGAAGACCAAGGAATTCTTGGAGAAGACAGATAGAAGCAGAGATGAAGATGATAAGGAAGACATGGAACGATCTTAAAAGAATGGAAAGAAACAGAACGACATGGAAAGTGTTTGTTGAAGACCTATGCTCCACCGGGAGCTGAACGGTAGAAGAAGATTGTGGTCTATGTAAATGTCAAGAGAAAAAAAATGTAACACAAGAGAAATCATGACAATTTTTCAAACATTCTTCCTGACAACAAACGGGTTAACTGGATCGGATCGTGTCTTTATTTATTTATTTACTTTTTAGGTAATTAAAATAAAACTGCAAACATTATACAAAGGTTTATGATCGTGACCATGTATGTAAGAAGAAAATGAAAACGTTCTGAAAGAGACCAAGGCAATAAAGAGAGCTAATTTCCAATATTAAGAAGAAACAATCATTTTTTGGCCATGTACTGAGAAGAGAACAGCTGGAATATATTGTAACAACTGGGAAAAATTGAGGGACGAAGAAATAGAGGGAAGCAAAGAGAAAAGATACCAGACAGTTTAAGAGATTGGCTAGGCAGAAGGTCAACAACAGAAATGCTAAATAGCTGTCGAGATCGAAAGTTGTGGAGAGACATGATCACCTACGCCAGCAGGCACGGTACTTGATGATGATGTATGTTAGATGGCATCGTTAAGTTTCTTCTTCACTCATTAAGAGAAAAGGAGGTGGATGTGTGTGACAATGATATATACATTGAGAGAATGAGGAGGTGGATGTGTGGGATAATGATATATACATTGAGAGAATGAAGAGGTGGATGTGTGGGACAATGATATATACATTGAGAGAATGAAGAGGTTGATGTGTGGGACAATGATATATACATTGAGAGACTTTTAAAAGGTCGATGTGTGGGACAATGATATATACATTGAGAGAATGAAGAGGTTGATGTGTGGGACAATGATATATACATTGAGAGACTTTTAAAAGGTCGATGTGTGGGACAATGATATATACATTGAGAGAATGAAGAGGTGGATGTGTGGGACAATGATATATACATTGAGAGAATGAAGAGGTGGATGTGTGGGACAATGATATATACATTGAGAGAATGAAGAGGTGGATGTGTGGGACAATGATATATACATTGAGAGAATGAAGAGGTGGATGTGTGGGACAATGATATATACATTGAGAGAATGAAGAGGTGGATGTGTTGGACAATGATATATACATTGAGAGAATGAGGAGGTGGATGTGTGGGACAATGATATATACATTGAGAGAGTGAAGAGGTGGATGTGTGGGACAATGATATATACATTGAGAGACTTTTAAAAGGTCGATGTGTGGGACAATGATATATACATTGAGAGAATGAAGAGGTGGATGTGTGGGACAATGATATATACATTGAGAGAATGAGGAGGTGGATGTGTGGGACAATGATATATACATTGAGAGACTTTTAAAAGGTCGATGTGTGTGACAATGATATATACATTGAGAGAATGAAGAGGTGGATGTGTGGGATAATGATATATACATTGAGAGAATGAAGAGGTGGATGTGTGGGACAATGATATATACATTGAGAGACTTTTAAAAGGTGGATGTGTGGGACAATGATATATACATTGAGAGACTTTTAAAAGGTGGATGTGTGGGACAATGATATATACATTGAGAGACTTTTAAAAGGTGGATGTGTGGACAATGATATATACATTGAGAGACTTTTAAAAGGTGGATGTGTGGACAATGATATATACATTGAGAGAATGAGGAGGTGGATGTGTGGGACAATGATACAGTAAAGTCTCGATTATCCGGAATGCTCGGGGAAGAACCCATTCTGGATAATTGAATTTTTCTGGATAATCGAGAGTAAGAAAACCAAACTCAAAATTTATGAAAAAACATGATTGAAAAATTGCAATGCTCAGAAATATTTAAATTCGTGTGACATTCACTAGCTTTCTCTATCAACATGGGTCCTGATATTGGTATTCCTTTTCTTCTTCTTTCTAAAAACCACACATAAAGGACGTCGTCGAGTTTTTCAAATTTTGGCCGTTTCATACTTCGTCTCTGGTGTATATTGTTGCTGCTTTCAGACTCCGACGCAAACTTAAACAACTCATCTTTTTGATTTCGTATGTCATATAATGTTGAAGAGGCTATGCCAAATTCAGTCATCAAAACGTTGCGATTAACGCCTTTTTCAAGTCTACTAGCGATTTCAATCTTCTGGTTCAGTGTCAATACAGTTCGCTTGCGTTTACCTTTGCGGGAAATTGAGGTGTGGTTTGCACTCGCAGAGGCCATTATTTAACACAAAAATGTATTCCGTTAAAAAGTATGCACACATGCGTTTATAGCATATCATGTATAATTTATACTGATGGAACGAATTTCAGCTTGCACAAATGTCTGAGACAAACTAACGTCAAACTCTGTATCTTACTCTTTTTGAATTTCCAGTCGGTAATTTTTGAACACCTCCCCCTTTCTTCTCACCATCTCTATGTCACTGCACGCCGGCTGCTCAACCTTTGATTTATAATCATCAAAGTTATGGGCTCTTCAATTTTCACAAACAATACGTCTGCTTCTAATGTTCGGTCAGACTGTCAAACGCCATATTTTTGACAAATTCATGACCAACTTTAGATCTAAAGCAGGCTATGAGAAAATTAAGCAAATTTGTAAAATCATGTAGATAAGTGTTTTTGGCACGACTAAGATTTCCCGACAAAAACATTTAGTCGGGGGAAAAAGTGAAGATATAGACTGTCTGTCGCTTTTACTTGGAATATTTGGAGACACAATGTCTGGATTGAATAAAATATGTTCGCTCCTATTTGAAGTATATTACTGTAAATACACTATTGTAAACGCAATATTGTGTAATGATAGAGCCTGTAGAAGAAAGCGCAGCGCACAAACCGTGTTGTAGCGTTTTCGATTTCCGGATAAAGGCATTTAATTTAACTGAATAAAACATGATTCAAGCTTTCTCCCTATAATAATTAAAAAAAAAAAAAGTCCGTTAAATTGAGAATTCCGGATTATTGAGTACCGCATAATCGAGACTTTACTGTATACACATTGAGAGACTTTTAAAAGGTGGATGTGTGGACAATGATATATACATTGAGAGACTTTTAAAAGGTGGATGTGTGGACAATGATATACACATTGAGAGACTTTTAAAAGGTGGATGTGTGGGACAATGATATATACATTGAGAGAATGAGGAGGTGGATGTGTGGGACAATGATATATACATTGAGAAACTGAGGAGGTGGATGTGTGGGACAATGATATATACATTGAGAGACTGAGGAGGTGGATGTGTTGGACAATGATATATACATTGAGAGACTTTTAAAAGGTCGATGTGTGGGACAATGATATACACATTGAGAGACTTTTAAAAGGTGGATGTGTGGGACAATGATATATACATTGAGAGACTGAGGAGGTGGATGTGTTGGACAATGATATATACATTGAGAGACTGAGGAGGTGGATGTGTGGGACAATTATATATACATTGAGAGACTTTTAAAAGGTGGATGTGTGGGACAATGATATATACATTGAGAGACTGAGGAGGTGGATGTGTGGGACAATGATATATACATTGAGAGAATGAGGAGGTGGATGTGTTGGACAATGATATATACATTGAGAGAATGAGGAGGTGGATGTGTGGGACAATGATATATACATTAAGAGACTGAGGAGGTGGATGTGTTGGACAATGATATATACATTGAGAGACTGAGGAGGTGGATGTGTGGGACAATTATATATACATTGAGAGACTTTTAAAAGGTGGATGTGTGGGACAATGATATATACATTGAGAGAATGAGGAGGTGGATGTGTGGGACAATGATATATACATTGAGAGAATGAGGAGGTGGATGTGTTGGACAATGATATATACATTGAGAGAATGAGGAGGTGGATGTGTTGGACAATGATATATACATTGAGAGAATGAGGAGGTGGATGTGTGGGACAATGATATATACATTGAGAGAATGAGGAGGTGGATGTGTGGGACAATGATATATACATTGAGAGACTGAGGAGGTGGATGTTTGGGACAATGATATATACATTGAGAGACTGAGGAGGTGGATGTGTGGGACAATGATATATACTTTGAGAGAATGAGGAGTATAAAGGTGGGAAAAGGGGTCTGGTAGATTCAGAGTAGTAAAAATAAAGTAAAGTACCCCCGTCACACCAAGTGGCGTATAGGGAATATGGTGTTAGTGACCATAAATTTTACAGACCTTCGGCACAGGATTTTTGGGGTAATGTGGTCGGTGTTACGCCCGTGCCGCTTTACTTTCCCAGAAAAAAAAATCCAGTACCCGTTTGCTGGGTGAACCCGGAGGCCGTCGGTTCGGATCGAACCCTACCTCTTGTCCTTTGTAGTCCAGTTCACTAACCACTGAGTTGGAAAACTAGATCAACAATCTATCTACAGTGAACACCTTACAGGAGCAATTAGTCTGCATAAGCTTCAAGAAATGATGAGTAGGAGCGGTGGAGCGGATTGCCCCGACTGCAGTCAAACTAATTCGATAGAATAGAATAGAATAGAATAGAATAGAATAGAATAGAATAGAATAGAATAGAATAGAATAGAATAGAATAGAATGTTTAAAAATGGTATTGCAAGAAGACAACGAAGTGGCAATGTTTGCAAGTAAACATCATCATTTATTTAATAATCATTATAATGCAAACCTGAAACAAGTGCAGAGCGTCAAATACTTGAGCACAATAATAACATCAGATGGGAGATGTATCACAGAAATAACAAGCAGAATAGCTCAGGCCAAAATAGCATTTCAGAAAATGAAAAGCATCTTATGCAACAAATCTATGTAAAAAAAAATGAGAAAGAGAGTTCATCGGTGCTATATAGAGCCAATTCTGACTCATGGAAGCGAATCATGGACAGTAGACAAACAAATGAAAAGACGATTAGAGGCCACAGAGATGGGATTTCTCAGAAGAATGTTGAGAGTTTCCTGAACAGCTAAAAAGACCAATGAGGAAATTCTCTAAGAGGCCAACACAAAAAGAGAGCTCATAAGAAAACATCAGAAAGAAACAATAATTTTTTCGGGCACATCATAAGAAGAGGAAAGTTGGAATATTTGGTTACAACTGGTAAATCACATTTGACATCAAACTATCTTGGAAACAGAAGATAAATAAGGCAACCCAAAAAGCAAGGAGAAAGTTGGCTATTCTAAGAAAGCTGTGTGGAACCACGTGGGGTGGGAGTGGGAAAATACTCAGTAACATTTAACAACAGATTATACTCCCACATCTAGAATATTGATTATCTGCATGGTGCTCAGCATCAAACACCACACTGCAAGAACTGGATAAAGTACAAAACCAGGCACTTAGGACCATCACAGGAGCAATGAAATCAACACCAATATTGGAGATGGAGAAATTGTGAAGGATACCAGCACTGAGAGAACGGAGGGACACAAAGGTGCTGATACAGGCAAAGAAATTGTCATGCATGCTGAGACATCAAATGAAAGACCGATTCTAAAATCTTGCATTGGGACGGCTTAAGAGAAGCAGTTTTATCCACCAAGCCAAGCAAATTTGTAGACAAACACCAGTAAAATCACTGTAACAAGGGTTCTGAATGGCATTTATTGATTGATTGATATAAAAATCGTTTCCAGCTGACATATATTTGTAATACTCTATGCAGAGCCGTTGACCATGCTGTTATTGGTCTCGTTGGTGAGTTTTACCTGTCACTCCAGGTGGGTGCTCAAAAAAGACAGTAAGTTGAATGGGGATCGATGGGTGGCTGTGTTTGTTTTATCCGAATTGTGTTTCTATGTTCCAACTGCTTACGATGAATGATGAAATCGTATGACGAAGGACAGATAAGCTACGTTCACTTTCGGTGTCGCTTGGCCTTATGCTTTTGTCGTGTGCTGTGGCTGCTATGATGGAGACTGCAGCTTCCTCTCTTCGTTTGGATCCTTCAATGAGATGAGATGTGAATTCAGATGATTCCACTGGCACGGAAGGTTGAGCAATTATGGATTTTAATTCGTATGGAGTTTAATCCGACGTCTTTGGCTAACCATAACCATAACCATAACCATGTCAGGCGCCCGGAGTGAGAGCATTAGGTGGCGATCACTCCAAATATGGCTATGGAAGACACCGGTATCACTGCAAACGAATTAAAATCCAAACTTGCTCAACCGACCATGCCATAGGAATTATCCGAATTAATATCTCAGCTTCCAATAAAATGAAAGGTAGATGTAGTCCCCATCATAACAGTCTCAGCAAACGCCAAAAGACATAAGGCAAAACCGCACAGACAGTGAACACAGCCATCTGTTCTCCATCGTTCGTTATCTTCATTCATCGTAAACAATCGGAATATCGAAACACGACCAAAACGGATGAAACGCACAGCTCACAGTGTGCACAGAGCACTTAACTCAGTGGCTCCTGCAACAAGCCGCACTTGGAATATGAGGAAACTGCAACAAGCAACACTTTTTAGACATAGCATTTAATGGTCAATGCCGCCTATCCATCATATTGACCGGAAATTCACGTCCTCCTGAAAATGATGATCGTCATAATTTTTAAAAAAATATATAGCGCTTAATGATGTTAGGACATCGTTTTTGACTCCAAATCCGAACATATAAATCACTCAAAATATGCTCATATGAAAAGTGGATGCTCTATACTCCTCTAAGGCAGTAACATACTGATATGGAACACCTTTACCATAAAACAAAAATACATCAAAAATAGACTATACTATCAACGAAGAAGGAAATGCAATTCTAGGTACTAGTCACAGAAGGGTCAATTAAATACTTACTGTCCGCGATAAAAGAAGGACAATAACTACAGTAGAAACATGTTAACCAATCACCGACTTTGATAAGGTCATTTTGTAGAGCGGAGTACCCGACCCGACTCTACGATATAGAGATATCTGTAAGTCATCTCTGAGTCACTTCTCCATATATGAAAATGACTGAGAACATTTGGCAAGTGATCCCACATCATGGAGAACATGCAAAAGGAACGGTATAACATCATTTGAGACTGTGCTAAGGCAAAACTTAGAAGAGAAAAGACTCATGAAAAAGGATGGAAAACCCTGTGTATCAGTGGGCCTGACTTGTTCATTCTGTGGCCATGTGTGTTTGTCAAACATTGGTAGAATTAGCTATGCGAGAAGCTGTTCGACAAAAACAAAACCTCAAAAAAAAATACACAATAGCCTCCACTAGACCGTCTGACAAGACGAAAAGAGACACATATACCCGACAAATAAAAACAAATGGAAGCGGTGGGAAGACAATATAAGATCGTTTCATTTTCATCTCCGCCGAAGACAGACAACACATAGGGGAAACAAAAGTGGGGCAGGGCAGCCATAGTTCTCCACGATTGGCGATTTGCTGCTAGTTCATGTACTTCTTGATTGTTTTATAGTTCCATTGTTGAGCCTTGTTTCCTAGTAATTGTCTTGCGTAGTAATTCTCTAAGGGTCTACCTTGGTTTTTTTTTTTTTTAATCTGATGGGTTTCACACGACGGGAAAGTCTTTCTTCATTCATTCTCAGCACATGACCGATGTGTTTCCAAGTATTCTTGTTTATATTCGTCTTTTATCATATTCTTTTTGGTCTTTTCTTCTTCTTTCCTTTCTAATTCGCCTTTCAGCATCGACGGCAGATATAATTTGCGGTATTTTGCTCTTTTGTTAGCCTCTGCTTCTGTTATGGTTCCTAATGTTTCTAATATTTTGTCAAGCTAACTTTTTAGTGGTCGGCTCTTGAGGCTTGTGTTCACGTTTATTGAAGCTCGTGTTGTGTTTTGATCTTTCTGACTTGTCACGTGGCCAAACCAGTTTATCTGCTGTTTCTGTATATATTCTATGGCTGTGGTTATTCCTAGCTTTTTTTTTCTCTCAGTTCTTCATTTCTGATCTGACCTCTCAGGCTTCTGATCTTATCTCTCCTATTATTCGTCTAACATCTTTCATGTCAGTAGAGGTTATTTTCTTATTGTTCTTGCATCTAGGGTCCAGGAGTAACATTGGTAGCACAACAATGGAATGTATTGTAGAGTGCCCGTTTTGCCTCTAGAGTTATTTTCTTGTTGGACAATCGTGCTGATAGCTGTCCAATGACTCGACAAGTTGTGTTGTATCCTGAGTCTATTTCTCCTGATTGTGAATTGTCGTTTGTCTCTATACTTCCTAGGTATTTAAATTCCTCTACTTGTTTTAGTTGTCTGCCGCCTATAGTTATGTTGATGTTTTGTTTCTCTTTTGATGTTACTCGTCCATGTTAGTTTTGGTCTGCCTCTACCTCTTTTACCTTGTATTTTCCCCTCCAGGATTACTTTTACAAAGACATTAAACTTCCTATCTAAAGACTTGATGGGTTTTCAACTTTCACATCCATATGTTAACACTGGTATCTCATCCATATGTTAGCACTGGTATCTCATCAATATGTTAGCACTGGCACCACATCAATATGTTAGCACTGGCATCACATCCATATGTTAGCACTGGCATCACATCCATATGTTAACACTGGTATCTCATCCATATGTTAGCACTTGTGTCACATCCATATGTTAGCACTGGCATCACATCCATATGTTAGCACTGGCACCACATCAATATGTTAGCACTGGCATCACATCCATATGTTAGCACTGGCACCACATCCATATGTTAGCACTGGCATCACATCCTATGTTAGCACTGGCACCACATCCATTTGTTAGCACTGCCACCACATCAATATGTTAGCACTGGCATCACATCCATATGTTAGCACTGGCATCACATCCATATGTTAGCACTGGCACCACATCCATATGTTAGCACTGGCATCATATCCACATGTTACCACTGGCACCACATCAATATGTTAGCACTGGCATCACATCCATATGTTAGCACTGGCACCACATCCATATGTTAGCACTGGCACCACATCCATATGTTAGCACTGGCACCACATCCATATGTTAGCACTGGCACCACATCCATATGTTAGCACTGGCACCACATCCATATGTTAGCACTGGCACCACATCCATATGTTAGCACTGGCACCACATCCATATGTTAGCACTGACACCACACCCATATGTTAGCACTGTTGTCATACATAAAAGATGCGGTATAGGATTAATTTTCGCCACATCTCCAAGAGCAGCTCTTGTTCGTGATGGCTGTAGGAGAATCTTGAAGACGTCACCGAGAGTTCCCTCAGAAACCTATAAGAAGAAGGGGCTGTTGAAGATGAGCGAATCATTTCAGAGAATGAGATATGTTTACAGCGTTCGGAAACAATCATAAATAATCAACAACAGAAAAAAAACAAAGAACAATATTTGGTCCGAAGCAGGATCGAACTTATACCCCTTGGCACTGCGCTTTGCCACGAGAAACCATAAGCTAGAGCACACAGCCTACTCGGCTCTAAAAAAAAAGTGCGGTCATTGGCGATGTCTTTCACGAAAACCTTTCACTTTCATTCACTGAAATGATCGGCTGATCTGTCGCCTCGGAAGTTTCTCTCTATATTAATATTCATTTATTTTTATTTGTCTCCTGATGATGATGATCTGTTCGTGCCTGTTAACCAAAGGCTGGCTGACTACGACCCTTCACCTAAACGTCCAGCCCTAGCAGGGGCGTGTAATTGAACTGTCCACATAGGGAGTGGTTTGATGTTTGTCCATGCTCGCTTCACGCTCAATGACCAAACTGACCAGAGTCCACCGGACAACCGAAGATAAAGATCTTCTAGATACACCTTCCTGTGATAGTTCTTCCCGTTCTAATTCTTCCTGTTCTAATTCTTCCTGTTCTAATTCTTCCTGTTGTAATACCTTCTGCACGAAGCCTTTTACCACTGACTAAGTCTCCTTTATATATATATACTCGTAGACTATTTATTTTAGTTTCTGTTATTTACTATGTGAACTATTTATTTTAGTTTCTGTTATTTACTATGTGAACTATTTATTTTAGTTTCTGTTATTTATTGTGTGAACTATTTATTTTAGTTTCTGTTATTTATTGTGTGAACTATTTATTTTAGTTTCTGTTATTTATTGTGTGAACTATTTATTTTAGTTTCTGTTATTTATTGTGTGAACTATTTATTTTAGTTTCTGTTATATATTCTGTGAACTATTTATTTTAGTTTCTGTTATTTATTCTGTGAACTATTTATTTTAGTTTCTGTTATTTATTGTGGGAACTATTTATTTTAGTTTCTGTTATATATTCTGTGAACTATTTATTTTAGTTTCTGTTATATATTCTGTGAACTATTTATTTTAGTTTCTGTTATTTATTCTGTGAACTATTTATTTTAGTTTCTGTTATTTATTGTGTGAACTATTTATTTTAGTTTCTGTTATTTATTGTGTGAACTATTTATTTTAGTTTCTGTTATATATTCTGTGAACTATTTATTTTAGTTTCTGTTATTTATTGTGTGAACTATTTATTTTAGTTTCTGTTATTTATTGTGTGAACTATTTATTTTAGTTTCTGTTATATATTCTGTGAACTATTTATTTTAGTTTCTATTATTTATTCTGTGAACTATTTATTTTAGTTTCTATTATTTATTCTGTGAACTATTTATTTTAGTTTCTGTTATTTATTGTGTGAACTATTTATTTTAGTTTCTGTTATTTATTGTGTGAACTATTTATTTTAGTTTCAGTTATATATTCTGTGAACTATTTATTTTAGTTTCTATTATTTATTCTGTGAACTATTTATTTTAGTTTCTGTTATTTATTCTGTGAACTATTTATTTTAGTTTCTGTTATTTATTGTGTGAACTATTTAGTTTAGTTTCAGTTATTTATTGTGTGAACTATTTATTTTAGTTTCAGTTATATATTCTGTGAACTATTTATTTTAGTTTCAATTATTTATTGTGTAGACTATTTATTTTAACTTTTGTTATTTATTCAGTAGACTGGGAGCCGCGATAGCTCAGTGGTTAGTGAACTGGACTACAAAGGACAAGGGGTAGGGTTTGATCCCAAACGACGGCTTCCGGGTTCACCCAGCCTTAAATGGGTACCGCGTTTTATTTCTGGGAAAGTTAAGCAGCACGGGCGTAATACCGACCACATTACCCCAAAAATCATGTGCTGAAGGTCTGTAAAATATAGGGTCACTAACACCATATTTCCCTATATACCCTTGGCGTGACGGGGCTACTTTACTATTCTATAGACTGTTTTAATTTCTGTTATTTATTGTGTAAACTATTTAGTTTAGTTTCCATGACTTATTTTGGCCTTCTTATATTGATTTCTACATCAGTCCACATACTTGACCATCGCTTCAGTTTAGTCTCTTCAGCATTTGTCCTACTTGAGACTTCTCTTGAATGTATAGTGTGAGTCGAACTGTTATGTTTGTAAACATTGATGAGAATGTCTTCAGGGAACATTACAAAGCAATCACGTGGACAATGCTTTCTCTCTTAGGCTGTTGTATGTGTATGTGTGTGTTTATATGGGGGCGGAAGAGGCATAGCCAAATGTTTATTTGAAGCTGCAGTGCAGCTGGTGAAGAGTTTCACTGATCACATGTTCTGTGCAGAACAGGCATTCACCACAGCCCAACTGAAAGAATCTCTCTCTCTCTCTCTCTCTCTCTAGCCAGATCTCCCACAGAATGTTGCATTCACCACAGCCCGACAGAAAGAATCTCTCTCTCTCTCTCTCTAGCCAGATCTCCCACAGAATGTTGCATTCTCCACAGCCCGCCTGAAAGAACCTCTCTCTCTCTCTCTCTCTCTCTCTCTCTCTCTCTCTCTCTAGCCAGATCTCCCACAGAATGTTGCATTCACCACAACCCGCCTGAAATAACCCCCCTCTCTCTGTCTAGTCAGATCTTCCACAGAACGTTGCCTTCACCACAGCCCGCCTGAAAGAACGCCTCTCTCTCTCTCTGTCTAGTCAGATCTTCCACAGAACGTTGCATTCACCACATCCCGCCTGAAAGAACCTCTCTCTCTTTCTCTCTCTCCCTCTCTGTCTAGTCAGATCTTCCACAGAACGTTGCATTCACCACAGCCCGCCTGAAAGAACGCCTCTCTCTCTCTCTGTCTAGTCAGATCTTCCACAGAACGTTGCATTCACCACAGCCCGCCTGAAAGAACGCCTCTCTCTCTCTCTGTCTAGTCAGATCTTCCACAGAACGTTGCATTCACCACAGCCCGCCTGAAAGAACCTCTCTCTCTTTCTCTCTCTCTCTCTCTCTCTCTCTCTCTCTCTGTCTAGTCAGATCTTCCACAGAACGCTGCATTCACCACATCCCGCCTGAAAGAACCTCTCTCTCTTTCTCTCTCTCTCTCTCTCTCTCTCTCTAGCCAGATCTCCCACAGAACGTTACATTCACCACATCCCGCCTGAAAGAACCTCTCTCTCTCTCTCTTTCTCTCTCTCTCTCTCTCTCTCTCTAGCCAGATCTCCCACAGAACGTTGCATTCACCACATCCCGCCTGAAAGAACCTCCCTCTCTCTCTTTCTCTCTCTCTCTCTCTCTCTCTCTCTCTCTAGCCAGATCTCCCACAGAACGTTGCATTCACCACATCCCGCCTGAAAGAACCTCTCTCTCTTTCTCTCTCTCTCTCTCTCTCTCTCTAGCCAGATCTCCCACAGAACGTTGCATTCACCACATCCCGCCTGAAAGAACCTCTCTCTCTCTGTCTAGTCAGATCTCCCACAGAACGTTGCATTCACCACATCCCGCCTGAAAGAACCTCTCTCTCTCTCTTTCTCTCTCTCTCTCTCTCTCTCTCTCTCTAGCCAGATCTCCCACAGAACGTTGCATTCACCACATCCCGCCTGAAAGAACCTCTCTCTCTCTCTTTCTCTCTCTCTCTCTCTCTCTCTCTCTAGCCAGATCTCCCACAGAACGTTGCATTCACCACATCCCGCCTGAAAGAACCTCTCTCTCTCTCTTTCTCTCTCTCTCTCTCTCTCTCTCTCTCTAGCCAGATCTCCCACAGAACGTTGCATTCACCACATCCCGCCTGAAAGAACCTCTCTCTCTCTCTTTCTCTCTCTCTCTCTCTCTCTCTCTCTCTCTCTAGCCAGATCTCCCACAGAACGTTGCATTCACCACATCCCGCCTGAAAGAACCTCCCTCTCTCTCTTTCTCTCTCTTTCTCTCTCTCTCTCTCTCTCTCTCTCTCTCTCTAGCCAGATCTCCCACAGAACGTTGCATTCACCACATCCCGCCTGAAAGAACCTCCCTCTCTCTCTTTCTCTCTCTTTCTCTCTCTCTCTCTCTCTCTCTCTCTCTCTGTCTAGCCAGATCTCCCACAGAACGTTGCATTCACCACATCCCGCCTGAAAGAACCTCTCTCTCTTTCTCTCTCTCTCTCTCTCTCTCTCTAGCCAGATCTCCCACAGAACGTTGCATTCACCACATCCCGCCTGAAAGAACCTCTCTCTCTCTCTTTCTCTCTCTCTCTCTCTCTCTCTCTCTAGCCAGATCTCCCACAGAACGTTGCATTCACCACATCCCGCCTGAAAGAACCTCTCTCTCTTTCTCTCTCTCTCTCTCTCTCTCTCTCTAGCCAGATCTCCCACAGAACGTTGCATTCACCACATCCCGCCTGAAAGAACCCCTCTCTCCTTAGCCGGATCTCCAACAGAACGTTTCATTCACCACAAACCGTATGAAAGAATTTCTGTCTCTTGTCAGATCACCCACTGAACGTTGCATTTAGCAACAAACCATATGAAAGAATTTCTGTCTCTTGTCAGATCACCTACAGAACGTTACATTCACCACAAACCATATGAAAGAATGTGTATGTAGTAAATGCAATGTTCTATGGAAGATATGACAAGAGACAGAGATTCTTTCAGACAAGCTGTTGTGAATGCCATGTTCTGTGGGTGATCTGGCTAGACACAGAGATTCTTTCAGACAAGCTGTTGTGAATGCCATGTTCTGTGGGTGATCTGGCTAGACACAGAAATTCTTTCAGACGGTCTGTGGTGAATACAATGACCTATGAAAGATCTGACTAGAGACAAAGATTCTTTCAGACGGTCTGTGGTGAATACAATGACCTATGAAAGATCTGACTAGAGACAAAGATTCTTTCAGACGGGCTGTAGTGAATGCAACGTTTTGCAAAGTACATGCGACCTTTTGATGATGAATCATATCCCCCTGTTTCTGCTTGAAACTCGCTGTCCTTCTTGCCCTGCCCATGTAGTCACGTGATTAGTGATAGTGGTCTAGTATCTGGCTACTTACCAATCAGGGGTTCATACTTCTGTTTTGGACCTCGCAGCGATGTCTTCAAATGGCTCTGACTGAAGTTAAGTAGAGTTATGTTTATGTTGTTGTGTAGTCGTCGTGTTTGTTGTTCTTGTACTACCGACGAATGCCTGTTGCTGAAGCGTTAATCTCTCGTATTTTGTGTTGTATTTTTCTTTAGTAAGGCTGCTACACATAATTGTATGTGTATATGTCTATGTTCTGATTCCGGCTTGATGTCGCTTATAGGACTGGCGATGGGTCGCTAAGAATGACCATTTTTGGAGTTGAATAAAACCTTTTGTTTATTGAGAGACTTGAAGGCTGTGTGGAGCGCCATTGTCGTGCTCTAAGATGCGTGTACCTTTCTCAGGCTGGATGAGAGTATGTTTCTCTTTTTCCACTTGAGTCGGTTGTAAAGATGCCACTGGCTAAGTTCTGTGAGGATTCAATTCGGATCCACGAATACCCGTGTCCATGTATTTCTGGGGTATTTTACCTGGAGCATGATGAGTGACATCGCTCTCATTTCTGTCTTGGGTTGCTCCTCTTTGACGACTTTTCCTGGAACATCTAGGATTGTTTTTGTTCTGTTTTCACAATGGTTCTGGTCTTACAACTGTGGCCTCGTTCTCTAATACATGTGTATGTTGTCAGATTAGAATACATGTGTGTGTTGTCTGATTATAATACAGGTGTTTTTTTTTCTAATTATAATACATGTAGTATGTTGTATGATTATAATACAGGTGTATGTTGTCTGATTATAATACAGTTGTATTTTGTCTGATTATAATACATGTAGCATATTGTCAGATTATAATACAGTTGTATTTTGTCTGATTATAATACATAAAGCATGTTGTCTGATTATAATACAGGTGTATATTGTCTGATTATAATACAGGTGTATGTTGTTTGATTATTATACATGTGTATGTTGTCTGATTATAATACAGGTGTATTTTGTCTGATTATGATGCACGTGAATGTTGTCTAATCATAATACACGTGTATGCTGTCTGATTCCATTACATGTGTCATGTTGTGCATGTTGTCTGAAGTTTTCATTAGCCAGATGACTCATTTACCATTTACCAGACAAACATTTAGGATAAAGCAGCACGAATAGTAGTTTCCAGTGGTTTAGACTGGAGACAAATAATAATCAATGAATATTATTTTAGGACTTTGCTGATGACATAGTTCTCATCAGCAATCAGATAAAAACGATGCAGGAAAACACAAATGAACTATCATCAATAGCCAGCAAAATTGGGCTTGAGGTCAATCATGAAAAGACTAAAGTCATGAAAAGTTTAATTCCAACAAGTGACAAAATATACATGGAAAACAAACCAGTAGAAGAGATCGATCACTTCATCTATCTTGGAAGTCACATTGATCGAGAAGGGGATACGAGCAAAGAAATTAGAATCAGACTGGCTAAAGCAGCAATGTCTTTCAGAAGCCTTGAAAAGTTGTGGAAATCAAAACTCATTAGCACAAACACAAAACTTAGGCTATTCAAATCAAATGTACTATCAACCCTTACATATGCGTGTGAAAGCTGGAAAACAACAAGAGATATAGAAACAAAGTTGAACGCATTCGAAAATAAATGTCTAAGGAAAATACTTGGTATAGAATGGAACGAATTCAAAACAAACGAGGAAATTAGAGAAATCGCCAATCAACCACTAATATCTTCAGTAATAAAGAAAAGACGATGGTCATACGTTGGACATGTGATGAGAAGAGATAATAATCGAATAGCAAAGCAAGCCCTCATATGGGAAACAACAGGTAAAAGAAAAAGAGGAAGACCCAGGGAGACACTGAGAAGAACATTGATGAGAGAGGCAAGAGCAGCAGGAATCGGCTCCCTCAATGAGATAGAACTGCTTGCACAGAACAGAGACAGATGGCGAGATTTGATAAAATATCTTTAAAAGAAAACTGCTAGAACAAAAATTCATATAGGAGAAGGTGTATCTTGGTCTACGCCCTATGGGCCGGTTACGGCTCGAAAGGTCAATAGATAGATAGATTATTTTAGAGGGAAACTTGCGAGGCGATAATCAGCGAATCAAATCAGCAAAGCAAGTATTCAGCCCTACCCTATCCTTGAGATACTTGTCTTAATAGGAAAAATACGGATACACAATTTATTCTCGAGTTGTGATCATAGCCCTATGCTATAGTCATGAGAACACCTGCGTGAAAGACATCGCATATGATGGCTAATTTTTTAGTTAGCCGAGTTGGCAGAGTTCCCTAGCGTCTGGCTTTTCATGGCAAAGCGCTGTGCCAAGGAGTACGGGTTCTATCCTACTTCGGACCATGTATTGTTCTTTGTTTTTTTTTTTTCTGTTGTTGATTATTTGTCTTTTTGTCCGAGTGCTGTAAACATACCTCTTCCTCTGAACTGATTCGCTGATTATCGCCTCGCAAGTTTCCCCTCTATAATAATATTCATTGATTATTTGTTGTCTTCTTACTATAACCAGAGATAGAAAATGTGCAACTGAAATAAACAAAAGAACAGAAATGGCAAAAAGTAATTTTAATGCCATGAAGAACATACTAACACCAAAACAAATAATACCAGTGCTAAAACTAAGAATAGCAAAACGTTATATCTTCTCAACATTCATGTATGTTGCAGAAACATAGACATTAGACAAGAAAACAGAACAGAAAATTGAAGCCTTTGAAATGTGAATTTGTAGAGGAATAAGCAGAATTGTGTGGAAAGAAAATAAAATAAACGATGAAGATTTAAAACAATTAAAAAGGAAAAGAGAAGTATAGAGACAACATTCAAACAAGACAAATGAGAATTTGTTAAAAGACTCATCAGCCACTAAAAGTAATCTTGGAATAGAAAATACGATAAAACAGGCAGGTGCAGACCAAGACTAACATGGACGAGTAAGACCAAATGTTCGGACAAGTCAGCCTATGACAACTTGCACTATCAAAACAAGAGACAGAACAAGACTAACATGGACGAGTAAGACCAAATGTTTAGACAAGTCAGCCTATGACAACTTGCACTATCAAAACAAGAGACAGAACAAGACTAACATGGACGAGTAAGACCAAATGTTTGGACAAGTCAGCCTATGACAACTTGCACTATCAAAACAAGAGACAGAACAAGACTAACATGGACGAGTAAGACCAAATGTTTGGACAAGTCAGCCTATGACAACTTGCACTATCAAAACAAGAGACAGAACAAGACTAACATGGACGAGTAAGACCAAATGTTTGGACAAGTCAGCCTATGACAACTTGCACTATCAAAACAAGAGACAGAACAAGACTAACATGGACGAGTAAGACCAAATGTTTGGACAAGTCAGCCTATGACAACTTGCACTATCAAAACAAGAGACAGAACAAGACTAACATGGACGAGTAAGACCAAATGTTTGGACAAGTCAGCCTATGACAACTTGCACTATCAAAACAAGAGACAGAACGGAATGGCCCTCCATAGTACCCAACCTTCAATGCTGAGACAGGACTCAGTGATGATAATGGGTGCAACCATGGGTTAATAAGAGACCAGAGCTTTGTCCTGACGATTTTTATTTGAATATGTGAGTATTTGTTACCCGCCACAAAACGTGGCTTCCTCGCTAAAGAAAGGAAGAACAGGTCAACTACAACAAAGGGGTGGCCTGGGGTCCACTCAGACAGCAGTATGGCTCTCTAGAATTATCGCCCCTATTTGATGTTAATAACCCGCTAACCGTCGGGCACCAAACCACGCAAACGGTAGATAACATCAGTCTCCAAGGACGCTCTCTTGGGCAGTTATCCTGGCTACTTCCTCCGCGTTCCACTCTCAAGTCCGATAATCACACATGGACTGTCTGATTACAACGCTGAGGGGAGCTTATCCTAATAATCACGATGTGGGGAGTCCGGACGAGAACTTATTTTATCTTTCTCTAAGAATCGCAACCGAGAGTGTTGCGAGGGCTTCCAAGAGAAGAATAATAAACATGACGTCATTACAACCAACATTGCTGGCAGCTTCTCAGCCGATGAGGTGACGTAACCTTCACAAAGTTATCCATCGTGTAGACAGTATGGGTCAATCGTATTTTATACACTAGGTATGGTTACTTCAAGATGTACAACAGAGGTGAGATGCAGAATGGCTCAGGCAAAAGCAGCTTTCAACAAATTTAGAAGATACTGTGCAATCCATTTTTGACAATAGAAACAAGAAAAAGAGTTCTTTAATGTTATGTAGAGACAGTCTTAACATATGGATGTGAATCATGGACATTAGGACAACAGACAAGAAAATCACAGAAGTCTGTAGAAATTTGGTTTTATAGAAGAATGTTGAGAATACCACGGACAGCTAAGAAGAGTAATGAAAACGTCATAAAAGAAGCCAAAGCAAAAAGAGAGCTAATTTCCAATATGAGGAAGAAACAATCATCATTTTTTCGCCATGTAATGAGAAGAGAACAACTGGAATATATTGTAACAACTGGGAAAATTGAGGGACAAAGAGATAGAGGGAAGCAAAGAGAAAAGATACCAGACAGCTTAAGAGAATGGCTTGGCAGAAGATCAACAACAGAAATGATTAATAACTGTTGTGATCGGAAGTTGTGTAGAGACATGATCACCTACGTCAGCAGGCCCGGTGCTTGATGATGATAGTTACTTCTTGAGCGTTCAGTCTTTTCTCTGATGAACTTGACTCTTTGTTCTGTGATGGGTAGAAAAGGAGAAACTTAAGGAAGTTCTGACAAAAAAGGATTACTTGACACTATTTGAACAATGGGGAGCCGTGATGGCTCAGTGGTTAGTGATCTGGGGAGCCGTGATGGCTCAGTGGTTAGTGATCTGGGGAGCCGTGATAGCTCAGTGGTTAGTGATCTGGGGAGCCGTGATAGCTCAGTGGTTAGTGATCTGGGGAGCCGTGATAGCTCAGTGGTTAGTGATCTGGGGAGCCGTGATGGCTCAATGGTTAGTGATCTGGGGAGCCGTGATGGCTCAATGGTTAGTGATCTGGGGAGCCGTGATGGCTCAGTGGTTAGTGATCTGGGGAGCCGTGATGGCTCAGTGGTTAGTGATCTGGGGAGCCGTGATGGCTCAGTGGTTAGTGATCTGGGGAGCCGTGATGGCTCAGTGGTTAGTGATCTGGGGAGCCGTGATGGCTCAGTGGTTAGTGATCTGGGGAGCCGTGATGGCTCAGTGGTTAGTGATCTGGGGAGCCGTGATGGCTCAGTGGTTAGTGATCTGGGGAGCCGTGATGGCTCAGTGGTTAGTGATCTGGGGAGCCGTGGTGGCTCAGTGGTTAGTGATCTGGGGAGCCGTGGTGGCTCAGTGGTTAGTGATCTGGGGAGCCGTGATGGCTCAGTGGTTAGTGATCTGGGGAGCCGTGATGGCTCAGTGGTTAGTGATCTGGGGAGCCGTGATGGCTCAGTGGTTAGTGATCTGGGGAGCCGTGGTGGCTCAGTGGTTAGTGATCTAGTCTACAAAGGACAAGAGGTCAGGTTCGATCCTGATCGACGGCTTCCTGGTTCACCCAGCCTTAAATAGGTACCGGATGTTTTCTGGTAAAGTGGCGCGGGCGTAATACCGACCACATTACCGTAAAGATCATGTGCCGAAGGTCTGTAAAATATAATGGTCATTAAAACCAGATTTCCTAGACGCCACTTGGCCTGATGGGGGCTCTTTACCTTATTTGTATTTGAAAAATGGAGACAATTTTTTATCTTATCTTATCTTATCTTATCTTATCTTATCTTATCTTATCTTATCTTATCTTATCTTATCTCTATTTGTTTCCAGTCCCATCTGTTGTAATCTGTCATCAAGTATGCTCATTTAATCTAGCATCTGTTGATGAATAATTGATAGGAGAGCTATGTCATTAGCAAAGTCTAAATCATCAAGTTGTTTGGTCAGTGACCACTGGATCCCATTTCTGTTCTTTTGAGTTATTTTCATAATCCAATCTATGGCCAGTAGAAAGAGAAATGGAGACAGAAGGCATCCTTGCCTTACTCCTGTTCTTATTTCAAATGCTTCTGTAAGCTGTCCTTCATGCACCACACTACATTTTGTTCCTTCATACATTGTTTTTATCAGGTTAATAAACTTTGTGGGGATTCCGTAATGACTCAGCAACTTCCAAAGCATTCTTCTGTTTAAACTATCAAATGCCTTTTCGTAATCTATGAATCCAATATAAAGTGGGGATTTTAGTTCTAAACTTTGTTCAACTATTATACGTAGAGTAGTTATTTGATCAGCACATGATCTGTTCTTCCTAAAACCTGCTTGTTCATCTCTCAAATGTTTTTATATGGCCTCTTTTAGTCTCTCCAGAATGATTCTGCTTAATATTTTTCCTGGCACTGATAGTAGCATAATTCCCCTATAATTTGTGCACTCCTGTAAACTTCCTTTTTTTGGTAGTTTGATCATATAACCTTCTTTCCAGTCTTTATGTATTTCTTCCCTCTCCCATATTTTATCTAATAGATTATGTAGCATCTTGGTAGAGGTGCTAATATCTGCTTTGATGGCTTCTGAATGAATTTCATCTGGTCCTGTGGCTGTACCATTTTTTTTAATAGTTTGATTCTACTTCTTCTTCTCCTTCTTCTTCTGCCATTTTTTGGGTCTATTTTTTTAGATTTCAAACTACCAAGTGTTTGCACCCGCAACCTTAATTTTTTCTCCTTCATCCGAGATTCGAAAGGTCTAGGTATCGGATCTTACTACCTAGAGTGGGGCTAGACGTGGGATCTGACTAGCTAGAGAGGGCTAAACGTCGGATCTCACTAGCTAGAAAGGGCTAGACGTCGGATCTCACTAGCTAGAGAGGGCTAAACGTCGGATCTAACTAGCTAGAGAGGGCTAGGCGTCGGATCTCACTAGCTAGAGAGGGCTAAACGTCGGATCTCACTAGCTAGAGAGGGCTAGACGTCGGATCTAACTAGCTAGAGAGGGCTAGGCGTCGGATCTCACTAGCTAGAGAGGGCTAAACGTCGGATCTCACTAGCTAGAGAGGGCTAAACGTCGGATCTAACTAGCTAGAGAGGGCTAGGCGTCGGATCTCACTAGCTAGAGAGGGCTAAACGTCGGATCTCACTAGCTAGAAAGGGCTAGACGTCGGATCTCACTAGCTAGAGAGGGCTAAACGTCGGATCTAACTAGCTAGAGAGGGCTAGGCGTCGGATCTCACTAGCTAGAGAGGGCTAGGCGTCGGATCTCACTAGCTAGAGAGGGCTAGACGTCGGTTCTCACTAGCTAGATAGGACTAGACATCGGATCTCACGACCCAGAGACCAGGAGAGGGTGGAGCCACGATGAAACCATGGATTCGATTCCTTTTTTCTTTTTAAAATCCACCGCCAGTGGTGGGAATCGAACCCACGACTTGCTTGCCCAGAGACCGGTGTCTTACCTCTAGACCACCAAGGCCCCTCTTCCCCCCCCCCCCCCCCCTGCCCCAGCCCCAAAATTCCTTTTCGAAGTGTAATGAAGGCGACCTGTCGACAAAACATAACTAACACTGCCCAACCTTATCAATAATTTATAAAATTGTAATAGATACACGAAGCTAGTTTAGGGGACACGTTATCCACAGATGACTTCCTATAATATATAGATTATATAAGTCAAACCCACTAATTAAAAATGTGGTATTGACGTCTGATATGTTTGACAGAAATGTGTTTACATCACAGCTTGGTGACACCAAGACATGGCACACAAGTTATATCTATTTGCCGTATTTGTAAAGGTTGACTGTGTCGAAAAGTGGTAGAATTGGATAGAAAGAAAAGAAAACAAACGATGAAGTTTAAAAACAACTAAAAATGAAAAGAGAACTACTAAACAGAATTAGAGCAAGACTAATCTAATCTTCTAAATTGCTAATCATCAACCACCAGTACTGTCTTGCTAATCATCAACCTGTCTCTGCCTCTTTTACCTTGTATTTTCCCTTCCAATATTATTTTTAGTAGGCTGTTGTGTCTTTTTACGTGCCCCCAAAATTTCATTTGTCCTGCCTTAATTGTGTTTAGTAGTTCTCTTTTTATTTTCAGTTGTTTTAAAACTTCAACGTTTGTTTTCTTTTCTTTCCACCCAATTCTACCTATTCTTCTATAAATCCACATTTCAAAGGCTTCAATTTTCTGTTCTGTTTTCTTGTCTAATGTCCATGTTTCTGCACCCTACAGGAATACTGAGAAGATGTAACATTTTGCCTTTAATAGTTTCAGCCCTGCTGATATTTGTCTTGTTGTTAGTATATAGTATATTTTTCATGGCATTAAAATTACTTTTTGCCATACCTATTCTTTTGTTTATTTCAATTTTCCATTTTCCATCATTGGTTGTAGTATATCTCAGGTAGTTGTAGCTCTGGACTGTCTCCAGATGTATTCCCTCAACTGTGATACATGTATTTATTTGTAGGTCTTGAGAATTTTCTTTGTTTATGATCATAGTTTTAGTCTTTTTGATATTCATTTCTAGTCCATATTTTTCGCTTATTACTGTACAACCACCAATACTGTCTTGCTAATCGTCAACCATCAGTTCTGTCTTGTTAATCATCAACCACCAGTATTGTCTTGTTAATGATCAACCACCAGTACTGTCTTGTTAATCATCAACCACCAGTATTGTCTTGTTAATTATCAACCACCAGTACTGTCTTGTTAATCATCAACCACCAGTATTGTCTTGTTAATTATCAACCACCAGTACTGTCTTGCTAATCATCAACCACCAGTACTGTCTTGTTAATTAGCAACCACCAGTACTGTCTTGTTAATCATCAACCACCAGTATTGTCTTGTTAATTATCAACCACCAGTACTGTCTTGCTAATCATCAACCACCAGTACTGTCTTGTTAATTATCAACCACCAGTACTGTCTTTTTAATCATCAACCACCAGTACTGTCTTGTTAATTATCAACCACCAGTACTGTCTTACTAATCATCAACCACCAGTACTGTCTTGCTAATCATCAACCACCAGTACTGTCTTGTTAATTATCAACCACCAGTACTGTCTTGTTAATCATCAACCACCAGTACTGTCTTGTTAATTACCAACCAACAGTACTGTCTTGTTAATCATCAACCACCAGTACTGTCTTGTTAATTATCAACCACCAGTACTGTCTTGTTAATTATCAACCACCAGTACTGTCTTGTTAATTATCAACCACCAGTACTGTCTTGTTAATCATCAACCACCAGTACTGTCTTGTTAATTATCAACCACCAGTACTGTCTTGTTAATCATCAACCACCAGTACTGTCTTGTTAATTATCAACCACCATTACTGTCTTGTTAATTATTAACCACCAGTACTGTCTTGTTAATCATCAACCACCAGTACTGTCTTGTTAATCATCAACCACCAGTACTGTCTTGCCAATCATCAACCACCAGTACTGTCTTGTTAATCATCAACCACCAGTACTGTCTTGTTAATTATCAACCACCAGTACTGTCTTGTTAATCATCAACCACCAGTACTGTCTTGTTAATTATCAACCACCAGTACTGTCTTGTTAATTATCAACCACCAGTACTGTCTTGTTAATCATCAACCACCAGTACTGTCTTGTTAATCATCAACCACCAGTACTGTCTTGTTAATTATCAACCACCAGTACTGTCTTGTTAATCATCAACCACCAGTACTGTCTTGTTAATCATCAACCACCAGTACTGTCTTGTTAATCATCAACCACCAGTACTGTCTTGTTAATCATCAACCACCAGTACTGTCTTGTTAATCATCAACCACCAGTACTGTCTTGTTAATTATCAACCACCAGTACTGTCTTGTTAATTATCAACCACCAGTACTGTCTTGTTAATCATCAACCACCAGTACTGTCTTGTTAATTATCAACCACCAGTACTGTCTTGTTAATCATCAACCACCAGTACTGTCTTGTTAATTATCAACCACCAGTACTGTCTTGTTAATTATCATCCACCAGTACTGTCTTGTTAATCATCAACCACCAGTACTGTCTTGCCAATCATCAACTACCAGTATTGTCTTACTTATCTTCAACCACCAATGCGATAAATGCTTTTCTAACGCTGGCCTTTTGAAAATGAAGCGGAGTAGACATGGGAGGATCCTAATTGAAGTGATTCTACCTTGTACATCCAAAACATAAAAGAAAGAGAAGTTATCCTTCATTAAGACTGACTTTCCTATCAGGTTCAGCACCTTTCTGCCGCTTCTAGCACTTATGAACCGAGTTATCTTGTTCACATATTTAGTTTACGTTTTTAACAAAAATTCTCCAGCAACATATCTACAATCTGTGATTGTATCTGTCTAGACCAGTTAAAATCGTTGTAGAACGCTACATCCGAGTGTTGGCCGACATCTGACATCAGACACGATGGTTTCACTTAACGGTTGAGCTATCAGCCCAGATGGTTCCGATTGTGCTCGGTCAACAAGTCTGCCTGATAGAATCTCCATGTTATTCTTCATTCATTTGATGGAATCTTCAAACCTTGTTAAGGGGGATATAGTCCAGGGACCTGTTATGCCGTCCCGTTGCTGTGAGTCTGACACTTACCAGTAACGAGATCTGACAAGGTTATCCACATTCAGGGCCTAAATTTAGTCTCGCTGGTCAGTATTTGATTATTTCCATTTCACACAATAGGAACATTGAGATGACGGTTCGGTCAGTTTCTTGTCCCTGGTCCCGTCTTGTGAGATACGCATCTGAGCGTCAGATGAGAACGGCGATTCATCGTTAAGTATCCCTAGGACAGGCAATCTCCAGTTTGTCCAGCATAACTCGTGAAATCAGAAAAGCTGAACTAATTGTGGAGATATAACGTTTTGGAAGGACTTCTACCACTCCTCCAACTCTTATTTCTACTCCTACTCTTACTTCTACTTTTACTACTTCTTCTTCTACTACTCATATACTCTTACTCCTACTACACCACATACACTTACTTATCCTACTCATAATTCTACTACTCCTACACTTACTAATATTATTACACCTACTGCTACTATTATTACTCTTACTTCTAATATTCCTACTCTTACTACTCCTCCTAGCCATATTTCTACTACTGCTACTTCTACTACACTTACACGTACTACTACTCTAACTTCTACTACTTCTACTACTCCTACTCTTCCTACTCTTACTTCTACTACTCCTGCTCTTCCCTGCTCTTACTTCTACTACTCCGACTATGCCTCCTATTCTTATTATTTTACACCTACTCCTTATATTTTTCCTTATCTTACTTCTACTCCTACTCCTCCTACTCTTACTTTTAATACTCTGGCACCTACTTTTAGTATTCCTACTATTCCTTTTACTCTTACTTCTACTACTTTTTCTTTACTACTCCTCTTACTCTTAATTCTACTCCTACTATTATCACTACACCTCCCACCTAACTTCTACTAATCTTACTCCTACTTCTCCTTCTAGCCCTACTTCCACTACTCCTACACATACTCCTACACCTACTCCTACTTCCACTACTTCTACACCTACTCCTACTTCCACTACTCCTACTTCAACTACTCCTACTCCTACTTTAACTACTCCTACTTCCATTACTCCCACTCCTACTTCCACTACTCCTACTTCCACTACTCCTACTCCTACTACTCCTACTTCCACTACTCATACCTCCACTACTCCTACACTTACTTCCACTACTCATACTTCTTCTTCCACTACTCCTACACCTACTTCCATTAACACTACTCCTACTCATACTTCCACTACCACTACTCCTCCTCTTACTCCTACTCATACTTCCACTACTCCTACTCATACTTCCACTACTCCTACTCATACTTCCACTACTCCTACTCCTTATTCCACTACTCCTACTTCCACTACTCCTACTTCCACTACTCCTACTACCACTACTACTACTCCTACTCCTACTTCCACTACTCCTACTAACACTACTCCTACTCATACTTCCACTACTCCTACTCCTTCTTCCACTACTTCGACTTATACTTCCACTACTCCTACTTCCACTACCACTACTCCTACTCATACTTCCATTACTCCTACTCCTACATCCACTACTCCTACTTCCACTACTCCTACTTCCATTACTCCTACTTCCACTACCACTACTCCTACTTCCACTACTCCTACAGCTACTACTACTATTCCTCTTGCTTCTACGTCTACTACTCCTGTGTTTGGTGATCTACCTTTTTAGCTTCCAGTGGAGCATAGGTCTTCAACAAACACTTTCCAAGTCGTTCTGTTTTTTGCCATTCTTTTAAGACCATTCCATGTCTTCCCCATCATCTTCATCTCTGCTTCTATCTGTCTTCTCCAAGAATTCCTTGGTCTTCCTCTTTGTCTTTTCCCCTGGGGATTCCAAAAAAGGGCCTGTTGTGTAATACTCTCAGTTGGCTTCCGTAGTGTGTGCCCTATCCAGCGCCATCGTCTTCGCTGTATCTCTGTATCCACTGGTATTTGACCGGTACATTTCCATAATTCTATGTTAGTGATTTTGTCCTGCCATTTCCATCCTTTTATTCTGCGTAAGCATCCATTAATGAGAGTCCCTGAGAGAAGGAAGGTAGTTTGCCATTCCTTCCCTTCTTGGCAGTGACTGTACTAGTCGGAGATCGCAGCCATTGCCTCTATACATGAGATCCTCTGCCTGCCATCGCGGTGTGGGGACCATAACCGGTACTACTTGTCCACTGCTCCCACAACACCATCCACCACCTGCCCCAATGGCTTCACATAACACTGATTAGGGGGGGGGGGCGAAACGGGAGCCTCACCTTGCCCAAGGGTGTCCCGAAGACTAGTGGAGGAAAGGAGACCACTTACTCTTCCTTTGGTAGGGCAGAACTCTACCCCAGTCTCCTTCTACTCTACCGGTAGACTCCCGTAAGTCATAATTGACTATGGATTTTGAAGCGCCCCTAGGAATTGTTATTTTTTTCTTTGCTTTAGTTGTGTATTCTCTTTCTCTATGAATCTTTCTATTTCTTGCTTGAGTTGGAGCTTCATTGTGTGTTTCTAAAGATTGCGGTCTGCAGCTATCTCTTCCAAGGCTGCAGGGTTTATGTCCAGAATCTTCATGTCACTTTTACACACGTCAACAAATCGGAGGGGGAGCAGAAGCGCCTGAGACTTTCGGTCGCAACAGCAGGGTCGGGCAACCATCAGCTGACCAAGACCTAGCAGTTCTATCTCCTTGTGGTCTCCCCTGGTAACAGTCTGCGTCAGAACAGGTTGGCTAACAGAAGCTAGGATCGCCGTGTTTCCTTTTATTAAAGCATCTTAACACTCATCCTACCTCCCCTCATGTAGCTTCCTTTTCTATTTTTAACATCCTACTTTCTTCTTTTCTGTCCACCTCTCCATTCACCTCATCATCTAACATGTAGTTATAGATAATTGTGCTTCACCGTTTGTTGTCGTTGTCCTTGTACTCTGAAGAAGGCCACAGGCCGAAACGTCAGTATTGTGTTGTGTTCCTTCCTTGTAAAGCTGTCATCATACCTTAGAGTGTTTAACACTCCCCACCACTGTTACTGATATAGAAGACCCAGTAATGCAGTACCTCTGGGCTGGACTAGTAAAGTTTCCCCAGCATAGCCTGGAATAGACGAACTATAACTTCTCCAGTAAGAGCCGGGAATGTCAAGAAAGCCATTACGACCCGCTACATCAATGAGTCAAAGGGCACCATGCTCGCATCAACTCGTGGCATTACGTCAACTCAACAAATCTGAGTTTTGAGCGCACCCTAGTTCTTTTACCATCTGCTAGTTGCCTATAAGGTATATCTGTTGGCCTAGAATATAAAAACCGCAAAACTGTCGACTGGTAATAGTAAGATGACACAATGGTGGCGAAGATCGGTGCTCACCAGAGAGCTCATCCATGCACCTGACACAGACGACAACAGTTGATTAAAGGTAACGCGCCGGAGATCGAAAGATACAGCTGAAGAGCATGTGACTTGGCAAGAACAAATATCTGCGTTCCGTGGCAAACAACGATGACCTATCCTCGAGAAATTATGATTAACGATCTACGAGAGATTGGTCGAGCAAAGGACAGAGGCACAAATACATGGCTATCTAGACTGTGGGAACTGGGAGTGAAGACCGGTGTTACCAGAACAGAGCGATATTCTAGACGAATGAGAGGGTTTGTCAACCAACACCGAACTGGTACAATTAGACGCTGTGTGCTGATGAACAATTTGAGACGAAGATCGATGCACCTATGGGTGTGTCCGGAGTGCTGTGATGAGGATCCTGATGTAATATAACATAATACAACTACATGTATAACAAATCCGGCTGTACGAAATGAAGATAGACTTAATGCTTCATTTTCTACTTCTTATCTTTCGTCTTCTTCTGCTTCTCCTTCTCTTTCATCTATCTATCTATCTATCTATCTATCTATCTATCTATCTATCTATCTATCTATCTATCTATCTATCTATCTATCTATCTATCTATCTATCTATCTATCTATCTATCTATCTATCTATCTATCTATCTATCTATCTATCTATCTATCTATCTATCTATCTATCTATCTATCTATCTATCTATCTATCTATCTATCTATCTATCTATCTATCTATCTATCTATCTATCTATCTATCTATCTATCTATCTATCTATCTATCTATCTATCTATCTATCTATCTATCTATCTATCTATCTATCTATCTATCTATCTATCTATCTATCTATCTATCTATCTATCTATCTATCTATCTATCTATCTATCTATCTATCTATCTATCTGATAATCCACACATTGTCCGTCTATCTAGTTACTACTTTGTCTCATATACGGACTATGTAATGATAGAAAGATACATTGTAGGGTAGAACATTAATGGGACAGCCCAGTTTGCCGCAAGTTATCAGTCGCTTATCTCACGGGCAACCTCATGACAGTCGCTGTAGCCACAAAGCGGCACTCCTGGGCCGTTCCGGACGTTCCCCCAATAGTGTTTGCTTGATGGCGTGACAGGGAATACTTACCTCCACAATCATAAAGGTGGACCACTCTCACAAGGCGGTCGGCGATTTAATATCCACTTTGAAGTGGCCCTTTTCTGGCTGAAGAACGTTACGGCCAAGGTGGACAGTCCCAAGTGGCTAGTGGCGACCTCTGATCCCAGAATTAGCTCTTTGGTTAGAAGACAAACATGGGGGGCTGATCCAAGTGGAGATAACAGGAGAAAGTCCAGCAGGAGAGTTATGTCAGTTTATGGTTGGTCCCGATTTCATCGGTTTATTGCCGGGGAACTGGACACTGAACAAAGTGTGACTGGTTTCTTGTTCTTTATTTATTCATAAATTCATTCATTCATTCGGTTATTGGGTACCGTTTTCAAACCGAAAGTTGGGGCTACCAGGGAGAGACCATTCTGCCTCTTGTCTTGATGGTGCACATTGTTACAGGTTAAATTGTCCACCTTTTGATGTTATCAGTCCACTTTAGTATGCTTGTGTTGGCCCGATGACTAAAGGAGTACAGCTCTTCATCATCCGCCCTTAAAAAGATGTTAAGTGGGCGTGTCTGCGTTGTGTTTTGGTTTGCAGTATAACTGTGATATTTGCGCCTTTCATCCCAACACATCCGACTTCAGCACAACATTTTGGAGTACCGGGTTGTCTTCCCTCTTCGATCCCTACTCGCTTGGCCAGACTAGACAGGTTAGTCTGTTACTGGAGGCACCACAGAGAGGCGGAGCATTGTCGGGATGGTTCTGGTTCACCAATCTTGGTGCAAGCCATCAGCTGTAGGTCGCTGACAAACTCCAGCTCCGCTGCTTTGAAGCGCGCCTTCGCCTCCAACTTTAGTTTTCATTCGCTAAATAATTGGAGAGGAAATAATAATAAAGGGAGATTGTCAACGGAAGCTTCCGGTGCGGTATATTAGCGAATCATTTCCGGGGGGGGGGGGGAGGGTATGTTTACAGCACTCGGAAACATTTAACAAATTAGAACAATAGACAGTACGATGCAGGGTCGAACTCGTACTCTTCGACACAGCGCCTTACCACAAGCGACTATGCACTACCCCTTTTCGCAATCCCCTACTTAAAAAGGTGTCGAGAAGGCGCTGTTGCGTAGCCTCGATGTTTGTAGCACAGTTGCGTAGCCTCGTTGCTTGTAGCACTGTTGCGTAGCCTCGTTGCTTGTAGCACTGTTGCGTAGCCTCGCTGCTTGTAGCACTGTTGCGTAGCCTCGCTGCTTGTAGCACTGTTGCGTAGACCCGTTGCTTGTAGCACTGTTGCGTAGCCTCGTTGCTTGTAGCACTGTTGCGTAGCCTCGTTGCTTGTAGCACGGTTGCGTTGACTCGTTGCTTGTAGCACTGTTGCGTAGCCTCGTTGCTTGTAGCACTGTTGCGTAGCCTCGCTGCTTGTAGCACTGTTGCGTAGCCCCGTTGCTTGAAGCACTGTTGCGTAGCCTCGTTGCTTGTAGCACAGTGTAAAGTTTGTGTCTCTTTAGCACAAGCATCTGACTTTTCTTTCCCGTTTTTTTTTTAGTGGGGGGGGGGGGGGGGGAGAATTAACACAAGTTGTCTACCTTTGCTTGTTGACTAGCCTGGAGGTTTTTCGAAAGTTGTATCAGGGGGAGTAAGTTGTATAAGGGGAAGTAAGTTGTATCAGGGGGAGTAAGTTGTATCAGGGGGAGTAAGTTGTATCAGGGGGAGTAAGTTGTATTAGAGGGAGCAAGTTGTATCAGGGGAGTAAGTTGTATCAGAGGGAGTAAGTTGTTTCAGAGGGAATAAGTTGTATCAGGGGGAGTAAGTTGTATCAGAGGGAATAAGTTGTATCAGAGGGAGTAAGTTGTATCAGAGGAAGTAAGTTGTTTCAGATGGAATAAATTGTATCAGAGGAGTAAGTTGTATCAATGGGAGTAAGTTGTATCAGAGGGAGTAAGTTGTATCAGAGGGAGTAAGATGTTTCAGAGGGTGTATGTTGTTTCAGGGGGAGTAAGGTTTATCAGATGGAGTAAGTTGTACTAGAGGGAGTAAGTTGTATCAGGGGGAGTAAGTTGTATCAGGGGGAGTAAGTTGTATCAGAGGGAGTAAGTTGTATCAGAGGGAGTAAGTTGTATCAGGGGGAGTAAGTTGTATCAGGGGGAATAAGTTGTATCAGAGGGTGTAAGTTGTATCAGGGGGAGTAAGTTGTATAAGGTGGAGTAAGTTGTATCAGGGCGAATAAGTTGTATCAGGGGGAGTAAGTTGTATCAGGGGGAGTAAGTTGTATAAGGTGGAGTAAGTTGTATCAGGGCGAATAAGTTGTATCAGGGGGAGTAAGTTGTATCAGAGGGTGTAAGTTTTTTCAGGGGGAGTAAGTTGTATCAGGGGGAATAAGTTGTATCAGATGGAATAAGTTGTACCAGAGGGTGTTAGTTGTATCAGAGGGGATAAGTTGTATCAGAGGGTGTAAGTTTTTTCAGGGGGAGTAAGTTGTATCAGGGGGAGTAAGTTGTATCAGGGGGAGTAGGTTGTATCAGATGGAATAAGTTGTACCAGAGGG